>JBBMOE010000003.1:4471685-4882196 GCA_037975065.1 Chaetodon trifasciatus
CACCCCCTCACCTCCACGGCGCCTCCCTCCCTCCCTCCCTCCCTCCCTCAGGCGGCTCAGGCTCTCCCTCGGCTGCTTTCAGCCCCCCCACCGCCTTTTTTTTTTCCTGTTTTTGCAACAGCTCGGGGCGGGGGCCTCTCAGCGTTGTGGTGTGCTGCATGCTTGCCCTGTCTTCCTCCTCGCCCCCTCTGCTGGCAAGCCGAAGGAGGCGATGGGGGTGTCCGGTCAGCTCGCGCCCCCCTTGCCTCCAGCCTTTCTGTTCAGTTAACCCTCATTGCCTGGTCGTACTGTTTGAATTAACCTGAATGCTACTGTTTGGGTTCAGTGCCTGTGGTTCTTTCTTTTTTAATATCTCTCTTCTTCTGTTGGTCCAGAAAGCACGATTTCCTGTTTTTAACAGCGAGTGAGTCGTCTCCTCCCAGTGTTCCCCTCTTTAATCTCAGAGCTGTCAGTAAAGGACGATAGGGACCCGAAACCTTGTTTTCTGAATGAGCTCATGCGTAGGTAGGCCACGGATGTCTTGTACATTTCTTTTACTGTAAGTACACAGTACAGTATGTATGTAAACATGTTAGTGTCGTACGTTTTGATCGGAGTGTCTAACGCAAGTTGTTGTTAGTTTACAGTTAATCACCTTGTGGAAATGTGTCCACTCAGCAGCAACAAGCAACAGTTTATCCAAAAATAAAGGCTATAACGATATGAGTCACACCTTTTTAGGACGGTCCACTTTAACTGTCTGCTGTATATGAAAATATACTGTGATCCACATGTTACCTGTGACTGATGGAGCGCCGCGGCATGCCTTCAGTCAGTGTTGCCAGATTGGTTTGATGTTTTCCGGCCCAGTAATTCCTCAAATCTGCCTGAATTTCTTTAAAAAAAGACCGGATATGATCTACAATGCGCAACATAAAGGAAATTCTAAACAATATCAACAGTATTGTGGGTTTTATCTAACCTGGTAGACTGCAGCAGGCCAACTTAGATGTAACACACACACACGCACAATCACACACTCACACACATGCATGAGGAGGGAGGACGATCTCATGCCATCAAAAAGCCAAACAAATATTGATGCTGTGATGTTGCAAGCCCTCAGCTCTCTGTGACTCTGAAAACACAGATTCGCAGAGGCGCCGCAGCTGGTGTGTGTTTGTAGGCTCAGCCTCGAGTGGGTGGTAGTGACGGAAACTCGTATCTCCTCTCAGCAGGATGAATTAAAATGATGTCATATCAAAGTGGGGCTGCGTGACCGGATGTGTTTGCATAATTAAGGAATATAAGAATATATTTTTATTAAATTGTAAATGTGTTTATCCACGCCTGCTCATGCTAAACCAGCCAAGATCCTGCATAATGCATCCCAAAACCGCCCAATCTGGCAACACAGTGTGCAGAGCGTGCCTCGTTGCCTCCGTAACATCCCAGCCAGCGACCTTTGTTGCATGTCATACCCGTCTCCCTCCTCCACTTCCTCTCTTCCTCTACTGCTTAAAAAAAAGTAAAAGAAGTACCCCAAAAATATGAAGTGTGTGACTGAAATGTGACTCAGAATCACCTTCTGTGGGCCTTAACTGGGTTTCTGAGAGGAAGAACGACGCTGGTGGGAGCTGCGGTGTGACGAAAGGTTTAAGATGTGATTATCTCGAAAGTCTGGGGGCAAATCTGAGAGTTTTTCTAATCAGGAAGAGAGAAACTGTCCACTGATCCCCCTCCTGCTCAACGGCACATAATGTACGTGATTTTAACATTTTGTTTTATATTTGATGATGTTGAGATTCTACTTTCTTTCTTTTTTTTTGTCTTTTTTTTTTAAAGCTGGAAATCAATGTGTAGCTTTTTCTGCTTGAATGGGACAAAAATCCCTTAACTGCAAATATGAGTAACAGTGACATTGTTTTGGATGAAGCCATTCTTAACCCTTCACCTGATGCAGCGTATTATGAACACTCGTCGAACGGAGCAGCAGTGACAAACATATTGACCATTTGGACTCTCGATGGAAGGAATGATCGAATCCCTGCTGAAGGAAGCTTGAAAGTACCGTGTCTGCTTTTCACCGCCCATCGCTCGATATGTCAAGATGTCAAACAAGCCGCTTTTTGTTTGTTTTCAATGATAAATGGCAAGATAAATCTGATGAGGCACAGATCACCGCTTCGAGGGCGGCAGTAGCTTTCCAGAAGCCTTCTGCCCGCCAGCTCTCTGCAAGGAGACCACCGCAAACCTTTTAGCCCCAGAATAACCCGCCTGTACAGTGGAAATGGCACGTTGGAATTAGAGAGAATATATATGAATATATAAATAAAGTTTAAAAAGGAAAAACATCTATTTTAACTATTGAGAGTCTTACCATTACTTTATCTGCTTTGCAAAGTAAGACTTCTTTTCCTTTGTAAGGTCTACCAAATGGTGTGTTTTGCACTTTTTCGTTTGTGTTCCATTTGGTAGCCCATGCTTGTGTTTTGGAGCACTGAATACTTTGTATTGTGTTTACTGTGCCAATTAAATATGCCTGGAAAGTTAAAGGTGTGTCATTTGTGTCTTTGTGTTACCAAAAAACGTAAATAGAGACAGAATGTGACCATCTGCAAAATATACAAGCCCCATATTTAACTGAAGGAAGCATAAAAACAACGCATCAGAGGTCGAAACTGAGAAATTTGATTGTTTTTTTGAAAGTGATGTCCTCATTTAGAACTTGAGTTGGGACGGTGGCAACAAAAGGCTGGAAAAGCTGTGAGAAGCTGAAGGAAAACAGCAGGTGGAACGTCTCACAGCTCATCAGGTTAACTGGCGACAGGTGAGTCACATGATTGCGTCCCAGAGTCTGCAGATGGGGAGGGGTTCACCTCCTGTGCTGCCAAATAGTGCAACAATTTAAGAACAGTGTTTCTCAACGTAAAAATGTAAAGAATTTTGTCGTCTACAGTACATATTGTTAATAAAAGATTCAGAGAATGTGAAGAAGTCTTTGTACAAAAGCAACAAGGGCCAGAAGCAGAAGTGGGTGGATGTGAAAAAGCTTTGTCTGATCTCTGCATGCAGCCACAAATGAGGCTGAAACTCTACCATGAAAAGAGAAAACTGTACAGAAACCAGATCCAGAAACACCTTCTCTGGTCCTGCGCTCATTTGAGATGGACTGTGGAAAACTGTCCTGTGGTCTGAAGGGCCATAATCAGAAAATCTGTTTTTGGAAATCATGGACACTGTGTCCTCTGGGCTGAAGAGGAGAGGGACAATCCGGCTTGTTATCAGCACACAGTTCAAAAGCCAGCATCCATGATGGTGTTGGGGGGGCATTGGAGCACATGGCACGGCTAACCTGCATGTGTGAAGGCTCCATTAATTAGACATCTTTACAGGGAAGGCCTTGTTTATCTCATTACGACAACACAAAACCACATTCTGCTCGTGCTCCAGCTGCAGGGCTCCACAGCAGGCCTCTGGGTGCTAAACCGGCCAGCCTGCAGTCCTGACTTTCCGCCCATCGGAAATGTTATGAAATGTAAAATATGAAGCTGAAATCAAGCAAAAATGAGAAAACATTCCACGTCCTCAAATGTCCCTAAATCAAATTCCACACAGAAAAGCACATTTGAGAAAGTCTTTGCCACTTTTGCTTGATTTAACAGCTAATAATGTCTCCGTGACTGATTATTCAGCTGCAGTAGTATCCGCACACAATTTTACTTAGCAATCATTAGCAAGTCACTGGCTTGAGTTTTGTTCATGAACAGCATAAATTAACAGTCTACGTCTACTGAAAAAGTGCTGTATCATTCATGTGATGAGACAGTTTGGTTATATAACAGAAAATCTGCAATTTTGAGACATAAAATGCATTTTAGGGATTTTATTCTGAAAGTATCACTAATAAACTGGACTGACAGGATTTGGCTGCAGTTCCCCCTCTCGGCCATCAGATGGTAGTCATGTTCCACCAAAAGTCCAAACTTTGGCAACTTCAAAGGAGCATTCAAGAGTGCTTTTCTTTCTTTTCCTTTTTTATTGCTCTCTTTTTCGCAGACAATGCAGCACTTTTCAGGGACTGACATGAAAAAAACACCAGAGGGGATTGTTGAATTATGCAAACTGCACCTCAGAAAAGCTTCTTACCTCCGTGTTTGGATTCTGTCCGCCTTTATTTTTGTGCCTGGGCATCAGTAAAGGTCTCCTTCAAGGCGTCGTTCTTCTACACATTGTCATTATTCGTGCTGTTGTCAGATTGCATTTGACCATCAGACAACACAGCAGTCACATGTATCGATCTGGCCCACGGACAAATCTGGGTTGCCAATTGATTGTGGCCCACTGAGCCGCAGCTGTGATCACTCCCAGTTGCCCCGCAGAATTATGCAGACGCATGCTGTGTAGCAGATGCAGCGTTCACCTCCTCCAGCACGCTTTCAAACAGCCTAATTGGCCTTTGCTCCCTTGGACCCGACAAGCTGCACTGTGCTGCGGCTCGAAACGGCTCGAGAAAATGAATTGCTTCAGTGAATCCTGTGGGGCGAGAGAGTTTCAGACATGGTTCAGAGCTATTTTCTCCTCGCTCTCCTAATTGGTTTATTTGCCAAAGACGGTCTACTCATTACATTGATGAGTACAATGCAGCAGGGAGCCTCGAATGGCAATTTTTCATCGCGCCTGTTGCTAAAAACAGAATTATGTGTTGATGGCGGCCCCTGTGGACAAAAGCTGTATGAGCACCACAGCGCCGTGTCGTGCAGATCTTGATCTAGGCTAGTGTACGCAGCTTTGGAAGCCAGAGGAAGAAACATGCAACTTTTTAATATTTTCTTCTTATTTTTTAAACACAGCTGCTTGCAGGTCGAGGTCATGCGTCGATCTGTGGCTACGTAAGATCAATAACCGTCGTCCACACTGGGGGCTGTGTCTGGTCTGCTGCCGGGGTTGCTGTCCTCGGGTCCCTTCGGCCTGGCTGGTAGGGGGCTCCCTACCTTGGTGTGGGGGCCCGCCGGTCTGTCAGAGGAAGGGGGGCCCGGGTGGCCAGCGCCCCCTGTGCTCACAGTCCATGATGACTCCTCTCGGCGGGGACGGCCCCAAAGGTGGCGTTATCCTCAATCCTCAGTGTCCTGCCATGTCTCGTTACTCTTCCTACTACTTGTGGTGAGAGCGTCTGTGTGTGTGTGTGTGTGTGTGTGCGTGCGTGTAGTTCTGGGTGTGTGTTAGTACATACGAAGGGTGGGAGGGATGGGTTTTTAATGTTGTTCTGTTTTTATTTATATTGTTTTTAACTCTTGTAAAGCACTTTGTGTTGCATTTCATTGTGTATGAAAAGTGCTATATAAATAAAGTTTGATTGATTGATTGATTGAACCATACAAAACTACTAATACTGGTTGAGAGTAGTGCGATTCAGCTGCATAACATGGATTTTGTGTACACTGGAAAGGCCACTATTTCATGACCAGTTATTAAAAACTTATTTAAGCTTTCTGAATACTGTTTGCAGTATTTAACCTTTATGAAGACATTTGTAGTCGTCTTTAAAGGCTTCAAGGTGCTAAAATAGAGAGCAAAGAGATGAGACAGACAAGCAGAGAGAAGTGTTAATGTAACGAGCAGGCTGGCTGACAGTCAACTCCTCTCAGTCCTACACCTTGAGCCATTTGGTATCTTCTTCAGGTTGTCCCACAGCAACAAACCCGTTCACTGAAAGCACAGGACACTGCAACAGCTCCACTCTGAGGATTGATTAAACCTGCCCCGGGCGGATCCTCCATCTGTCTGTAGGCCCAAATAAGTCAGGGAACAATCTCTGCAGACGTTTGAGTGAGTACCATTCAGTCGCTGAATGAATCATTCACACCTTCATAGAAGGTCTTGTAAGTGTTATTGGACCTGCAGAGACATGTTCAAGATGTTCATTATTTTAATTAAAAATGATTTGTTACTTGGGGCAGGTAAAAAACAAACGTACGGTCTTTGCTTCTAAGATTGTGGCTTCGCATTGCGAATGACAGTTTCAGTGTCTGGACAAGAGTGATGCTGTTTCTTAAGAAGTTCAGGTATTTTACTGTGTGCCAGCTCGCAGTTGTTTTCTTTCCTCTCTGTGCTGGGAGGGCGGTATCGAGGCTTCAGATGATACGAGCTAGCAGCTTGTGTTGCACTGTCGAGTCTGAACAACCTGCAGACGGTGAGAGGAGGGAGGACCTGAACTCCATCTGAGACGCCACATCCTTTGCACCTACGGTACCGACAGCTGTCACTCAAAACCAAAATATCAGAAACATCCAGGAGAAGGAGAGGAGGAAGGCGGCTCTCCCTCACGAAACACTGGACTGGTCTGTGTGTTGATCCGGGTGCTTTGGTCAAGGCTGAAATACTCAACATCTATCGAGTGGATTGCCATGAAACGGTCACAGTGCCCAGAGGAGGAGATGAATCAGGGCAAAAGTTTTGCACAGACATTCAGGGTTTCATGATGATGTACCCTGACAGGTTTTTGATTCTTTGATCTGTTTCTGACAGAAGTATCAAATAACGATTGAGGACATTTCATCCATCATCAGGTTAAAATTTTTGATTTTTCCTGTGCTGCATTTCCATGAGCGTCAATTGTAGCTCGACTACTTTGTGTTTGATGCTAACTAGCGAATGTTAGCATGCTAACATGCTAAGCCAGTGGAGGTGGAGCACAGTCAATATTACATGGGCTAAATGTCAGCATGTTAGCATTGCCATTGTGAGTGTGTTAGCATTGAGCTCAAAGCATCACTGTGCCTAAGCACAGCTTCACCACTTTTACACCAAAATTAACATTTTTGCCAAAAATAGTCAGGTGTCTCCTTTTCCTTCTTAATGACAGTAGACAAGTTTGCCTTCCTGTTGTTTTTCCAGTGTGTCACATTCGATATCACGAATGTGCTGGAAAACTGGCAACAACAGAAAGCAGTTCATCAGATGATATGATGATGATGATGATGATGAGATGGAAACAGAGTGAAGTGAGTTGACAGTTCTGTCTGATATCAGGCTATATTTACGAGCTACTGTCTGGAACTTCAATGCACTTCATCATTGCATCGGAAAACAGGCAAATATTAGTGTGTCCTTCCCACTGGAGCCCATAAATACCCGTGACTACTGCAGAGTCGTTTGACCTTGTAATGAATGTCGACTGAAGGCTTTCCCAAAGACAAAAGCCAGATGCGAGCAGGTGTTAGAGGGCTTTTTGTACAGTGTGAAAGAGGCTTTAATCCTATGTTTAGTCATGATTTTGGTTTGTGATTTTTAGAAAGTTCCATCAGTAAAGTCCTTTCAAACATGCAGCGTGATTAAGGGCTGTATAAATATACCTTACTTGCTTTCATCTGAATCAGAGTTAACTGAACATTTTGCTGCTCGTTGTAACCCTGTGGACGCAGGTTTTTTTCTCCTTTTTTGTTCTGATGACTGCATAATGTAGCTTTGTCTCATGGTGTGGACTGACGTTATTGGACCTGAGTCTGACTCAAACCACAAATTTGATGACTTCAGACTGAACTCTGCGAAATCCAAAAAGGATCAGATTCCTCTCTCGGACTTCAGCCTGATGAGTTGAAAGATTTAAGACCCTTTAAAGCCTAAAGAGGAAGGATCTTGGCTGGACCAGCAGCATATTCAGACAGTCCCTATAATTGTCTTTCACAAACAACAATTCCTAAACAACAAACTCGAAGGGAATCAGAGAATTTCTGCATTTCAGGCTCAGGGGGTGAATTCGCACCGGATTCAGTTAGCATCTTGAAAGTAATACTACTGTTCCATTGTTCATCTTTGTCAGCAAATGACTAAAACTTGAGAGCATAACTTCCCTGTTTTCAGGTCGTAATAGGTTGTCTGGCTGGTCACCGCAGTGTGTTTTACCTGCTGGTTACAGTCTGTTCCATTACTGGTATGTTCCTGTCTGGCCTGGTGTGAGAGCAGGCGGCCTGATGGGGAAAGCACACCTCTGGAGATCAGCCCAGTCTGCCCCGTCATTAAGGGCCGGAGGGGGCTGGCGTCTGTCTGTGAAACGCATCAAGGCTGTCACCTCCTGCCCTGTATGTGTGTGTGTGTAATGTCAGAACAGCAGTATGGTCCGTATACAACTTTCTGTTTTTGTTCCTGGACTGAAGTTTTTGAACTCTGTTAAAGCCGTTTTGATGTGTATGGGCATGTTATACCACAAGGTAGTTCAGCTCGACGCTGTCACTGCAGATGATCAAACTCTGATGATGATGATTAATATGATTCCATACTATCCACGTCCTTTAAGCAGCGTCAGCCAGAAGACCCTGAGGGCCTCGTGGACCTCTCTTCCAGTTCCTCTTATGTTACAGCATACATACAGTAGTGTGGAATGAGTAAGGCTTTTATTCACAGTCTTTGTAATGGCAACATCCAATGAAGCCTGGAATAAGTAAACATCTGTCAGCGCTGAGCAGCACTCAACTGCTGGCCTGCTGCAGCTTCGTCGTCTTCACTGGAAGATCTTCAAGATTGGCGAATATTTTCAGAGCCAAAATGTGTTGAATCCATCCCCAAAGTGTGAGAGCTGTGGGAAAGGAAGACACAAACCACCACGGTCGCTTGGCCACCTCACACTGCCTGGACGGGTGTTAGGCTTCACGTCACGGTCATGGGGCGATGCCATTGCTGGCATATTAATATTCGAGGCAAACACAATGACATTTCCTAAAACGAAAGTGCAGACGTTTTGCCAGTGTGACAGGGACGGTCTCTGAAAACCAAGAAAAAAAGAGGTCAGAGGGAAGCTGGTTCCTCCATCTGGAATAGATATGCTGTCAGCAGGCCGGGTCCTGAGCTGAGCTGAGATAATACTTGGACTGACGCTTCAGTTTTCTATAATATTCTGCACATTATGGTCCCGACTGACAACTCAGCACTGTACAATCAACTCACAACAACAACTCTGCGACCTTGTTGAGCTGCCATCTGGCGTAAGTCCTCAATGTCGCTAACAAATAAGGAAAAGGCATGAAGGATAACAAATTGGTCCAAGAGTGGAGACAATAAGCTATATGTTGTTTCAGCACTCATAACTTTCTCAGGCCTGTAGCAGCAGGAGATTAAAACACCAGAAATGTGCGCTATATGTTTACACTGAGCCTGGGGGCGTGTCGGCGGGTACTTTTCACTTTCCCCACAGTGAGCTCGGCTGCCGCTCGCCACTCGTTGTGCTCTTTAATTAGCAGCTGCTAATTAGAGACGACGGTGTGCAACCGTGGGTCAGAGACCATAAAACACCTCACAGTCTACCAGAAAATCTCCCTCGCTCCGTGTGCTTTCACCCTCTCACTTTCCTTTTCTCTCTCGGCAAAATCATGATGGATCCCATTTTTTTCTTTGGCGCAATAGTGGAAAATATGCTGCCGCTAAGTGGGGAAAACTTCAGCTCCCTACCAGAGTGGCAAGCTCAGCAGTGCTGCATTTGTCTTTGAATTTAAAGCATCTCTCTGAATGATCTGAATGCACGCTATGAACAGAAGCTTGTTCTTTGGAAGGACTAGAAAGCTTCACATTAATCAAAGGAAACCAGAGGAGACCAAGACTCTAAGTTGGTGATCCAAAGAAACGCCCACATGCTGTTATTTTTCTGGTTTTGATGGATTTCAGAAATGCTGATTTTTCTGGGGTCATAAAACCTGCAGAGCTCTGTGTTTCCATTCGCAGCTCGCCGCCGTTTGAGTCCTCTCTTTGTGTGGTTTTGGACATGTGTGCTTGGGAGTTCCTGTGAGAAAAGAAGGCGACAGCAAGCTGGTCGTCACCTTTAAAGAACCCCCCCGCCGGTCGTAAAAAACAACAAAAAAAAAAACACTCACCAACAATGAAATTCCTCCGCTGACCTCTCCACCTTGACTTGTAATTTGGTTTCAACAGTGGCTCCGAGCCACACGGTCGGATTGCAGTGTGACATTTTTAACCAGAGGGACAGTTTTCTCAGTGTCATCGTCCTCTTTTAGATCCCACAGTAAATCACACACACACACACACACACACACACACACACCCCACTATGGAAAATGACATTTGGAAACAAACGTTAGTGCGTATTCAGAGCGAATACCGCAGCTTATGAGCGTCAGGAATGCCTTCACCACAGGACAAAGGAACGTCTGTTGCTCCAGCCGCTCTTTGTAATCTTTGGACAATTTCATAAGGTCTTTTTCTACCCCGGTGTGACTGCAGCTGTGGCAAACGTCCAGACCATTTGACCACCTCAGACTCCAAGCAGCTGTACCACAGGGACCTCGTCTCACAGCCAGAGATGGTCCAACTGTGCTCATACGAAGCCAGCAATGAACCCTGGGTAATTAAGTGCATAGATCCTCCCCAGCCCTTCGAAAAAACCAACGACATGGATACACACATACAGGCAAGCCTTTAATGGAAACGCATCCAGAACTCCTCTTCTTTGATCCATCAAAGATTCTTAAAAATTAATAATCAGAGGATTCGCAGGATTGCATTAGATTCTACAGGTGTTCACGTTATTGTGTCCACCCCTAGTGAAGTGAAAAGTGACTGGCATCTAATCAACATTTTCAGCACACAATTAACTGATGTTTTTTTGTTTGATTCCAAATATGTTCTGTTTTCTTCCCGAGGAAACGGCTCGCAGTCCTGTGGGGTGGACAATGTGCTGCATTCAGGAGTCCTATGGGAAATTATATTAGTGTAACAAAATACCAAAGGAGTCAACATGACCAAATAGGTGCTTTTAGAGATGACTCAGGGTTGCTGTTATGAATCACACACTAAAGCCGGATGCCAGTCCAGCTTCTGAGGGAGTCTCTGTCTACCAGTGAGAGATGGCCTCCACCCTGGATGACCCAAAAACATGATTTAATTAAGAGGCCCTGTCACCAATGAAATCCCAGGGTGCCTGCAAGACAGCAGATCTTATTTCTTCCCCGGTTAATTCTCCAGATGACTCTTGCTGCGGGGATTGTCTCGTTTCTGAACTGATTACCAGTCACAGAATGGATTCCCTTAACTCCACTGATGAAAATCTGGCTGAAAGCAAATCAGTACACGCATTTCAATCCTTCTTCTTTATTGCTGTCAAAGAGATGAGAGGTTCAATGTATGATATGGAATTCATCTAAAAGGTATCCTGATCTAACACCTTCCTCACTCTGGCACCAGACTTCAAGCTTTCCTTGTAAATGGCCCAAACACCACCTTTACCAAGAACTGGTGACTGTTTGACTTGAAGTTTTTTTGGACACTTGGGGACACAGAAAATAACACTGACATATTGTCACATTAAGCAAACACAAACAACCATTTGGAGTCATATTCCTGTCTGCCTGATTAATATGAATCCAATGTTCAGTCTTCTTTTAGCTCTATTTTGGTCTCCACCTATGAGGGAGCTAGCTGCTAAATGCTCCACTAGCTTCGCCAGCTGCTAACTCTGCCTACATACAGTTCAGCATGTGGGCGACAAAACAAAGGTTTTATCACAAAACTAAAACGAACTAAAAGAAGTAAACGCACCGCAGCTCATCGGGAGACATGTTTGTTGTTTCCTGCGTGTGGTCCCACATTTCATCTCTCAGAGAGAATCCTGGGAAATGTAGGAAAATGCACCACTATCATGTAATAGCCACTTTTGGCCAGAGTGGCCGCTGCTGTGAAGATATTAAACACTGTGTTTTTAACATTTTTTAATTCAATTTTTAAATCAAATTAAGAAAAGAAATCATCGCCAGGTGAACACTCGTGTTTCAGAAGACATTTGCCTCAGCAGACATCCTGACTTGCCACAGCAGGAAGAGCACAGCTGCAGTTAATTATTCATAACCGCTTTCTGGGACACCTACATGGAAAACAGCCATCGTCATTGTCACAGAATGGTCTTCACAGGCATCCTGTGACAATATTTATACAACCTGTTTCCCTTATTGGTTAAATATTTTGTCTGCTCTGAGAGAGATTTTCATTCTGACATTTTCATCTCATGAATTATCTATAAAAGCAGCATTCTCCTCCATTCCTATGCGGATGACACACAACTTTATACAGCAATAAAACCCGATAATATGACAGCCAAACATCCTTAATCCTTTCTTTTGGATATCAAAACATAAATGAAAACATCCTCACTCTTGCAGGTGAGCTTTTGCAGCCTTGACCCATATTTCGTCTTTGACAGTCGCATCAAGGCAAAATCCAAAACAAGCACATTTTTCCATCTGGGAAGCATCTCGAGGATTACACACTTCCTCTTCTTTTGTGACCTAGAAAAACTGATTCATGTTTTTGTGTCTTCCAGAGTCGCCCACTGCAGTGTCTCTGGCTCAGCAGCCTTCTGTGTCAGAAATGTCAGATCTAGTCAAGATTTAGCAGCGCTGTGAGCTTACTCAGCAGTGTAGGAAACATGGACGCGTTTCACTCCCTTCTCAGCCTGAAGAACTATTCATCAATGGGTTACAACAAACATCCACCTGGTCCTCCACCAGCAGCAGCCCAGTGTCTGCTTTCCAGCCATCTTTCCTTTTCTCCTGCTTCCTGCTGAGTCTGTTGTCTGGTTGCTTCATAGCACCCCAAATGTGGGTCATGCACATCACCCAAACATGAGGGCATAATGTGTCACAGTTTATGTTTGTGTTTTGTGGACAAGGTAACAGACAAAATTAAACATGAGAAGAGGTTTTACCCTTTTCTGTTTTTCTCAGGGGTTCAGCATAATGGTGCTAACCCAGAAAAAAAAGCATCTGTTTGACTCTGTTCATAGAGGTTTAAAGGCACGCTGTGGACTTTTCCTGTCAGCACATTAAGTTATATTTACATTCACTGGTTCTCACCAAAGCACATTGTTTGCACTCTTGAGGTCTCACAGACATGTTGAATGCATTTCTTTCCTCATAAAACATTGGTGAGACCATTTTTGTGGATATTTCTGAACAAGTATTGTTTACATCCACGTTGGTTAGCTAGCGGTCTTCTTCTTCTTCTGCGCCTTTTGCTGGCGCACCGCTGTGTTTCTTTGCACGCTACCGCCACTAACCATCAGTGAGTGGCAGGAATGTGTACCATGTTTGTGGTGCGCTTGTGCATCTGTGCAAATGTGTGTGCACAAGATTCAACCAAAAAGTGAAGAATTCCACCACGTAGCTTTGACTCAACCAAAAATTAACTTTAATTCCAGAGGTCTGTTGCTGTATTCTTTGTTTTCTATAAACATTATGGGGACAAACTGCTTATTTCACATGAAAAAAGAAGCACATTATTAACTTATCTTAGCGACTGTTTCCGGGTCTGTAAAAACACTCTGAATGAAAGCACACTGGATGATGCGAATGCTCAGAGGAGGCCACAAAAAGTCAACCTAATGGTAAAAACTGTTCCCAGCAGAGGAGTGTAACATTCATGAATGCTGCCATTGTAACACTATAATTACAAAGTGTGGTGAATGTGATTCAAGTTGAAATTCAACAACATTGTAATTGAAAAGGGTGCAATGTGAGTAAATGGCTTTTTAGGGAAGTACAAAAAAAAAATAGAAAATATTCCATTAGGTCCCGGCCTATTGGAAAAAGCTAATATGTGAACTATTGATATTGGCCCACGTCTTGAAACTGTCAGACCAGAATGGCTTTTTTTCTTCCCTCTAAAAATACAGGCAAGTGTTGTTAAATGGAGCAAGACTGGCTACTTGAGAATGATTGGAAGGCTTTCAAATGGCCTCTCAATAATCTATCATGTATATGAAGCTTGCTGTGATTGTGTTTGCTTAAAGGAAATGTGGCGAAAGCGCACGAGTGGTTCTCCATCTCATGGTGGATGCAAGCGCAGTTGTGATTCTCTCAGCTTGACTCCATGAGGTCTGAACTTCAAACACAGATTTTTGGCCTGAGCTTGCATTCGCTATTGCAGGAAACTAAAGCCAGGTGTGAGATTCTCCATTTTTTTTCCATCTCTGAAACTTTGGATGACAAAGCAGCCGTCGTGTCAGAAGGATTCAAAGATGACATCTTAAATCAATCGAACACCAAAACATCATTCGATTATGAGAATAACAGAGCACCCAAAGGTGCCACACAGATCAGGACAGATTAGCCTCAGATGGGAGATCCGTCACACTGCCTTTGTAGTGAAACCACCCAGCAGAGAAAAACAGAGAGGGGATTTGGACTTAGACGGGAAGAAAGCCAAGATTTGGTCTTATTTTTAATCACAACAGAGAATCAAAAGCAATTGTCTGTGCGCTGGTTGGATCATTTGCTTTGAGTTTTGTGTCCTCACAAGATCTTTTTATAGAAAACGAGGAGGGTTTCAGATACAGGCCGAGACTGTGCTGTATGTGGGTGGGCTGGAGACCTAAGCTTTGTGGCTAAAGTGAAGTAATCTGATTAAAGTCAGCGATTAGCTGCTAAATTGATCTACTCAGCTGTTTTAAACACATTGGGCTAATACAGAAAAGAGTCATGTGCCAATGCTACAAAGCATTTGAAACACCAGGCAGAAAGTGATACAGAATCCCGTTTTCCTCCCAAATTTGAAGATGGTATGCAACGCAGTTATTAATACGGAAGTATACGGATCACGTTTTGGGCCAGTAGGTGGTGATAAAGTGCATCAATGAAACATCAAACACCAGAGAAGAACATTCTGAGCATGTTCTCATTCATTCAGGTCATGGTACCTCTAAGTGCTTTCCAAAGGCAACTGGACTTGTTTGTGGTTCTAGAAGATGTTTCGCCTCCGGTGGGAAGTCCCAGACATTCCCAGCAGTCAGTTAGAGCTGAAGAAGCCTCTTGGATGAAATGTCTTCTAGAACCACAAACAAGTCCAGTTGCCCTTGGAAAGTCTAAGTATGCAAAGCGAGTTTGCTTTCCCTCGGCGGCAGAAAATTAAAAACACAAACAACATGGCGGAGCAGCGCAAAACCAAACGTCAGCTGACCAGTAGTCCGCCATTGCTGTTGTTTCAGAGGCGTGATCATTACGCCAAGCAACAACAGGCAGGTGCGAATTGAAGTGATGTCATCATTGTATCTTAAACACTGCGGTTTACATGTACACACAGATACACAGAAACTGGAGTTTTAAAAATCTGTGCTTTAGATCCCCTATTGGGACTCTCGTACTATTTTGAATACTAACAACACAATAGCTGTTTTTGGCCCCTGACCCACCATCGAGGCTCAGTTTTGGTCATCTCAGGGAAAAAGTTTGGGCACCTTTTTCTTAAATGTTCCACAGCCATTGTTAATAATATGAGTCACAGCTGTGGCTGTCTGTTTGTCCCACTTCCATTCAACATACTACTTGTATACAGTTTGTACTACACGTATATACTAATTGTTACAGTATACCGTTTTTTGCAGTTTCAATAGAAAAGAATCAATGCAGGCAGACTTCACAGAGAGTGAAGCAATGTGTGCTCTAACAGATGCAAATCAAACTGCGACTTTAGAGAGCCACAAATAATTAAACTTCACAAAGAGAAAGCAACATGTTCCTCCACAGATTTAATGGTTATTTTTTGTTGTCGGAGGTGTTCCTGGAGCTGTCTCACCACTGCAATTTGTTTTTAATGTCTTGCAGCTGTGAGTAGCTCCTCCATCTCCATCTGCTTTACAATTTGGGACGCACGTCTTAAACCTGCAACGACTGAGTTTTTGGCCACTTGGGGCAGTAGAAACAAGCTCGCGCGACATTGGCTTTTCATTGTTCACCTTCATCTTTAAAGTCGAACCTGTTCCTTGACACTAAAACGCTCTGTTAAGCTGAGGTGAACTGCAACGAGCACACATTCTACATCTGATCTGAGGTGTAATTGTAATAATACAGTTTGATTATTGCTTTGTGCAAACAAGTAACTTCAGCTCACCTTTATTTTCCAGGGAGACAGACAAAAACTGCAAGTGAAAGTAAAACTAAAAGGGCACTAATCTAAACGCCAAAGGTACTGCACAATGTACTGGCTATAGAATAATAGCCATTACATTACAGCAAACTGTCTATTGCCAGTTTACTATGAAGACATTGTTTGTGCAAATAAAGCATTAGCAAATTCAATATGCTGTATTGTGAATCCGGACACAGAAATTGTCTTCAACAGTCAAACTGCAGATACCAAAAAAACTTAAAAAGGAAGTTTATTTAAAACAACTAACAATTACCTGTAAAGATAAAAACAGAGATGAAAAATATGGAAAGCAGCAAGTTATAAATATGTAAATGGATCATTGTTTCCACGAACAACTTGCTTAGTTCAACAATACAAAGAGTGTTCATTTCAATGCGTGACCTATTTTTATTCTCGCACAGTGTTTGTCCTCATGTCCTGTTTTAGTCGTCACACTGGGCTTGAAGCTGCTGTGAGGCTGACAGGGTGGTAGGTGAGTTTCTTCCGTCCAGCTGGTGTCTGAGACCCATATTCTGGGCCAGCTGGGGTGTGTGTGGGGTTAGGGACAGCTCATATTATCCCTCACTAGTCATCCCCCCTTTTCACGATCCCCCAGAGGTGTCAGACTGGCTTCACACTGAGGACCAGAGTTTACATGGACCTTTTTTTTTCTCTTGCAATTTATTTACGCTGCAGTCGTGTAGCAACCACCACAACACTCATCAACTCCTCCTTCTCTCATACTCTGTCAGTGGTTGTTAACCCCCTTTTGAACAAAGACACATCTGCTGAGGACTACACATGTTTTGGGATGTTCAGGTACCATTGGTAGTCCAGGCCTGTGATATGCACAAACATTCACATGCAGACACTCTTTCCCAATGACTGTGAGGTCAGATGGTGGATAACCCTGGTGGGAGCTCAATGACAAACAGGCTGTGACTCAGAAAAACCTGCCCACTCGACTAATCAGAGGGAGATAGCTTGGCTTTTAGCGATGTAGACTCACAGTGTTGTCTGGGAACTTATCAACGCTTCGCTCTTCCGCCTCACGCTCCCTCGTCTGCGATGGATGTTTTCTGGAGAAGAAGAAAAGGATCAGAATCCAATGCCTCCGGTCTGCCATGACATCATCCCTGCACACATCTGGAACCGCTAGAGCGAGTGTGTATGTGTGTGTGTGTGTATGTGTGTGAAGGGGGAGCTGTAGAAGAATAGGGGGGCTGGTGACACATCAGCAGTATGGAGAAAAAGGGGGAAGAGCGAAAGAAAGGAGAGGAAAAAGACTGTTTATCTGGAGAACATAGACAAAGATGAGATGTATAACCAGTTTGGGTAAACACATGATCTTCTGCTGGAGCACTAATGAATCAGAAACTGTGGCCTCTGCACAGTAACTCAAAGCCAAACACTGGTTCATGGTTTCTTTAAAAAAAAAAAAAAAAAAACAGCACATGATGTTCTCCCTCAAGGAAACACTTTGGGGAATTTTAAATTGTTAATTTATTTCCAAGCTGATGCAGTGTTTTTAAGATTTACACTCAAGTTACAAGTTGCCTGTAACCAAAAAGTGACACCAGCAGATTTATTGGTCTCATATTCATGTTGTCATTTGTTGAAGCTCAAGCATTTTGCTTGTTGTCTGTTTACATGTTTTGCTTCTGGAAATTCTGTGACAGGACGAGACGGCGCAAGATTTGGCGCGGTCATGAGTTGGTGTCTCATTCTCACCACTAGGGGGGGACACTTTACTGATTGTGCATTCCAGTTGGTGATCTGAAATCATGTAAGTGACTGCCTGTCAAATCATGAGAACTGGACCCTTTTATGACTGCTGTAAAACTGATTTAAGAAGAGCAAAGCAGATAATCCTAATCTGACTTCCTGATTTATGCTCTTCTCATGCTGGATTTAATCAGAGGACATTTATTGGACCGTGCAAATCTGTTGGATGAAGGCAAATAAAAAGGGAGTAGGTCAAAGCAGAGTATATACACAGTTAAACAATAGCTCAGCTTCCACTTCACGTTCATACAGAACTGGAGAGATGTGAAAAGTTGAAAGAAGGAAGTAAGAGGAGAAAGAGAGGAGAAGTCAGCGGTTGGAGGGATGTGGAGAAAGCTGTTTGCCAGATGTTTGTTCCAATGCTGCAACATGCTCTGGCAAACAAAACCTGAGCAAACAAAATCTGAGCCTAACCTCTCATTTACAACACTCTCTCTTGATGCAAATCACTCCGACTCACTCGAAGCGATCAAATTATCTCGTGTCCTGTCAAAACCGCCCAATATTTCTTCTTCTTCACCCTGCTATTGTCTGGCTTTATGCTCCATTTTCATGACTGACACAGAAGGAGGAGAGAGCTCACAGCAGGGAGGAAAGAGAGGAAGCTGATGTGAGAGGGGGGCAAAGCAGCAAAGTTGTAGAAGGGAGCCCAAATATGTGACGCAAGAGAACATGAAATGGAAGGTGAAAAAAATAGAGCAGAAAGAGACTGGAGGGCGGGGGAGCATGTTGGATATACAGTAGTCTCCAGAGCCCACGTGTACTGTAAGTTCAGGAGCTGATGGAGGGGCTTTGTCTGTAGAGCTGAGTGTAGCGTGACGCACTAATCCAGCCACAGGAGCCTGTGATGTTGTTGTCTCCAGCAGGGCCTGCGGAGCACAGCGGACCGCAGCAGAGCGGCGCTCTCCAGATCCCTGATCCTGAACTCTGAGTTGGGATGCATTACCACCAAAGCCACAGACACTGCCATGCCACATAACCAGTCTGTCTGTCACTCATCTCCAGCTCCCTCCTCCTCCTCCATCTTTCTCCTCCTCCTCCCTGTCTTCTTTGGGGTTCCATTGCATGAGGTTGCGCTGACCATCATGACAAACGTTTCTACAATGTTCCTGTGAAGCAGCAGAGGCACGTCCCACTTTTGATGCTCTGGTTTTTTCCATGACCATTTTTTGCCCCACTTGGTCATGAGTCTTTCCTGGTTTCGGGGGAGTAGAGGAAAGAGGATGAAGTAGTTTGAAGGTGAGGGATGGGGGGGATGTTGTGGTGAATTAGCCAACTCCCACCCCCAGCCAACAGTCAGAACAAGGCTTCCACCCCCATGGAGTTATCCTTCCTTCAGACTGGAAAAGTGGAAAAAGGTCTGACTCACAGGGTGATAAATTCCTTTCCTATGTTGAAGGATTCCCCAAGGAAACCATTACTAGCACGAGTTGCCACAAGTTGCCAGCACTGATGGGTTAAAATAAAGAAAACCCAGGTTTAATGCTACAGCTAAATAATCAGCAAATGTCAGCTAATAATACCTTTGCTTTAGAAGTTGAGTTTGTAGCTTTAGTGCCCAAAGACCATTGTTTGATTTGGCACTTAACCATGTGGAATCCTGCTTTTCTTTCTATATCTCCTGTTTGAGATTTTAAGACTGCCTCATATTTTCCATGTTACTGGATTTTATTCCATTTGATTTATTACTCTTCAGTCTGTGTTGTAGGCTTTAAAACACTTGTGTCAGAGCTTGGCTTCTGCAGAGGCTCTACACAGTTGTGTCATGTTAGGCTTGGGCAAGGTTCTTCATGTTGCTTGGCTTGAGCTTTCGCTTGCAGGCGTGCAAGGTGTTGATGGCAACTACCTGGCACTGATAGCCTAACTTTGCATTAGTCATGCACAGCAAATGAGTTTCTTTTTGTAACTGTCCTTTTTTTAAGAGATTAAACAAATGATATCTTGAACATGACAGTGCTCTGTCCTAAAAGAAACCAATGGGGAGCGAGTTATACACACAGCTGTGAGTTTATAAATCATCTCTGAGAATATCAGCAAAGGCCGTGGAACAAAATAACTCCCAGCTGCAGTCTTAAGTCAGCCTTGCCTTCATCTATTCTCAAAACATCATGGTAATGAAGACCAACAAGCTGTTTTCAATCAAACAACACAATCCGCACTTTGCCTCCGCCTTCTTGCTATTTCCTGCTATTTTCCACTCCTCCATTCATATGGGGGGATTGTGAGTTGTAAAAACGGCATTTTCTTGTTGATGGAGGGAGAAAATGTGCAGAGACTGTCTGGTGTTGAGGGTTGAGTAATGCCCAGATTCAGTACCAGGAGAGGGGGGTCTGACTCATACGATGACGCAATCCTGTTTGGCAGAAGAAGCTGTAGGTGTGAAGGTCCTTCACTGCTGCTTGGACCAAGAGCAGAACCCCTGGATGGCAGAGGAGGATTTCTGAAAACTGGTTAATTTTCTACTAGGATGCTCATTTATTGTTAGGGTTTATTAGGGTTATTAAAGGTTAGGGTTTGGTTATTCTGAATAAACAGTAATTAGGAGGCTATTGAGGGAAAACTCTTAGCTAATGGCCAGGTAGTTGTAGAATATGAGCATGCACAGCAAGACATTAATAAGTGCATTATAATGACTAATAGAGAGCCAATGTGCTACTTCTTTGCATGCTAGTAAGCAACTAGTTAATGGTGAATATGTGTACCTTAATACAAAAAGGTACCTATAGTACATTAAGTACACAATGGGAAAGAAAGAAAGAAGCAGAACACAGATTGTAAAAAGTTCAAAGTAAGCTACTTGGTTGACTGACTCAGTCTCTTCCCGAAATAGCTGCTTCTTTCCACAGGGATAATTAAACTTTCCCTTTAATCATCTAATTCATCTAATTCAACCGCTGTCTTATAGAAGCACACGTGTCTTGTTCTCCTGATGCTCCCTCCCCTGCTGTGGGCCTCAGACAGATTGAGTCAGTATCAACAGTCAGTGATACAAACAGATCATTGGGTTTCAATCCTGGTAGTCCAAGGCTGACCCAGAGCCCTCAGGGTTTATGTTAGAAACATCACACCAGGGACTGATTTAGACTTGAGACATCTATGAGGATAGAAAGCAGCAGTGTTTTTGGTTTCAGTGACAAGAATTGAGAACCAGGACTGACGTTATGATCTGTTGTCTGGTGGATTGAAGTTCTTACCAAATGAAGAACTTGAACGTCACTTGATCCTGACAATCTACTAGTGATTGTAGAAATGACAAACATCTACGTGTTTGTCAAATTTTGACTGAAGACAAACACACCTCAGTACTGTTAATGCATATGTAAATTTGAGTATCATCAGCATAGAAGTAAAACTGATCAAATACCTTTGAAGGTAGCATGTTAATAGAAAGTACAAGAAGAGCTTTAATGTGCTCTCTCACAACAATTAAGTCATAGAAGACTTAACATTAATATAAAAGAAACCTTCTGTATGGCTGAATGGCCAAAAGCCGACACTTTACAGAAAAAAAAGGAAGGAAATTAGGGAAACTAATATCTGAGAGAAAAGCATTTTCTTGTAGGTAGTGGTCCTAATTAGCTGTGTATATTTGGGTGTCATCAGCATAACAGTGAACACTGACATCAATGCAGAGTGTTTGGCAAGAGGAAAATGGAGTAAGCATGCAAACTGTTAAATTCTTAGGTGTACTGTGTAATAGGCCAATGCAATCCTGGAGTTTTCAAAGGTGAATGTTCTGTCAAATACTTGATCCGGTCACACAGACGGGAATCTGATTGTTTGCACCAAATACTGTGAAGAACAGCTGGAATGTAGGACCAGCTGAAACATAGCTGAAAATGCAGCATCATGCTATGGAAAGAACTGCAGCCAGGCTGCGAATGGAGCATTGGTGGAAAGATAATCAGTTAATTGTATTTTCTTTCCAGGACTTCAGTAATGAAGGGAAAACACTGGAACCTGGATTGTAGAGGATTTCAGGATGAAGCTTAATCTTTTTGAGCAATGGTTTAATCAGTGTTCCTTTACATGGACGCCGGAGAAGAGGGAGTAAGGGGTTTTCCTAGCTGATAATTTTACTGAATTTGGCAGGCAGAGTGTGGACTAATCTCATCATTAAACCCCTGCTGTTTTTACTGTATGTCAACTGTATATTATCATTGGTAATAACAGATGGTGTTGTGAATTCATCAAGTGGACAATGTGCATGTGCTTCAAAAGCGCTGTCAAAAATGTGAGTGCTCCTGCTCTGATGATGTTAATTTTGGGTTGAGAGATAAACGTTGTTTGCAGTAGATGTAAGGCGAGTACACGCTCTCTGTAGCAAAGCATTTGGATGCATATTTCTAAGCCGCCTCTATTTGCTGCCTTCTTTTCCACATACATACAGATGGCAGCAATTATCAATCAACAAATGTGTGGAGGGAACAGATTCCTGTAGGCAGCCAAAGTTTTATAAAATTACCCATCTCCTGTGTTCCAGCGACTTTTGTTTTTCTTTTCTATACCTACTCCTAAATCTGTGGGATCTCTCAGCTCGGAGACATCTGAACCAATGTTTTGGGCCTTTCAAAGACCACTTTCGTTCAGGCTTTCCTGTTGGATTTGATTTCTTTTGAAAATAAACAAAAGCACGGTATACCCACTCTTAAAGGAGAATACTGTTTTAGTTTTCCCGTCGTCCCACAATCACAGCTCACTTGTGTAACTTTTAAACAGTTTGGCTCGCCGCTTCGATGCGTGTCGTTCAACCCCTACATGTTATTACAGCAAATGATGAAGTGTGTGCGTTTGTTTGTTTGAGTGGGTTTTTGTCTGAGCGTGGATTATAAAAGACTTGAGAGCAGAATGTGGAGAAGCAGCACGCTCACTTTCTTGTGACTGAGATAAAGGGCGGAGAAGGAACTCGCTGCTTTCTAATTACCTGCTGATTTAGGCCTCCCCCTCCCGTCTTTACCCTCAGCCATCCCTATTTCACTTGACAGCGTGCACCCCTGACCCCTCGTCATCCAGGACCCCAGGCAAAAACAAATGAGCTCATCCTAACCTGCCTTCCATACTCTCAGGTTTAGGCGGTGTTTCTAACGAGAGGTTTAAGTTACCTCAGGTATCAGCCAGATCTGACCCACACTACACCTCAAGTACCCTTTAAACCACAGAGAGGCTCCATCTTCACTCCCCTCTGGATATCTGTGCGCCTCAGCTCTTCTCCTCGGCTCCTCAGAGTCTGGCGAACCCACTGTACGTCAACTCATCTTGTTCTTGACTGAGGTATGTTTGAGCGTTCGACACAAACCTCCCCGGGGACGACAAGCTCTTCCAGGTTGATCTATGAATTTTCTGTGACGCTGTGCCATGAACTCACAGCGCTGCCACATCACAGATTTGCGACCGGCTTGTTCTGTCCAAAAACTTAATCTAAACCATTTTGTGTAAATGTACAACCGACCGCAGAAGAAGAGGCTGTTCTTTTTCCACTCTCCCACAGTATTCAGGGTCTCCTGATTGGTTCTACGCGGCAGCTGTTGGATCGTCTCTCGTCAGGATTAGTCAGTGTCTGTGCTTGTGTCCATGTTGGTGATTACAGGGGGGCAATGGACTGTAAAACCCACAATGAGGGAAATGTCTCCCGAAGTGCCTTATGACTCACCCCTATAGCACACAGTGTACAACATGTCTCTATTCGCTGCCTCATGATGGCTCCAGCTCTGCACTTTCTCCAGTTGTGTGTGTGCTGAGGGGAATGACAAAGAGATATCCTACTTCTAATAAACAAACTGGCTGTGCAGACTCTACACATGTTAACAACAGAGACGGTCAACACTCTCCAGATCTTGTCTAAATGACTGCTCAGCTGTGAGAGGATTTGTGTGCTCATTCGGGAGCATGTGTTGCTATTTGTGCACGTGTGTGAGTGACAGAAAGAGGGAAAAGAGGCATGTTCACGCAGCGCAACCTAATGAGCGTTCTCCATCTTCTCCTCCATCCTCAGTCTTTCCATTCTGACCGCATCTATCTCTTCCACCCCCTCCTCTTTATCCTGTGTCTTGTGTTTTAGCTGGCAGACATAAATCAAGTGTCTGGAATGGAAACAGTCACGTTTCTGGTGTGCCACATATGTTTATATTTAAAGCCTTTTCCTTTTTTTTTTTTTAACTCTTTCGCAGAGGGAGCACCTGAAAAACACAGGACGGGGAAAACCGCTGGAAAGTGTGATTCAACCGAAAATGTCTGCCCACCTCTCCGCCCCCCCTCCACCACATCTGAGGCTCCCACTCCAGCAGCTCAGATCAGTGTATTAACCAGGAGAGAGAGAGAGAGAGAGAGAGAGAGAGGGGAGAAGAGGAGGTTTGGTTCTGCTTGACCCGCGAGGCCGACAGAGGTGGAAAGAATGTGCTGTCCAGCCGGTGAACACGTTAACACAGATGGGGGGAAAAAAACTTCCTACAAGCAGCTTTCCCACCATCCCCGAAACCCCCCGCCCGCCCCTCCACCCGCCATTTACACATGGAGGGAAGGAGGAAGGGGGAGTGGAGGAGGAGTAAAGCGGATGAGGAGGAGGGGAGTGAAAACGCACACAGCAGAGAGATGGAAAAGGTATTGAATGGCAAAAAAAAAGCAGAAAGGGAAGAAGAAAGTGGGTGGCCAGAAAAAGAAAGAAAAAATGTAAAAGATGCATTTTAACCATGAGTTTTAGAGAGAGGAGGCATATAGAGGCATGAAAACTCTGATGTCTGAGAGGCAGTAATATGGAAGAAGAAAGGAAAAGCAGCCAGAGTCAGATGAGAAGATTAATTTCCGCCAGATAGACGTGAGCTTAGCAGGATTCAGTTAGCGTAGATTAGCATAAAGACTGGAAAAATGGGGAAACTGCTGGTCTGGCTCTGTCCAAAGGTAAAAAAAAAAACAAAAAAAAACCCATCTGCCTACCTGTGACTTCAAGGCTCAGTAATTCAGCTCACATATCGTTTGTGTGTTCAAAAACCAAAGCGTCAAAACGACAAGTTGTAACACCCAGCAAGAAAGCAAACGATCGCATTTCCCACAACCTCAAACTTTTTTCTGTAAATACCAGAATTGTTTACGGATTTCATGGATTTAAAGGATAAAGCTGGCTAGATTTTAGCCTGTTGTTATTGTCACCAAACCCCCTCTTTGACAGCAAAAATGCATCACAAATAGGGACCGCCGCTCCGTCAGCAGCTGCAGTTTAAGGTTTAGGACGCGTTTAAACCTGCGTTGTGTGGATCAAAGTCACATGATCACTTTGTGTTCAGAAGCTTCAGTTTAAGCTGAACTGGTTTAGTCTGAGCACGGCTGCTGTGTCTTGTAGAAGTCACCTAAACTCCTGTATCTCCCTGTGATGACACTGGATGATAAAAATGTTCTGTAATTGTCTTTATTCATATTGAATTATACTCGTGTGCATGATGACTCGCAGACATTAATGCACATCATAAGAACACCAGTGACAGCGTTAATTCAGCCGAACACGTGCTTGTTTCAACAGAGCAATCGGGCCTAGTTTAGCACGCAGCTGCATTTTACAAGTTCCAGGTTATCTGGACCCAGTCTAGACCGCAGCTAAGCTAGTCACATGCTAAGTGGCAGAGCAACAGCCGCGTATATTTTGCAGTAATGAGTGTATTTCTTCAGGGCTATTCTCAGCTGTGGATTTGGTGTGTTATGGCAGCAGGATGGCGAATGTGGCTCAAAATGTTGACTCAAAATAAACAAGCCTGTGTTCATTTTAATGAAGGAACATGTCATTCAGTGCAATAAAGTGGGTCAGTGATGTGTTTTTAATAGTTTTTGGACAACAGCGGAGTTTTATTGAAAAGAGGAATAAACAACATCCAGCTATTGATACACAAGCAATGCGTGATGGTGGAATGACTTCATAGTTGGTTTTTAACCTTTTTGTGGAATTTGTTGACAATAAGAAAAATACACCCCCGCCCTTTTTCTTTATAAGACCACACCAGCGGGTTTAAGCACTGAACTAAAAACCATGATCACACAACTCAAGCAAATTTCTGCTGAATGATTATAACACCAAGGGTAATGAATGGAAGCCAATGGATGCTTTAAATAGCTGAAAACATACATTTAAAATTCTATCAACACAAGTTGCAGTAAATGGAGTAAAAGATGCAAAATGACTGATATGGTCCTTTAAATTACAATAACATCGCACTCACACTTGTGAGTTCTGCATACAAATCATTCTTCACATGCATGCTGTATATACACGCACATGTCCTTATATGACATAGATAATACGCATGTGTTTTTTTTTATTCAAGGTTAAGAAGACAGATTTATTGCAAATTGAAAAATGGCGTAGGCTGGAGGAAGCCCTCTGCACGGAGAACTTCAGGGGCCTCTAGGAGATGGAAAAATGTCTGCCTGCCAGTACTTTAAAGGATCACTGAGGCTCTAAAGGGTCAGTTCCAAGTACTGGGGACACTCTTCTTGGAAAGACACATCAAATGTTTTAAATACAATTTTGCAGCGTTTTGAGCAGCACAAAGTTCTGTTTGTGTTTTGGAATTTGGGTGCACTGTCTCTTTAAAAGTGAGGCTGATGGAAAAAGGACAGAAAGCAGAGAGACGCTGAACCAAAAACACAGAAACAAACGATCACAATGCAGAAATGTTGACAGCCGTGATGTTTCCTGTTGTTTCAGTAAACAGCAGGCCCACCCAGCCAGCCAAAGGTGTGTTATGTGTGTGTGTGTGTGTGTGCCTGCCGTTACACACATGTGTAGGTGTCAGGCCTCCTCTGGGGGTCTCGTGCCCTGCTAGTGGTAGTTTATGGGGAACAGACCCACACCTGTCTGCTGTTTCCAGCAACAACCAATGGTCAGCCTCCGTCTCCCAGAGAGGAGACCCTCTCGAGTTCCACATGGAGCCAACTTCCTACTGGGGGGGCCCAGCTCGTCGTCATGATTTGGGATGACCTCCCAGGAAGGGTGGCATCCAGGGGTATCAGCCAAGAGTCCCTTTGGAAACACAGTGTAAATCAGAGGCAGAGGGGAGGACGCTTGGGGGAGAACCACAGAGGGGTCAAAGGGGCCAAGCCTGCCCAGGATATGGCTCCCTCTGCATGGGATGACTCAACTGCAAAGCATCTCTTTCCATGCAAAACATCCACGTCAGCACTCTCCCACAAGCCCACTGGGTCTTTTAATTACAGTCTGGACTGACTCTCCTTATCTGCAAGGCTCATTTAATCCAAACCATATCAAGGAATTTTATTTACAATGCTTTACAGTGTGTTTACGTTTGCCTTAATATTGAGAGAGTGCGCTCATTCTGCGAACGTGCCTTCGCCTTGTCTCTGGGTGTGTAACGGCGTTAATCTGAGTTGGCATGACGGAGATTATGCATGCGTGTTCCTGGAAGTGCTGATAGCTGAAGGGAGAGGGCTCTGATGTCTTTAGCAGACTGTGGATTCTGTAAACAAGGCCTTCCAGCCCCCTGACCCGCTTGGCCCTGCACCCCACAACCAGCTTCCTGTCCTCCTGTTGGACCTTCTATCATCACTATCCCCCTTTCTTATAATCCATCTTGTTTTTGATCCCATTTGCTTTTCTGTCTGTATCCAGCTGCACAGGTTGAGGTATTCAGATAAACCATTTTCTAAGTCTGAAATGTTACCATGTGACAATCATGAGCTAAACAGTATGATGTTTACGTTGCGCAGTGATCCAGGTTCAACTTTTATCCTACTCGACCCTGCATGTTTTCGCAGGAGTCGTCTGTGCTGGCAACCGTGCAGCATCAACAAAGTGGCCTCAGTCCTGCTTGGATTTGATGCTGGTTCCAACCTTGTTTTTTGCTGACCTTTCAATACGCAACCCATGAAATGACAGATGCTCATGACGTAACTGGAAGCGTATGCATCCACAACCTTCTTAATCTTTGGGTCCTTATGTTTGTTGTTGTTGTTTTCTGGTGATTTCATCCAACCTCCCAACATACTCCCTACGCTGCACTTCACCTCTGCACCCAGCCCTGCTGTGAGCCTAGCACATACTGCCAATCACTTTGAGATGGCCGTTCCATCCCTGGTCAAAAAGTAGTATGCTTTGGTGTATTAGTCAATGACATTCAAGTATTACTCAAGTGGTACTCATGGACCACTTGAGTACACTTAATTATACTTGAAGGTGACAAAAATAGCACAAAGTGTACTGAGTACATTCTTTAAAAATATAAATTTAATCATTTTAGATTTTCATGCAATCATTTATCAACAAAAGCAAAATTATGTGTCAAGGGATGCACCTGTATGTTGTGAAAAGCTATATTGAAATACAGAGAGTTGAAGTGGAGTAAAACGAGCTTTACTCTGCAGTAACCAAGCAGTATTTGACCACATTTGTCCAAAACCAGATGATGCTAATAAGGGAGGATTTTGTTGTTTGCCAACCAAAAGAGGAGGAGAAAGAAGAACTGCTATTGTTAGACTTTCATGGAGGACAGTGAACTTTAAACAAAACAACTTGAATCCATCACGATGGAGGGAATCTCGTTTGAAAGGATTTCCTCAATTTATCTTAATTATTGTGCATGTAACTTGCAAACTTCCTTTCTCTTATTATATAATAGATTCTGAGCCTGTGTATTTCATGAGAAAGCACTAATGATGTTGTATTGTTTGGCTTTATAGCTTGCTGTAAAAAGGCAGCTGAAGTTGAGGCTCATTAAATGGTGCTAAAGACTGTGTCCTGGAGCTTGGGAGAACTTCAGAGTGAGGGCGAAACATGCTTGCAACAACCCACATCACACAATACAAATATGGAGGAAATGTAGCCACAAGATGCCTATCTCCTTACGTCAGGGGTAGCAAGTGAGGTAAACTGGGAACAAAAGCGCACTGCAGATTTTCAACATGATTTTAAGTGATTTAAGAGAAAGCGTTTTTCTTTGGACCACGACTGATATAAAGTTATATATATATACATAGTTTCCAGTTTGTTTTATTGTAAAGTTGCATGTGGCCGCTGTAACTGGATTGTTAATGGAAAAGAACCAGGTTGCTGAATCATGGAAGAAACTTTATTGCAGGGTAATCGCACCCCCTCAAGAGAGTTTTCCACTAAGTACAGGATGGTTTCCCAAGAAAACCTCAGTTTTCAAATGCTTTCAAACGCAAAGTAATATGTACTTTTCTCAGCAGTGGAAGAAAAGAAAAGGAACACTTTCTGCATCAAGGTAATTTCTTGGATACCTGATGCTTTGGCTGAACCGCCTAATGATAACTACACTACAGGCTTTGGTGGTAATGTGAGAGGGTGGGTTCAGGGAGCAGAGGAAGGTGGGGACGGCAAGGCGAAGCTAAACCTGACCCTTGCAGACCTGCTGTGCTCTGCCTTGACCTCAGGCTTTGCAGGGGCAGGACGAGATGGAGCAGGGACAAGCTCAGGAATCCAAACATCCACCTCAGCTCAGGCAGAGCTGACGACAGGGCGAGCCTTTGACACATTTAAAGGAAATCCATTCTCTCGCTGCTTTTGCAGCACGAGTGAGGAGACGTTCACACGACTTTTTAAAGCTGCGGTCAAACCCACCTAAAGAGAAATATTCTTGGCAGGCCCATAAGTTTCCATAAGTCAACTTTAATTTGATATCACCTGACACCTAAATTGAGTGTCACCTACCAAAAGCTGTGGCTCAAAACAAAACAGGCAGCATCCCGGCCACATCCATCCACCAAGACCGCAGCGTCAGAACAGTGTTAAAGCGAGCATCCACAAGGGCATGATTTACAGTCTCCAGAGGATCCCCAGAGGATCCAGAAGCTAAATGTAATGAAGCCTCAACCTCACACGGTTGCCATGTTCCCCTGTCATTTGCTAAATCTGAAATCTGTCCCTAAATAAATGGAGGGTGGGTGTTCCTTCTGATCAAAGAAGGAGAATACTTCAAACCCCTGAAGAAATCCAAAATATTTCTCTGTGACATTAACAAATGATCAAAGCTAAGAAAAACATCCAGAGTTTTTATTTATGGGGCGTTTAACTCTCAAAATCTCAACTACTTTGCTTGATCAGGACCGTGTGGGATTCATTTAGTTTAATTGACAAACAACCGACCAACTGTCATCGCTCTTTGAGTCAAGTGTTGCTAAGCCCTGATTGGTGTTTGACAGGACGTGACTTCCCACCCACCTCAAACCAGTGAGAAGGTCAGGGACAAGACAAGAATGCAAATATAGAAATCTCTCAAGCAAACAAATCAAACTGCCAAACCAAACGGGAGAAATGTATAGTTTAGATATTTTCCTGGTTTCATGATGGTCAAGAGTAAAACACAGCAAGTGAAAAGAAAAACTTCACACTGTGAAGATCTTTGTCCTGCTTTTTTTTTTTTTTTTTTTGGTTTTTGCTGATAACATAACATATAGTCTTCTTTCATACTAGTGGGAACAAATCCTCCAAAATACACATTTAGGTGTTTATTTTGCTTCTGATTTCTGGATTTTTATGCAAAATAGCACATATTTGATAGATAATGCCTTCTTTGCGTATTTAAACATAACATTTCAGAAAACTAAAACAAAAAGTAATTGTCTTACTGGGAGGGATCAACCGATCACTCATCGTGATATCTATGATGGAAAATTTTCCCCTTTTCACCTGCGGTGTTTCGCCTGAAGTCAAAAAAAACATTTTTCACCTTGTGAAGACACGCAGACTCTCTGTTCATGATTCATGTAACAGGTCTGGTGAATTTTGTTCGTACCTAAGAGAAAATTCTAAACGAGTGGTGCTTCCATGAACTCTATTATCTGCCCATGTAAGCTGGAGGGCAAGTTTGTTCACTTTGTCTCTCACTCCCCTGCTGGTGCTCAGCCTTCCAGCTGCTGTCAATCAAAAATTAATATTTATAACATGAAGACCTTCTTTTCTTTCTTTTAATGATAAAAAACAGGTGACAGTAGTTTTAAAAAGATTATTTTGGACTGATTAAAGGGATGACTAAATGTGACTTTTAAGAGATTCAGTGATAGATTAATCAGTGGGTTATATTGTTCTGTCCAACAAGCCCATTTCATAGAAGCACTCAAAGCCTCCCAGAGGACAACAACTACAACTAACCATTATATATAGATATTTTAATGGATCAGTGATGTGGGAATTTCTCTTATTACCACCAGATTTCACTTCATTGAGAGGAAGTCTTGAGAAAATAATGACATATTCTTGTAAAGTGCTGCTGTTTACATTCCCCTTGGAAGAAGTGGAGGGCATGTCTGTTTCTTGTCCTCAAGACTGGAGTCATCCTCCCTTTTCTTAGTGAACAGCACCCCAGCCAAAGTACACACTCATGAGACAAATCTGAAAGAAAACGAGCCGCCATCAAGCTAGACACAGCTGTGACAGCCGCTACTCAGACTGATTGAAAATCTCTTGGTCTGTGTATGTGTGTCTGTCCCAATTGTCTGTCCTGATTGTTGATATCTGTTCCCTCCCTGTTTTTCCTTGGAGTCGCAGTCCCACCACGCTTCACTCTGATTGGTTTAAATCATGCTGACAGTAGGATGTTGGACTATGGTCACAGTAAATGACAATTCTGTCATCCAAGACAGAAATGGAAGCATAACCAACCTTCAGGAAGGGTTGCAGGGGAAGAAGGAGAGTAAGAGCACAGACTTTAAAAAAGAGAGGTGAGAGAAGTGAGGAGGAGGGCTCTGGAAGGAAGAGGTCATAAAGCAGGGAAAAGAAAAGAGGGGAGAGTTGAGAGAAGCTTTTGAGAGGAGAAAAAGAAAGGAGGGAGGGAGTGGAGGAAAAAAGTGACGGAAAGAGAAAACGTGGGAGCTGTGAGAACGTGAGGCAGACGGAGCAATGAGTGATGCAAAAGGGTGGGATGGAATTTGCTCAAAAGTAAGAGCCAAGGCAAATGTGCAGCTGTCAAGGAGTTTTGTTCTCTTTAAAAACATCTTTCAGTCTTTGTGCGACTTGTTTCAACACACACGGCAATGGTCGAAAAGCACAAGTCAGGGAGGAAAAGAACAAGCGAGAGCAAAAGGGAGTGAGGATGAGCGCTAAACAGCAAAAAGAAAATGACCAAACAGACGAGCAAAGCGGAGATCGGCATGTTTTGTTACATATAGAACAAGCTCGGACTGGAGAGGGTGGAGAGAGGAATATTGAGCACCAAGTCGAAAGCGAAGAGAACAACACAGCAGAGAGGAAACTAACGGAAAACAGGAAGAAAAGGGGAAAGGAGGAGAAGAATTAATAGCATTTTGTCAGTGCACCATGTATCCCTCAGCCTCCCTGTGGACCCAGGGCCTGCGCACATGTCTGCACACCAGTGCGCATATGTTTCTACTATTACATGATAGGCTGTGGAGAAAATATAGGAAAACCGTATCTGTGTGTGCATTGGGAGGGGGCAGGGAGAGAAGGGGGTGGAGTAACATCGACAAAGCTGCCTTTCCAACAATGAGCTCCACCTTCGTCTAGTGTATCTGTATGCCTGAAGTTTTCCAGCCCCGGCTCAGGAGCCCCGCCCTGTCCCACCTCCTCCCTCCCTATTGCTTTTTGCTTTTACTGAACAATGACAGTATAACCTCAGAGGGAGCCAGGCACATCAGAAGCATTATCTCCGTTTCTGTTTTAGATCACGGCAGCTGTCTTCCACCTGTCCAGACCTAAAAAATCACTTAAAGAGATATTTCTCTGTTCTGACAACTTTCAACATCCCAGAATTCAACAGAAATGTGGCTTTTGGGGTAGTATCTCAAGTCAAACCTGCATGCACACTTCATTAAGTGTGTGGTGAGGACAGAATGGTGATGTCATCAAAGGTGGCTGCTGTGTTGTCTGTATGTTCGTCCCATGATGCTGATGTCTGGCAGAGAGCTGCTACAGTCGGGTTTGGTGAAGTATGTTGTGGTAGCAAAAAGGAGAGGGCCTCAGCAAGGTGCTGCTGTGATGTCATCCCATGTGGTCATCCATGACCTCATGGGATGGTTTAGCAGTTCTGTTATGGAAGCTTCCTGGTGGAACAGTGGTTAAAACGCATGCATGGCATATACCATAATTGGCCCTTGTTGCATGTCATTTCCCCTCTCTCTGCACTCACTTACTGTCACCACTCCGCCTCCACACCTTCAAATCAAAGGCACGCTGTGTTACAGCATATAAGGTTACGTTAAAGCAAGACTATGTCAGGTTTGCAAAACAGCAGACACTGTGGTCACAAGTGGTAATGTGGCATAATTGTAAATGCTAGAATGTGGTGTAACAGCAGCACAAGCAAAAAAAGAGTCAGTATACCTTCTCAGTAACGTGGGTTACACATCAAAATCTATCGAAAGCTTGGCTAACATTTGCCAACTTGCAAGGAGTGAAGAAACTATGGTTTTCCTTTCTTTACCAGTTGATATGGCAGACTTGTTGGAAAACAGTGTACTTGCACATCTAGTTGACAAGCAGCATTAGCATTCATTTGGGTCTGGTCACGTGACCAATGAAGTCTGATATTCACCGTTTGCTGTTTGGTGGTGGACAGGAAGTGTAATTGTGGGCCATAAAACCAAAACATTGAGCTGAAAGATGCTAAAATGACCTATTTATACCAGATATATATTGATTAGAGAAGCCATACATAAACTCAAGCTGAGATATGGGTCCTCCTTATGTTATGTCATGTTATGTTATGTTGTATTTATTATTTGGTATAGCTTAAATCATTAGCAGCTGCTTATCTTTTAACCAGGCATGTATATCCTTTGCATCCTTTAATGTTTGAGAACCCCAGAGTCAAAAGAGACAAAAGGCTTTCTTAGATCTCCTCGCAGCTGATGAGCCTTTCAAACAAACTGTGTGTGGGACTGAATGTATACGTGAACAAGAAACAAAAAGGACAGACAGCAAGAGAGACAGGAAGAAATTCCACAGCTAATGAGTTTATATTGTCCATTTTAACATTAGTGTGCAAATGTACATATTTATGTGACTGCGCAAGCAAAAAGAGCATTTGTCTTTATGCCTGTCCTTCCAAAATTCATGGGTTATAAACATACCAAGCATTTCTGTGTGTGTTTGCATGTGTATTTTTGGGGGTCGGGGTGGGTGGGTAAAGTGACAGACAGATAGTAAAAGGGGAGAAAGGTTATATGTGTGTTCCATGTCAACAGACTTTAAATTTAGCTCTTACTTTGTATATATAGACAGATCCTAAATAAATCTGAGCTGACCCCTCTGGGTCTCTTTATCTATCCCTGTCCTTCACCAGCGAACCAGTGTGCACAGGTGGCACTGAGTGTCATCGTGCAGCTCATACAGTACACAGGGCTTCTCTGATTTGTGATTGTTGCCTGAGATGTTATGGCTGCATTAGCATTGTCACTACCACAAAGTTTATAGGTCTGATAAAAAAAATAAAATATAATGTAATACTATGATGAAAACAAGCCCTAACATCAGCTAATATCAGCATGCTAACATACAAAAGCTATGTTAACATGCATATGTTGAACGGTTATAATGTTTAGCATGCTAACATTCGCTAAGCAGCACTAAATGGTATGGCTAAGCCTGAATTGGAAATTTCATGGGAATGTTATTATTTTGCAACTTTGGTGTCAATTCATCCAAACAGGAAACATCGTGGGATCATCAAAGTCAGTAGACTTTATCCTTGTGGAACCATGAATGCTTGTACAAAATATCATCACATTTCATCCAATAGTTATACTTCACTTCCATCTCTGGAGCCGTACTGCCAGCGTTGCTAAAAACAATAAAAGAAATGCAGACTGATCCCTTTAAGGAGTGTTTTTTAGCCCAGTTATCTGCAAAATCTTAGGCTTTTTGATTCACTATCCCATCAAGTACATCAAGTCCTCAATCTAAAAAGTGCTGTCATAAGTATTCAACACAATCATTAAGTGACTGAAGTGGTGGTGACAGACAGTTGCTTTCTTGCCATGGGGTAAATGAGAAGATCAGACCACACTGTTTATCACTAAACTTTAGAGGTACTGTGAGCAGATGTTTTTTACCTTCAGATAGAGGGAGACGAGTCGTTGCCCCCCGCTTACATTCACTGCGCTAAGCTAAGCTAACCTGTTGCTGGCGTCAGCTTCATATCTTGGAAAGGCAGTGATTCTCCTGGGGTCGACCAACTTCCAGCTCCGTCTCTTGTCTTTTGTGGAGTCATGTGCATAATCCCATTTCCTCTTTGACCCTTCCATTTCCATTTGTGCTTTTCCAATACACAGCTTCACTCTGTAAATTCTAGTCTAGCCACTCCTCAAACTCTCTGTTGGCTCTGCACTTGTTATGTTGGACCACTAACACCTCACAAATAACTCAAGTGAAATGATGAATAATGGAAGGCGGTAGAGGCAGGTGGACGCAATAACCAACAGCAGAGGAAAAATGACGGCCTACACACCACCGTTGCCACTGATATTTGATGTTGCTGCTCTGCTGTCGGCTTGCGGTGCTGTGTTCAAGTCACATGTGGCGTCCTGTTCGGACGTGGACTCCAACGCCGCTCTTGAGGAATAAAAATGCAGACTATTTCAAAAGAAAACACCCGGCCCCTCGAGCTACAGCAAAGTACCAAGAGTATTTTGATCCTGCTTGATATATTGCTACAATAATCAGATTTATGTTAAGAAACCCTTTCACTGAAAACCGGTGAGATAAAAAAAACTCTCAAAAGTGAGTGGTTAAGAGGTTGTGATGCCAAACACATGGTTTTCTTTATAAAACTCTTGGACCAGGAGAAAAAGAATAAGCCAGTTGGCCATTGCTATGTAATTCCTTGCAGCTCTTAATGACACTATCTTGATGCCTTTATTGATTTCGAGCTCTGCCTGCTCTATCTCGTGCTGCGCCCATCTGCCTCAGCAAGAGATTTTGGCTTTGCTTCGTTATTGCTTTCACATAAGTAGAAACAGTGCTGATTGCTATTTAAGGGTGTTTTGTACACCTCTTCAAATCAGCGCTATTGGAGTGGCAATTGACCCAGCAGTTTGTGTTACCATCAAGAGCGCACCAAATGAAGCCATATCCTGTGGCAGAAATGGGTTGCATTCCTCCACTAGAGGTCCAGATGGTGGAGAACCGATGCCAGCGTGTGCTGCAGGTTTCTGGCAGTCATGGTGGCTCACAGTCTTATTAGCACACTTTTCATTTTGTGGCTCCATGTCTTTGGATGGCTACCTGCCTGTGTTTAGACAATATGGTGGAGAGACACAGTTCACTGTGTTCAAGCTGAGTTCAGTATTGCATCACCACTGTCCGGTTTGGCTCCACAGAAAAATGCCCAAACCACTCGACTGGAATTTCACATCTCATTTGTGGGTGTGATGAGAATGCACGACTTTTCTGACAATGCAATCAGGATTATTGCAGGACTTGTACAACCTAATTGAAGCAACATGTCCTACAAGAATCATGGATTCAAACCTTTATTGTTCACATATTACCCGAATGTTTCTGAGAATTTATTGAACACGCTGGACTTGTTGAATAAGAACAATGGGAACTCTGGGGGAAGGAAACAGGAAGGTACTAAATCTAAGCAGTGTTTGGTGTTCATTCAGCACAACAAACTGGGCTTTGCAGATTACTTTTGCAGGGACGGATGGATCATCTACCAGCATCACAGGCTACAGCCCCACCTGTCCAGGTGGGAATCCTAATTTTAATTTCTCCAGGTCATGCAATACCAGCAAGCCCATAAACTGATATGTAATGCAGGTGGATGTCTGCAAAGCTGTGGCGAGCACCACAGGAACACTTCCTGCTCTCTGTCCTTTGTTTACCCTCTAAAGTTTATACTTTATTTGATAATCGCTTACAGGCATTTTAGCTCCTGGGAGGTCAGGTGCAGAGATTTGTTGTGTTGTGAAAGGATACACCAAATTGGTGCCTAGCGTCTGATGGGACAGATTATTAGGACAGATGTATCATCCAACAGGCAAACACTAAGGGGGACGAGTCCCATTAGTGCATGCGTTGAACTACTTATCATTGATAAGACAGAAAACAGCTGACCTGATTAAAGATGAGGCCACTGAGGTGATTTCCTCTTATAAATACCTCGCTGTCTGCGTGGATAATAAGCTCGCCTGGAAAGAGAACACCAGTGCCATCTTTGAAAGGGCCCATCCAGCCTGTTTTTCCTCAGGAAGCTCCAGTATTTTGATGTCAGCAGGACTCTCCTGCACGTGTTTTATCAAAGTGTTTTAACATGTGTCCTATTTTATGCCGTTGCTTGTTGGGGGTGCGGTTTAAACCACAGAGGACAGGAACAAGATCGATAAAGTGATCAGGAAGGAGCCATTATTGGCTTGACCATAATCATGGGGGAAAGAATGGGTGGGAAGCTCAAGCGCGTTATGCAAAATAACAACCCTCCATGATGATCTGATGACGAGGATGGTGGTTACACTGAGTATGGACGTCATCTATAACTTCTGTCATACACTTGTACAGTTGCATTATGCAGTACGGTGCTGTGCTTATTCAGTACTGCCATGAGATATGTATGCCTTTTCCCATTGTCCTGCATATTATCTGTCCTATACGTATGGTGGCACTCAGTTTCTGCCAGGGGGATTAATAAAGTATTTCTTATAGGATGAACTGGACAACAAATGAGGTTAAAGGTCAAGATTGCTCAAACCACTGGTTGGTACATTGAAATGATATAAGAGCAGCATACCTTTCCAGAAACAATGTCCTGGTTACTCGTGATAATAAGCAGACCCTGCTGTGGACAGTTTTCACTAGCTCAACTTTCTTCCAAAGAAAATAGTGCCTAGAAACAAACTTCCATTCACCTCCCGTGGATTGTGGCAGCAACAGAAGCTGCAGAGACCAATATCTGAAAACCCCAAAGTGAAAGAGTCTGTATACCAGATGCTGCTATAAATAGGGGTACTATTTAACTGTTAATATTAATTTTTCAACCCTACTGCCAGACAAGAACACAGATATTGGACAAATCTGCAAAATTATCCCAAATTATGTTCTTTTATTTGTTTGTTTGTGAGATTTTGGATATGGCTAGGATTAGGCAAATAAAAACTTTGCACCATTGGGGAAAAGCTACAGTTATAAGTCCAACTTGCTGCACGCTCATCCAGCACTGTGACCTCTAAACCACTGCTGTCCGCTTTGGTAATATAGTGTAAAGGGAAAGCTGCTCCCTGTGTTTGCACTTAAACGTTGGCACTGGATGTAAATCACAGGCTGATTTATACATGAAATGACAGTTCAGCTTCTTCCTCTTGAACAGACTTAGACGTCTCGATGTGCTCAATCTACTGCAAAACTATTTTTTTATGCCGCTCTAATCTGAGCATTTGGTAGGCGTTGGCGAGGGCGGTTCATGTGCTGGGCTGAGCCTGGACCCGATGGAGGTAGTGGTGGGGAAAAGGATGTCAGCAAAAGTACGTGCCACAGTATACTCAATGACCTCCTCCCTTCATGCCATGCTGTCAATGTAATAAAGCTCAGTCGCTTACCAGCTAATTCCACTGAGGTGTGCCAGGGAGCACTTGAGGCTCTGATTTGTGCCAGAAAAGATGATTTGTCTGTCTGTCTGCCTATCAACAAGCATGCTTAATCTGAGCACAATCGTATTTCTAAGAAGTAACTACTAGCTTTTGTCTCTTTTCACCGAATCACTCGCATTAATTCTCAAACAACACGCATTTTATGAGTCTCTTTCAGTAATTTCTCCCTAATTTTGAAAGTATTCTACACGGCATTGTATATTAAATCCTTCGCCCTCCAAAAACCCATCTCTCCAGTGCGTACCGTCTTCACATCCAATCCCTTCAGCTGTGGGACAAAACACTGAAAGGCGCAGACGCCAAACTACAACAAAACTGACCGCAGAAAATGTTAAGTCATCTTGTTTAATTCACTTAGCTCATTATTTCTTCCCCTTTCTTTCAGAACGTGCAGAGGGAAAGACACACACTTTGCCTGCCACCGCTTTTTAACGAGTTTCTGGGTGTACATTTTTCTCAGTGGGTTGTATGGCTTAATAACTGCCAGCAGCTCCGAGTTGAGAAGACAAACCTCCATGGTCCCCTCTCTCCCCCCTCCTTCCCTCTGGCCTCCCTCCCTTCTTGTAATTTTCTGAAGATTCTGGAAACTGCTACCTCACCCTTTCTATAAACCCCCCTTTAAACAGGGCAATACTTTATGTGTGACTCTTCTGAAATGTTTCCACCAACGCTAAAACTGGATTGTTAAAGACCTTGTTCATTTGTTCAGCCACAGTACTCTATTCTTTTTCTGTGCTTCGGTGGAGTCATTACCACTGTCATGTTTTATTTTGAGAGGAAGTGGCTCACTTTAGAGTTACTGGCCTCAAGGGAGACTAGAAAGAAAATCAGTTAGAGCATCCATGTATGAGTCCCGTCTTTTTTCTAGTGAAAACTGCGATATCTCTTTCACACATACACGCACACATCTAACATCTGCTTGGAATGTGGTGGGGGCCGGCGCTGCAAAGAGGATGGAAAATGGCGTGAGGGAAGGCAAGGGAGGGAGGAGAGAGAGGCGGGAGGGGGGCATGAAGGGGAAAGAGATCAGTGGAAGGAATATGAATGGAAGGGGAAAAGAAGCGAGAGCGCACAGCGACGGGCACAGAGACTATAAACCCGGAGATGATGGTCTAAAAACATAAGATCTGGAGTAAGCCTCATCAGAGCCCTGCACACATGCCCTGAGAGTGCAGCACGCATCAGCGGCACACACATCAAAGAGCAGAGCTCAGGCAGGCCAGGAACCGTCTAGACACGCTCTTCCCATCACACAATCCAGTCCCCCTCTGTTCATTTTGGCCTCTCTCCACCGCTCTCAGTTTATTTTTTCCATCTCTGTGTCCCCCTTTGGGCTGTGTCGCTGCTTTTTGACAACGGTTAACACATCTTAATTATGTCTATGGGCTGCCTTTGTGCTCACACGCCTGAACTGGTGAAGGAACACGACTCCACAGCCACGCTAGCGTCTGCGTGAGGCTGTCCTTAGGCACACCTGTGCTTTCATCTATATGCTAACATTAGCATGCTAACAACATTCCCGGGTTGTCAAAGGTCTTTCCACGCCCCTCGGCGTCTCAGAAAGACGCATAAGGTGCCCTTTAGTGTTAGTCTGAGACATACTGGACTTTCAGCTAACTCCACTGTAAACCCATCCATGGCCATATTAGACACTTGCAGAAACTACTCCACCCAGCAAAAATAAAAATACATAGTGTACAATTTGAGATACTTTACTGAATGAGTAAAAACCTTAACAAGCTGGTGGTGCCATGAATATATATTAAAAAGTTGAATACTGTGCCCCTAGTCAGCTTTACTGCCAATTTGTCAATTAGTTCCCCAGTGGCCAAACATGGTACTGCAACTGCAAATCATCTATGGCCCAAAATATTTATAAAAGAGGCATCTATTATATCTGTTGTCATGACACCTCCAATTTCAAACAAGGTCATTTACTACAGTTTGTATTAAGAATTTTTTAACCATGATGACTTTTTCTTTTTGTTAAAGCCTTTTTTTGTACATCTGGAGGATGTGTATCCTCTGTGGACCATGAATGTCTGTTCAACATTTATGATGGACTGACTGACTGATCACCATCCCCAGAGCCATTAGCATGACTGAAAAAAGAAAAAAGAGAGATTGAAACAGTTAAAAGTGGAAAAAGCTGAAAGAGAGGAGGAATGAATTGTACACAGAGCAGATGAGTAGCTCCCAGTGAGTAGTGGGAAAGTCCCCCTTCACTCCCTCCCTTCATCTCCTCCTCCTCCTCTCTTCCTCCCACACCAGTGGTTCCAGTCCCCAGGGACAAAGTCCGAATGGGAGCACTGGACTGAATCAAGGCTGGACACTGAGCAGACAGTCGGCACAATCCTCCACTGAACACCACAGAAATGCTTCAGGATGGTTTTGTCTCCGTTATGAGCCCATCACTGTTTCACCATCGACAGTTTATGTCTTGTTTATGGAGTAAATTGCTTAATTCTGTCTGTTGTAGCCTGGAGGTGTATTCGAGGAAAATCTTTGCAGACGCTTTGTGTTCATTCAGAGTTTTGTAGTCTGGGCGAGTGTGTGTGTCATTAACCACATGAAACACCCAGAGGACTGGGATTTCTGACGTATTCTGCCCCCCTGGTACCACTCTTTCTCCAGACCGTTGTGACCTGTGGCTGTCTGCATAGTTTCGACATCGTCTGTGCCCATCTGTGTTTTAACAAAACAGTTTTATACCATATGGGTTTTCCCACTGAACATTGTACATCTTCACCAAATGTGTCCCCTTACGACCCCCCAAAACTCTCTCTGTGTCTCCTCTATTTTTTCCAACTGTGCATTCACCAGGGGACATCTGGATTTCGACTGCAGACCATTACATGCTAACAGCTCCAGCTCTTTTACAGAGCGAGGTGGCAAGTCACAGCCGTAAAATGACATCCAAGGAGTGGCATGACTGGAACTGGCACGTGATGAATGGACAAACTGTGCCCTTATGTTCCTCTCATCTGAGCTTTGATAAAAACGTTGATTTTTCAAACAAGCTGCAGCAACAAATTTATGACAAGAAGTTACAACCATGCTGCGCATCCCCTTTCCAGACATTGTATTTATCAAGACCAATGAGCACTTTGGCATGAGTTGCAGTGTTAAGATTTTCCACAGGAGTGCTGCCAAACCTCAATGAGATGTTTGTGATGAATCGCGTTAGATGGAAAGTGTATTAAACAGGGCCGAGCATGGAGATTACCAGTGAAATGATGAGCGATGGAACAGTTGTGTGCATGAATGCATCGTGTGTGTGCGTGCATGCAACGATTCACAGGGGAGCGGGGATGCTTGTATAAACATGAGTTATCCCCAGAAATCCATAACTCTTTCTGTGTAAAGCCATGAAGTAAAGCATGGGGAGGAGGTGATTGGTGGGTTTAAATCAAGTCTGTGTAGCTCAGGTTCTCCTGTCTCCACCTGGCTGTTGCTGCTTCTCTTTAACGCGCTCATCCATGCATACAATAAACATGGGATTTTCTTAACAAGCAGAATTGAGGACTGAGGTGAGAAGGACTCATCCCTTAGGCTTAAAACATCAAGGGAAATAGTTTGAATGTCTGGGACGGGTGCTTCTGGAATTCAGAAAGGCATTAACTTCTGCAGGACATAACCATATTACAGAATAGGTCTTTTTTATGTATATGTGAGTGTGGGTGAGAACATCTGCTGGGCAGATCTGGGATGGGATTAAGATGAGAGGGAGGCTAGGGTCTATCTCTGTGACCTTTGTACCATTGGGAAGATTTGTTTCTAAAGTTAAACATTATGATTGAAAGAAAAAGTCCCACATGCTGGGCTGAGTTTCATAGACAAGAATTTCTCCTGGCGAGAAAGACAAGAAAGAGACAAAATGTCTCTGAGTGTCTCTTTTCTATGAGAAGATTGTTTTGTTTCTTTATGAGCTTGAATCCAAACCCTCAGATTGGCCTCCTTACTCAGAGAGGTAGCTGAGCCAATGGCATCATGGCCAGTAAAAGGAAAAACGATGACCACAGGCTGCTTGACTCAGCACATCTCACTGTTTCCAGCATTTCCTGAATATGCTCCATACATAGAAGATCTGATGAAACTGAGTAAAAGGTTAAATGCTAAGAGAGGTCTGGAATGACAAACAGGACAAAATACCCCATTTACACCTGGCCTGCATATGCAACCTGTACCTGAATATGTTATGTGGATGCTGGAGAAAGCATGTTAAAGCCAGGTGTAACTGCATGCAGAATACACTGGGATCATTTGCAGGTGGTTGGTTGTCAGCCAGATGTAAATGCATTAGTGTAATTTAGTTAGTGTCAAGATCAAAATTTGTGCAATGATTTCTGATGACGGTAGTAGACAAAACGCTGAGGGGTCTCCAAAGCTGTTTCAGATCATCCAGAGGGGTCTGTACCAAATTGCATGGCAATCCATTGTTGTGGAGACAAATCACTCAGGACTACAAATTTCAACCTCATGTTGGCTCCAGAGGAACATTTCGGGGATCACCAAAGTCAGGAGAATGTATTCTCATGGAAGCTCAAATGTCTGTGAACTGAATGATTGTAGCGCTGAAGGAAAAGTCAGGGCATGACTATAGCTAGATTAATCTTCTGGGGACAATGAATCTCTGTCCTAAATTTAATGGAAGTCCATCCAGTAGCTGTCGAGACATTTCAATAACAAATAACAATACCTACATTAGCTTGCAGGTGGTGCTGGGTGAAAAGTCAGGGAATCACCGCAACCAGTTTGCTACATCCTCTGAGGACAATGCACAGATAAGGATAAATCGTAAGCATTTAAAGTAAAAAATTTTGTCGTTGCAACAAACCAAATTAGTCTGTACAGTAGTTTCAACAAAAGCAAATGTGTTGTTATATCTTAAAATCTTCAGCTATGACTCAAACGAAAGGCTTTCTTAAATTTTTTTTTCATTGCACGTGTTGACCAAATGTCCAACTGAATGTTCACTTAACTCAACAAATCAAGTTGTTTGAGAACCATTGTTAGCTCATTAGTACACCATATAGCATGCATTGAGTGGAGGTTAAAAGTCTTTCTGCTAATCTGAGGAAAGCTATGATGGATGCTTGTTATGTGCCTGGTTGCATATGTGTCACATATGAATCACATGGCCCTCTGAGCAAAATTAAAACAATCCAGGGTCCACTTCAACCATCCCCCCACACTCTTTCTTAGGAAATACGTTGCAAGCACGATATCTCCAGTGATTTGGCACTGTAGCACATGTTGATATTAACACTGATACTGCTGGAATGTCTCTCATGACACATGAGCACGTCCAGCAGCTATTGAGATATTTCAGTTTGGACCAAAGGTGTACTGATGACTCTGCCATCGCTAGAGCCACACCACTGGCAATGCTAAAAAGCTTCAGCATTTAGATTAAATGATAAAGGGCTTACACCGCAAACTTTTTCCTCCCAGTTTTGCATTGATGAGGGATTCTGACTGCTTCTTCAGTGAAGATGATCTCTTAGAACATCCAAAAATCATCAAAGCTACAAAAAACCAACAGAAACTGAGATACGGTAAGAAAAAAAAAAAAAAAAAAAAAAGATTTGATCCAGATTTTGGGACAACCCCCAGCGACACCGCTAGACTTTCAACCCCACCACATCAGACATGCAATGTGGGCATTTTGCTCTGAACTGGGCCACACCCACCAAGACTCCAGCTGGCCTGTGCTCTATCTCCACCATTAAACTCCTCTTCCATCGCAGAGTCTCTGATTAGCATATCCTGCTGTTTCTTAATTATTACAGCCTGTATGCGATGTTTAATTTATGACATCAGCTCTCCAAAGAGCACAAAAAATAACAAGAGTGTGGGACAGAGAACAGCAGAGCCAGTGTGAGCCAAGAAGAGGGGCTGCGTGCCACATGTGAGACCAAGGTAGTGTATCTGAGTTGCTGCTTGCCTGCAGAGTTGAGTGTACAGTCAGACCAGGGGCAGGGAACAATCCAAGCTGTTTCTCAGCTGCTGACAGTGTCACTGGGGTCAGTCAGTTAATATACAAGTGATGCAAAACGCTTACCTCCAACCCAAGGAGTCACAAAACACACGACAGCTCAACTCTGTTGGTTTGATGTATTTCCAATATGTCGAACAATTTTATGTCTGGCACATATAATACCACCACCCCACATGGGCTTGCATGTACAAGTGTGACACCAGATATATATAGGAATGATGAAACAAGGCTTGGAACATAGCTTCTTCCATAAAACATTACAGTGCACCCAAGGCCTGTAGTGTTCTCTCACTGGCAGCAGATATGAAGGACATCTCAGAGAAAAGTGAAGTCCTGAGGGCGAATCTTTTCATCGCCGTATAAGAGCAGAACATGAAGAAAGGCCCTTTCCTGATGAAGTGGCTCCTCATAGAAACTGTTTATCGATCTAATAACTTAGCCTCATCATTTTGGGGGGTTATTTTATCACAAAGTAATATTATTATTGCAATACAATGGATAAAAATCGAATTAAAAAGTTAAACGGAGCAAACGTTCTGCGGGGGTCAGTTAAACTTACTCACAAAACCAGTAGTTGATTTGTGTTTTCTCCCATTTTTCTCCTTTCAGCTGAAAACATTTTCACAAGAGGCCTTCACTCACTGTAAACTGTGCTCTGTAAACAGTGTACAGTATCTTTCTGCAGAAAGAAACAACATTTTATGGATAGGCAGATGCATAAAGTCTGTGTAAAAGTAATTTGGAATCAAGTTTCCAAACAAACAAACACAAAATCCTTTACATAAACATAAAACTCTGAAACATGAAATGACGAGCCTTGAAGGTTTACTATGCAGGGATTGTGGGTTACAGTGTGCAAACACAACATTCAAACTTGGAACCTCGTCCTCAGCTCAACGCCACCAGAAGCGCACTGCTTGTACACACACTGCAAGCTGAGAACATTGCATTTGTTTTAGGGAACGCTGATACTTTAGCAAGCTAACAGGCCAGCCCTGCATCACTCCTCATCCACATCCTCTCCTTCAGTACTCACCTGCAGGTGAAAGCCAACTAAACGTGCTGCTTATTGTTCGACGACCCGGTTGCTACCTCACCTGCATGCTGTTTTTGGCTGGGGGCTACACACCCACTGCCCATAGACTGCAGCTCAGAATGCCCTGAACACAGCAAAATAAGAAAGTACAGTGAGAGAGCAGGGCCACTGCAGATAAATGCACCACCACACACTTCTAAAGTGATGATTGAGAGGGATTATTTTTGCATAGGAAAATGCTGCACAGTAAACCTTTAAGCAGAGCTGCAGAGACATAAAACTTGTTTGAGATAAGTGGAGAATCACAGTGCAATTTGCAGGGACTGCTTTTAGTCAGTGTGTGCATGATTTTAGAGTTGGCTGCCAGACAGCAAACTATTTATGCAAAAAGAACTCATTTGGACATCCACTGTTGCCGCTGAATGCACCTCAAGAGGCAGTTTTTGTCCTCCAACGTTCATGCAATTAACCTCTTCAGTCGTTTAGGTATGAAGATATGCTGCTTTGGTCTGAGCTTGCAACGACTGTACCACAAAATGATAATAGTCCATTGAGTGAAATAGATAGAAAACAATGTAAAAATTTAGTAAAAACATGCAGAACTGCCTGTACAGCGATACAGACCTTCTTGATTTTAAAGCCACTGTGTGCATCTAGCATGTTGTATAAGGTAGAATGAAGAATTTAGGGATGAGGTAACATTCTGCTCTGTAAAAGTTCATAATAAGTTTAATGTGCTGAAAATGTTCTCCACAGGGATTTCACTCCTGACTCAAGGGAGAGTTATTCCTCCAGAGCACAAACATCCAGGCCAGGGGACCCCTGCCAATGGGGGATTTGCACTTACTTGATAACTGGCAGCTGGTGAGTTCATGACAACGTGTCAAGTGTGTAGTGTGTATGTGTGGAGTGGAGTTGTGTGTGTGTTCATTAGCATGTGTGAGAGTGTGTGCGTTTCGCGTATCCACGCTTTTATGGCCTAATCTGATGTATTACTCTCCTGCGAGCAGCTGCTGAAGACTTTCACATGTGCACAGGTTTTATGTGCTCATGATAATATTTATATGAGCTCAGTTCCAACTGAAAGCCAATGGAAACTCTCTGTGTTCTAAGAACTCACATCATCATCATCAAAACAAACACCAGAAGAAGGGGGTGTTCTGTGTGAGTTTATTTTGTCTGCTTTTTTACGCCTACAAGGGATAAGCAGCCGTCAAAAACGTCTGTATGTATGGAAAAAGACAAAAAACTGCTGTTTGCTTAATTTCTAGTCCTTCCCTTTATTTGATTACAAAGTAAATATTTTGAAATACAGTCTAATTATACAGTAGCATAAAGAAGCTTTCAATGTTAAGACAATAATGTGTGAAATTGTGCTTTTTTTTATCATTTAATTTTACAGACTATGGCTGACAAAAGCATCTGGGTGTGGTTTGTGTGTTGATTGACGGGAGGCGGGTGCTAACATAGCCACACGCAACACAGTGATTTTTTGGAAATGTTATTTTGGAGACAAAGCAGAAAGCAGAGACAACACACATACACACACACACACACACACACACACACACACACACACACACTAGTCTCACTTGTGTTGTTGTAATGTGTTAATGGATCCACTGCAGTGTCACAGGTTTACCCCCATTCACAAACAAAGTAGGAAGAAGGAAGCACACAATAAATATATGTGTGTATAATATTGTGAACAATTGAAGCTTTCTTCATGTTTTATTGTAGCAGAAAGTGTTTCTGTTCATTTCTGTGTGACTTCCTAGGAAGGGCATGAAAATCAGCTCTGCCTGCATCGTGGTTGAGTCTACATGGCCGTGTAGATTCAAGCATGACATGATGATTGGGGTGAACACTGAACACTGGCCCCATTTTGAAGTTTGAAAAGGTCGAAAATCTATGATCTAAGCAAAAAACTTGGATATGTTTTATTCATTAACTCAGCTGCCGTGGCCAAGTTGTCCATTTAATTTAATAAAAAGCTCAAATCACTGTGGAATTGCACTTCCACACAGCAGAGATCCTGAAACTGAGTGTGTGTTGCCTGCACAATGGCTGGTAGCTTGTTCGAGGCAGCAGGCCCCATAAAAGATGACCCTGACCCTAAGCTGTTGCTTTTGAATGCAGGAACAATATCTGCATCCTGCAAGCAGAGAATGTGGAGGGCTTGTGAACTAATGATACATTGGGATGCCATGTTATGTAATGCCTCACAACTTGCAAGCAGTACTTTGTAATCAACACACTGGTTTATAGGGAGCCACTGGAGAGAGGCCCCTGCTGAGCTTATATGCTGATTTTTTTTTTCTTTAAATTAGCACTCCTTCAACCAGAGATGTGTAAATATATTAAAATGTGACTTCATCCTGTTCAGCTTTGGGTCTAAGATGAATATTTTCTGTTTATTTGCATTGATAAGGAGAGAGACAGTTATAGAAGAAGAAGAAGAAGAAGAAGAAATCCCTTTATTAGTCACATTTTACACACAACATGCGAAGTTAGGAGGGGAAACTGCACACGCCATGCATATGTGAAATTTATTCTCCACCTTTAACCCATCCTTGGACCGTCCTTCCTCCGCGGTGGACCAGGAGTGGTGAGCTGCCAGCCGACCGGCGCCCGGGGACCAGTTCCTGTTGTCACCATTGGTCAGGTGGTGATTTTCTTGCATTTTTTTAGTGGGGGTACATTTTATGGAGGATACCCCAGGTGAGCACGGGGAGAACATGCAAACTCCACACAGAAAGGCTCCCTTTTTCCTCGAGCAGCAGGCGCCGAAGGCATGGTGGAGGACACGCCACCAGCGCCCACAGCGGGATTCAAACCGCTGTGAGGCGACAGTGTTACCACCTGTGCCACCGTGCCACCACCATATTATCAATTATTTGAATTCTAAATGGTTTTGTTTGGGAAGCTCTGTGTTATGAACATATTAGCATAGTTAAAGACAAGGGAACACGCTGTGGTAGCGACTGGTCAGTCATAAGGTAGCCACGCCCTAAAGCACGCCCTTCGTCATCATATATTTTACTCTAAATGGGGCCATAATTTTCAAAATTAACATCATGCTGCTGAGACCATAAACTCATTAACGAAATAATAAATCAAGCGACAAGTGAGGTAATTTTCTAATACGCTTACAACTGCATGGAGGTGCCGGAGGAAAAGTCAAATTATCCCAAAAATAGTTAAGCTTCACCCTTTGGAGACCATACATGTGTGTACATAATTTCATGGCAATCAATCCGAACAGTGTTGAGATATTTTAGGTCCAAAATGATGGACTGACTGATCGACATCCTGGACAAAGGTTTAAGGACATTTTCAGATTCTCCATGGCTGACTTGGGCCTGCTTTAACAGAAATATGCTTTTTTCCACTTTTAAAATATAGCTTTCAGTTTCATTAACAGCACAGAGTCTGACTGGAGCTGATTGAACAATACCATATTCTTCCAGGTAAATGTGCATTTTCATTGTTTTTCATGAGCTTTGAAAAAAAGAAAACAACCTCCAAAAAGATTCATTCTTAAATCAGCAATCACTGTTCTACTTTCATGAAAGTGTCATATATATTTTCAATTTGTTTTTACATCAATACCGTACTACTGCACCTGTAATGAAGTGAACTTCAGACCAAACCTCAGTGGACATAGACAGAACAGCTTGTTTGCGCAGCGTCGCTCCTCAGACCATGGCAATTATGTGACAAGCCGCCTTCAGTAGTGAGAGAAGAACATAACGAATGGGTCTTGTTAAAACACATGGGTACGAACTGCCTGCCATAATTACAGTCACCACTACAAACAGCCGACAGGGCGGAGCTGGGCTCGCAGGGGTGGGGAAGGAGACATGGTTAGTTAATTCCTGAGACGACAGGCGACAACTTTGGCACTTTTATTCTTGCTGCTTTGGTCGACAGATTTAATTTAAGGGAGTGTTGGGTCTCCTCACTGAAGAGGAGAACAAAATCTGAACAGACAAAATGTGATACAGCAGTTTAAATGGAATACAGTGGATAGTTTATACTGGTGGTTTATATGCCTTTACAATTACACGTGAGATCTAACAAGTATAATTTAGTCAGCCAAGAAATAACGGACTTCATCGCGGTACATTCATGATGCTAGACGGCTCTAAACTAATTAACATCTACATCAAAGCAAGTGTAATGACTCAAAGTGTAATTTGTTAGAGTGTTCCCCTCACCCTTCACAAGAAAGCATGTGGAGGCTTGATCTTTTTTCTCATCATCTTCTGAGTGTTTTGGCAACACTGTTACTTCTCTTGCTCATCCTTTATGGACTCCATGTGGCAGCGATCAAGGCTTTATCCATGTAGTTAACCAGAGTTTTACTTTTACTGCTAAGTAAACATTCATCAAAACCTGGTGGCGCCCAACAAAGCAGGAAGCCACCTGACATTTTAGGGTTATATTATTGACATAATTCTTGGGAAATATGGAAAATGATGTTGCCAAAACATTTGATTTGGAGCTCTTTGGCTTTGCAGGTTGAATTTACCACCTGTATATCTACAGTGCATCTAGAAAGGCTAAATAAAAGACGTGCAAAGTGTACTCCACAGTGTTCACTCCAAAAACTGACTGTGCCTGTTCCTCAAAAGCAGCCTCTAATAGATTAGACGGTAGCTAACATTCCTCATGAATGGAAAAAGATGGCTGTCTATGGGATTTTCTGCATCCTGTGGAGATAAAAGAACGCTGCATGAGTATGTGTGTTAAAGTACGAATCTAACAACACAGTGTGGGTTCAAAACTAAAACTACAGCACCGTTCTTTACTAAGAACATCAATGTGGCAAAGATATCATAAACATTAAAAAAAGCCACAATGTTAGAACAATAAAATATGTAATGGAAACTACCTTGACAAAGAGAAACACCATGTCTGAAGATAGCATCAGTGAGTTCTCAGCAAACACTTTCTAAGAGTGTTAAGCAGATGTTCTGCATTTCTTGAATAGCAAAAATTGGATCAAGCATAGTGTTGTTTAAACAGGAATCATGGAGAACACAACAGTTTGCGACATGCAATATAAACTCAACTCTCTGCTGCTCTCTAACAAAATCATGTTGTAGTCTTGAACCTTTGGAGGATCAGAGCAACAGTTCACTATCAGAGCAGATCATATCGCTGTCTGATACTATACCTGCTTCACACCATTTATGCATAACATACAGTACAAGGCCATACATGCACGGCTGTCTTATGGTGTAGTTAAGACTTACATTGATTGATTCACGCCTGGCATCTCTATTTTTGGCCTATGTTCAAGATAAAATCTGCGCTTGCAAATCTTTTCCAAAAGCGATGAGCTGCAAGTGGGAGCATGAGCAGACAGGTGAGACTGACTCATTAAACACCAGTGTGCTTTTTTATTTGATGACAGACATTTTTTTTTTTTTCATCATCCCAAGCGTATAAAAACTCTTAAGATTTTTAAGTGAAGCCTGTTCATGCTCCACAATTTCCCTACAGTGTGTTTAGGGAGGTTTGCCATGATGAAATCTGGCACAGGGAGGCGTCACAAATTGTGGAATGGAAAATATGGTGTCCTGCCATGGTGCATCATGCCAAACAGGCTTTAACAATGTATAACATCAGTACGCATCTGACAGACAAGGCGTTCTATTGCCTCCTTCAAGATCGTAAGCCCTCCTACAACAGTTCTTTTAATATTTTTGTGACGGCTTGTGTTGCCAAGTCTTCATAATCTAATAAAGAATGCAACACCACAATTTGAAAAAACTGGTCAACCTGAACATATTGCACATTTGTGTTTCAGATGGCTGTCTAAATTAATTATCCTTTGATTGCAATCTGGAAAAAAATATAACCAGCTGCTGACTCACACTGTTTTTCTTTTCTTTCTTAAAGAGAGAGGCGGCTCCTGGGTTTCCCCTCCTTTGATAGTGCACTTGCCTCCCGTGTATCCATGATTCATTTCTGTGCCAGGAAGCACACAAAACAGACAACATACACTATGAAGCTGAATTTCAAATACATATTCCTTTTGTCACTTCCAGACTCTTGATCTGCAGTGCAACATCCAACATTGCGTAAAAATCTAATCTGTGTTTGGAGCTGCCAGGAGCTGCTCAGTGCCAGGATCCACAATTTATCTAGTCTTTTGGTGTGCTGTATTTGAGTTTCCTGCTTCTGGCTTCTTAAGAATCTGTCATTAAAGTGAAACCACAGAATCATCCCCGTTCTGTAATTCATCTCCATCACAAAAAGGAAGAGTGATGTTTTGATGTAAAGTCTATGAAAAATTATTGGGTGTCTGAGAAATGATTGAAAAGATCTAAAAGTCAGGTTTAAATGTGTGTAATTCAACTTGTACAAACTTTACGAGACCCTGACAAATGAAATGCTTTGGTTTAAAGGGAACCTGGGGAGGAGGAGGATATGCAGATGCAAGCTCCTTTACAGTCTCCCATAAAGATGTCCCTCTAAAATCCTGCATGTATTTCAAGATGCTCCTGTCAAATTATAACTTTATGTATTTGTAAAAACACACAAAAATCCATTTAAACCATGGCAGCATTTTAAAATCAAGTCTTTATTTCAACTTTAAACACATTAAACAGAACATATTTATGACATCAGCCCAGTTTAAAGCATTCCAAGAATGTGTCCTGTGTGATTGTGTCTGTCCTCTGTGGTGGATGATCCCAGCTTTTTTACCAATTTGTGAGTAAATTCTGACCTTAGGTTTCAGTAACTACTAGCTGGTTTTCAACCTATTGATTTAGGCTACTAAATCAGGCTACGCAACTAAAACGTCAGGAATGCCTTAGCCAGTAAAGACTAGGTTGACTGCAAGGGACCCACTCAATCTCACCCACTGTGTCTAAACACAAATTTTCTATTTCTATTTCTAATTTTACGCAATTATCTGTATCTGAAACTTGTTTTTGGGACACTCTGAGCTTTATTGTCAAAAATTTATTCATAGGCAGCATGAAAAAATGAATATCAATGGATATTATTATCTTTTGTCTGACTGATATTTTGGGGATAAACCTGCCCTGCGTGTTGGAACTACAACTCGCTTAATTGGGTGTTTTGTGTGATGTAAACAGGAAGTAAAATGTTGCCATGGAGTCAGTTCGTTAGCTAGCTGTGGCCTACAACTTCAGACCGGTTTATTTAGCCGAAATTTGTTTAGATTTTGACAAAATGGCACCATTAAAAGTATGCCGAATTAATTATTAACGGTTCCTGCTTGCAATTTATCCACGGGTGTTCAGACAACTGTCACTGTATTACTTTGACAGTGAAGAAATCTTAAAAACGTGATGATTCTCAGGCAAGTTCTGGCGCTTTAAGGTGAGTGTTTTTTTTAATTATTTCTAAGTGGATTAATGGATGTTTATGTACTGTGGACTTATGATATCTTTGGAGAGTTAATTACAGCAACTCTAAAATGTGTGTATCATGTATGTGTGTTAAAGTTTGATTCAGTTATGAATCTGAAAAGGAGTACAAATTGTGAGGCAATTTCCGGTAACGGCGCAGTAAAGGTTTGTAAGTAGCTAGCAAACGTTACCTTAATTCCATGAGCTGCCACAGTAACGGCTGCTGCTGCCATTACTGGTGATACAATAATTAACTGACTATTTCTGTTTAATAATTTCTCACTTTACATAATTATTGAACAGAATTTTAATGAAATGAAACTGTCAACCATATTCCTTTACTTCTTTTACTTTTCACCCTAAATGGGTCATGTATTAGCAAGCTAACGTTAGCTTTCTCAGTTTGATCAGTTAGCTAACAGTCTCACTTGATAGTTGCTGGGTGAAAATGTGTATCATCAAACAATTTCCCCAGAAAAACTAGTTTATGTGGTGCAAATAGTTTTCATGTAGCAGTTTGTAAATTTCCACTCAGTAAACACGAACGTTATAGTTAGCTAGGCTAAGTTTGTACTTGCAAACAGCTGGTGCAACCTGCTCTCAATGTGTAAAACTGTTGAGCACCAGTTTGGAATTTCTCAGCTGGCCTCTGTAAGTGTCTTATCATCTGTGGATGTTGTTTTAACAGTGGAGGACAATAAAAAAAGATGGATTGAATTAGGCTCTCTCTGGCTTTCATATCAAGCTTGACACTCGGTGGATGTGGAAAATAGAACAACGAAAAAGGGGACTGGAGAAATGGGTCTGGACAGAGAAACTCAAGCACTCAATCACAATTCACTTCTCTGTTTCAGACTGTATATCCTATGTTTTGTCTCACTGGACTTATTTTGTGAAGAATTATTCTGTCTGAGAGTCCTCAAATGAAGCACAGCTGCCAGTGGTCCAGCTTCAGATGAATCACCATGTTTTTGGTTAGCAGACAGTTTAAGGGAGCAAGTGTAGGCCTTGTACAGGAGTAGTTTGAGAGCTTTGAAATTAGTGTGGTGTAGGTGTAAAGCCACCCTAAATACAGGGTTTAGGCCATAATTTGAACCATATATCTGACCACGTAACCTTTATATGGCTAAGTGGTCAGTGTAAGAAGGCCACTGTACTCTTGATGTAAATATCCTCTGAGTAAGCACATATGGTACGAGGGGTTACCTGAGGCAAAACTGCTGTGAAGGCCGAGGGCAGAGGGTTGATGTGCTTAGACATGGTTATACAGCACACATAGTTGCAGTCTGTACGTTGATGGCGTCTCAAGGGAAATTCCAGGTGTGTTCTTCTTGCTAAACGCCTCTGTCAGTATATGTTTGAGTGTTACATAAGGGACTTGTGAAATATGAATGTGATCATAGATTAGTCATTTTTCAGATGGCCTGCAGCTGGTCTGCAGCTGGTCTGCTTTCACTTTATATATACTAAAGCTTTTTGATGATTAGCAGGTTTTTAAAGCTGCTCCTCTTCACAATAATGTTGATGCTAATGTCAGTTTATGTTGCAGAGGGTAACATAAGAGGTCATGTGCATTAGTTTCCGGTGACCACTGTGCATCCACATTCAATCTCACCGTTCACATACCTCACAGAGTGACACAATGTCAGATGTGGCCACAGCCGCTGTGCTGTTCACTGTGCTTAAAACCAACTTTTACTGGGCAGTTATAGGAAGTCTACCCCCCACTACAGCAGTCATGACAGCTTATAAAAGACAGCTGCCTTTTTTTTTTTTGCCATTTTTGAGACAACGGCAGCAAGAGTGTGAGCTTGAATCTCGCTCATGCAGAATTTGGGCTTGAAACATTCTTTCTTTAATGTCATAAAACATACATTTTGATGGGAGCATTTCACATTATACCAAGTCCTTGGGAGACAGATAGTTTTTTGGACTCCACTTTTCAAGAAATATATGTTTGTGTTTTGCACATTGTTACACTGGACCTTTTTGCCACAGGGTGATCATCACTTGTGACCCTGTAGTTGTAGCAGCAACATCTTAGTCTTTTTTTTTCTAGCATTTTAGTGCCACTTCATTATATGGAGTCAGTGTTCATGGCACCTAAGCATATCTACTTCTACCAGATTAAGGCGTTAGCAAAAACTTGCTGTTGGACTCCTGCTGACTCCTCCACCTCCTGCCGCCTGGGCATTGTGCAGATATCCTGTCACCTCCAGGTTCTCAGACTTTTCACTGCATGTTTGAGCGCAAATCAAGGTGACTATTTTTTTTTTTAAAGCCAAAAATGTACATTGACGCTCTGCTTTATTATATTTTGTTCAAACACCCAGAAAGTATAGTCCTCTGCTAGAATTACAGAATGCAACCTGTCCCAGAGTTTTCTGTGTGGACTGATTTGTGGTAATCTGCTTGAACACAAATTGATTTCGGAATATGCACCATGCACCATATGCACCATATTGAGCAGAATATAAAGATAATTAAGGTCTTACAATAGATTGTGACAAAGAGCCCTTTATAATATATGGACAAAGGTCAGGTAATAGTGTATATAATAAATTCTGTGACAGTATTTCATCTTAATGGTAAAATTAAGAAGCATGAAACAATAAATTGTTTTGTTTTTTTCCCTTTTTTAATTATTTTTATCATCAGTCTGCTCATGTGGAGTCATCAATCAATCATTAACTTGTTTGGAGGCCCCAGAACAAGAATCTGTAAATTTAGTCATGTCAATCTTATTAGCCTAAAATCGTGAATCACAAGTTTGCCTCAGAGGGCTTTACAGTCTGTACAGCATTCAACGCCCTCTATCTGTAGACCTTCATTTGATTAAATACAACCATGTGAGCACAATATCAGCTCATTTAACGAGGGTTTTTTGACACAGGGCCACACGGTTAGATATTATACAAGACATGCCTCCTTTGATACTATATACGACTGCGCATCCTGAAAACAAATTTCCAATTAGTCAAATACCGGTGAGGACAAAGTATTGTGATCCTCTGATGCACTCTGATTGTTATAGCTTGTAACTAAAGCTGCCAGATAAATGCGGTGGAGTAGAAGCTGAAAGTAACATGAAAAGCAAAGACTCAAGGAAACCTCAAATCTGTACAGCACTTAAGTAAATGTACTTAGTTACATTCCACCACTGTCAAATAAGGCTGTCAGAAGTGCTGATACATAGTTACTTTTTTGATACCAATGAATCCAATAAGTATCAGTTTATTAATAACAACCCAAAGAATGACTCACAAGGTAGGAAAAAACATTTGAAAACAGTAATAATACTTTTTTGTGCATGCTTTGGACTTTTTAGACCTTTTGCCCTGATACCAAAAGAGGTTTAGTACAGTTTTTTTTATACCTGTATTGTATTGATGTTTAATGCTGACATTACTGTCAAATACAAAACTTGACATGCAGTGTAACTTTCTGCGCATCCACCAGTTACCCACTTCGGTATTTTTAAAATAAATAACCATAAATAATTAAGTTAAAATCAGTAGTTTAACACGTGAAACAAGTTGGTAATGCAGCCCTGTGTGGAATAGTGAAATGGTGAAACATCAACCTGGCCTGGTCACGTGTGATTCCTAAATATGAAACAACTTTTCAGTGTAGCTCCTCACAGGAGAGTTCAGTAGGATGCTGGCTCCCACCTGTTGATTCACCACAGCTTCGCCATGATTTAATCTCTCGTATTCACGACAAAGTGGCGCATCTGAAACGCTTTGTGCACGACGTGTGTGCCGCAGTTTGCTTTTCCCGCTCCGCTCTGCAAACAGCGGACTCCATGTAAAAGAATTCCCAGCGCAAGAATCGGAGGCGTGAAACTTTCCCTCAACTTTTCCTCCCACCCACGGCCAATAACGGGGCTGGCTCCGGTGCACGGCCTCCTCTGATTTGCTCGAGTGTGCTGTCCGCGGAGTGACTGACAGCCCGGGGGGGAGAGACTTTGTGTGCGTTGCCCCGTTGGACTTGAAGGGGGCTGTACGTGACGACTGAGAAAGGGGGCAACACTTCTGAACGGAGGCGCAGCGGTGCAGGACAGTTCAGAGGAGCAGAGAGGAGAGGAGCTGTGCGGGAGAGACGGGTGTCCATCCGTCAACTAGCTGGAGGAACGCACACTAACAAACCCCTATGGCTGCTTGAGAAATAACGATACACCCCCCCTCCCCCTTTTTTCTCTTTCTCTGGGACTTTTGGCTTTTAGTACTGTCCTGACCAGAAGTTGTTGCAAGTCTAATTAGTTGCTCCAGGTTGAAAAGTGAATCCACTTGCCGTGGACGTCTCTGGCGGTCATGGATACCCATATAAGATGGAAAGTTAAACGGAGGATAAGGGACGCCCAAATCACTTTAGCGGTGATTCTGCTTTTTGTCACATCGCAAGCAAGTTCAGGTAAGATGCAGCGGTGAGATTTGTGGCTCCAGCTCGGAGCTGCACTGAAAAAAGTTTTTCTTTGGTTATAGTGGATCACTGTGAGGTCCGCCCCTCCTCCTAAACTCATCTTTGTGCCTTTTATTGGTGCCTTAATGTATTCAGCATGGTCTGCCCGAAACTATGGGACTTGTCAAAGTATCAAAAGGCTGCAAGTCTGAGAGAAAGTTTTCTGTTCAGAGAGTTCATATGGAACTGGCCACTCATTCTGTCTGTGAGGAGCTGCTCTGCAACAACCTCCAGTAGCTTCTAGATATAGATGTAGGCCTGAATATATAATGTCAGTGTCTTGTTGAATGTGTGCAGTAAGTAGTGAAAAGATATACTGTACATGATGTCCCTGAAGTCCAAATAAAATCTTTTTCAGGTGGCCAATTCTGTTTTGCAGTTTGCAGACTTGCTGCTTTGTAATTGTAACTTTGCTGTCATGCAATTCAAGTTTAAAGGGGCTTTTTTTTGAGCTTCTCTCTCTTTTTTTACTGATGAGAGGGATGAGCATAATTTTCATGAGAGGAGGGGCCGTAGTTCTTCTGAAGTGATAGGGTGGAGCCGCCTTAAGGACTCCGACACCAGGACGCACAGCCTCTAAAGCACAGGGCCCTTTGCTAAGGCTCAAAACCCCACATATTCCACTAATTGCATTCTGCAAATTCTCCTCACGCTGGTTAGTAAGAGTTATATAACTCTGAGTCTGACAATGTTAATGTAAAAGATTGGTATGTCACTTAAATATCAGTGTAACTCAGGCCTTATGGCTTGAAGGAAGAAGTGATTTTTTTCTCATCATTAGACACTCGTCTGTGGCACTGTTGTGTCCCGTGGGTGTTCAGAGGTCATGCAGTGCTGTGGCAGTGGGGCTGGGGTCTGGCCTGCATGTATTATTAGCACCTTAAGGCTGCCTGGCATGGTTGGTGGTCTGCTGTCTGCTGTGAGGCTCTGACACAGGACTTTGAGGTGAACAGGTGGCTTCTTCTGTATGGACAGTTAAAGTGTTCAAGATTGTGCTGATGGTGTGAATGTGAAGTGCCTGACTGGGCCGGATGCTCAATTTCAAGCCCGGTCTGTTGTAGAAGTTCTTATAAGAAAAAACAGATGCCATTGAAGTGAAGCTCATATGTGCTATACTGTTGAACATATAAAAGAATGAGTGCAGCTGGGTATTTTCATGCTGCTTATAAACACTGTTTCTTAGCTGAACACAACTTAGGTCACTGTATAAAGTCTGGATCCAGATCTGGGTCAGTTTTAATCACAGAGGAGGAGTTGGACCTGAGTTTTGCTGGGCTGTCAGAGAGCATGGAGCTGAATCCATTTTGATGCTGCAAGCTGGATTTAATCAGCTCTTAATACTGACGGAGAGCAACCAGAGTCTTGTAAGTTATCCTCAAGGGCGCTGGTATAATTCCTGAAACGTGACACTTGACACATGCCGATGAGAAAGACTGAGTGCTAGCAACATGCCAGCCACATGCAAGTTTTATGAAAACGAATTATTTTCTTCTTCAAGCTGAAGATAATTACTTTTCTTCATCTTTTTACAGAATTTCAGTGAAGCATTAAGCATTGCATTAAATGAATTTTTTGATATTCACACTAATGTTGGATCATTGTCAAACACTGCATTTTTGCGTGTATCCACCCCATCATCATAGACAAACAGTAATTACTGACAATTAGCCGGGTTGTCAGCGGTAAAAAAATCCATCTTGACCCACGCCAGATGACCTCTTAGCCTCAAGGGGGACCTGGATGTACACTCATCTGAAAGTTTGGCCTGTCCAGACACACCACCACTGGAAATCTGAGACTTTTCAACTCCAAACACAGTATGCTTGCATAAAAACACAGGTGTAACAAATATGTATGTGCCTAAAACTGTAAACTCAAAATTAAATTTCTTTATATTGTGTGATTTTTACATTCCACTGAAATTAAAACAAACAAGTGATTGTGCAACTGTAATGAGACACCACTGTCTGTGAACATGCTTTACAGAGCTGATGTTACATCTGGCATTACGTTAATGTCTGACAACTAATAAATCATCATAAAGCACTTAATGATACTTTCATGGATTGTTGGAATTCAATTAGTTGCATAATGTACTTGTTTGCAAATCCACAGATCTGCTCATCTCAGGGTCAACACATCTTTTAAATGAAATAATTTATATTATTTTTAATAATTTTAAATATAAGTCAAGGTAGTCATTTAGCTGATTGCCTTTAGATATTCAAATGTAAAAGAGAAAAGCTGCATTAATGTTTTTCACCACCTGGAGGCAGCAGAACAAGCTAAAAACACAGCACTGACGTCACTTTATGAAGTCCTTGTGGCAAATATGTTAGCTAACAGTTAGCTTTTTTTACATATCACAGACACACAGCAATGTTAGCATTCATTTGGAGTTGCGTTTCTGTCCACCTGGTGGATTTAAGTTTAATCTTCACTTTGCTTTTAGCTCAGTTTTGGTCTCCACTAACAACAGTTAGCAGAAGATGCTAAGTGCTCCCAAGAGTTGAGGTTAACTGCAGAATATGGTGATAATTTTCTATGGGTTTGTCGCACGAGACACCCCTTTCACATTACCCATCATCCTTAGTTAGAATAAAAAAAGCGTTAATTAGAAAGACAAACCTGCAGTCAAAAGTAGCTTAGCTTGTTAGCCTGTTACACCTGTTAGCCTAAAATGCTATCATGGAATAGGATTTTGTATATCATGAAATAGCATTTTAGCTATTGACCTACCTGGCAGTGAAGACAGAAAATGCCTCTTGGGTTCAGAGTATGAATTGATTTTTTTTTTTTGCACACTACCAAATAGTTTGAAGTCGGTTGCAACCAGAGGTCATAGAGGATCAAGGCACTGAATGTAAGTCAAGCTTTATTAGAGAGAGTGAGTGAAGTCATAGTCCACAGTTCTTAAGGGAGGTCATCTTGCCTTGGCATTAATGAGGAAACTTTGCTTTAAACCCATGTGAAAAGTGGTAATAACAGAAGGCCCATAAGACATTGAGGTTAAGAATGAGAGGAGGGGTCAGAGTTCAAAGGTGAAGGTCAGGACTTTCAGATTGCCACTGCTGCCGGGTTTACAGTTTCACTGCTTGAAGGAAGGAATTCTTGCTCTTGAAGCTCCACTGCTCCTTGTTTCTGTAAATTTTCCTCTGACTCTTGGAAGTCAGTGAGAAAAGAGTGTGTGGAAAAATATTTTAGGTCAGCGTTTAATGCTTTTTAGGAATATAATCTCGGCACCAATTGTGCTCCTAAACTTTCAGATGTCTGACTGAATAACATCCATTCAGATGTAATTGAATGCCACGGCCTCCTAGTGTGAGACCTCAGTTGTTTTGTAGTTTTATGATCAGACCAAATCTTGCTTCTTCTTCTTCTCCAAATGGTTTCCTTTGTGTTTCTCCTGAGTTGCTTTTTCTACTCAGTTTCCTCAGTCAATAGACTCTTTTCACACGTCTTCGAAAATCTGTTTAGACTCTTTCCACCGCGGTTTGTTATCATTAATTAACCAGAAGTTTTTTCGGATGGTCTATGCAGGTAACAACCACTCACACAGGACCAGAACCTTCTTGTGCAAAGTACTTCAGTCATCAAAAATACTGAAATAACATTCTTTGAATACCTTGTGCAAATGAAAACAAGGATGGATTTTGGCCAAAGCCACCGCTGGTAGTAATAGAGTAATGTAAGAGTATTGAAAGGACCACCGCATATGCTAAGGAAACAGGAAATATGACCATGATTCAAGAATTATGCTATATATTAGGCGCAGATATTTGTTTTATCCTTACGTACATTGGAAAGGGATAAACAGAAGAAGGCCTCGCTGTTTCACTGAGCGCCTTCACATCTGGAATCGATAAGTTCCATTGTGCTGTCTGCTAAGCCCTCCAAAAAGCCAGAAAAAATGTCTTCCAGATGTTTTCTTCCCATTCGTGGTGGAACAGGGGACCATGAAAAAAAAAAAATACTGTTGCATTTTTCAAAAGAAAATACACCATTCTGTCCTAGTTTTAGAGAAAATTCCTAATCGAATAACATCTGCAGGCTTAGAGCTGAGTTTGTAAAAATAATAGCAGTGTGCCTTACGCTGCGACCAGCTTTGCACATACACATCCTGGGTCATTAAAAGGTTCTTTTTGTTTAAGCCAGCCAACTTTATGACAGGGTTAAAGGTTGAATACAGCTGGCCCGCAGCTGTTTTTCATTTACAGTCTCTTTATACCTGGACAACTCCTCTTCGAAAGGAATTTATATGGATAAGTCCATTTTGTCTATTATTCCCTGCGTATAAAGTTCTTCATGAGGCCAATTAAAAAAGCCCATAGAAGTGATTGAATCCATGCAGAACTGAGTAAATTGTGTAACTTCCACTGTGCTTTATTTGTAACTTTTACAGGATGCTAATGGCTGGTTGCTGAAGGGTGCAATAGAACTATGGTCCTTTTCATATTGTTAATATTTATATGACTGATCAAAAAGTCATAGATACATTTGTACGCTTATTTTCCATTTAGAACAGTTAGTTTTGCTGAGACCTGTCCAAATCTAACGCAGCTTGTTCAAAGTGAGAGGCAGACCCAGATGTGTCCATGTGCTATCACCAAGCTACATAGCAGCCAAGAGGCTTTTAGAGTCCAAAGACACTGACGTCACCCGCTCACACTAGCAGTCATCTTTCAGTTAGACTTGTAACTGTGCTTTTTCCGTGGCTCGTTTCTGACTTGCCTTAAAAAAGTGGCAATCCTGAGGTCATGTCCAACTCAGTCAGATAAGTGGCGTTGAAAAATGGCTGCTTGTGTGTGCCTATCGCCATGGCGCAGAGGAAGGAATCTGAGTTAGTTGGACTGTGGAGAGAAGCAGTGACCCTGCAATTGCATGTGCCACTTCAGCCTGTAAATGCAGGCTTTGTGGAAAGAACTCTGTAAATCAGCTCTAATGCCTGATAACAACATGGGAGATAAAACAAAATATGCAGGACAAGTCTTTGACCCCGTGTCAGAGTTTAGGAGATCCTTTGTGCAGCACAAATAGTGCATTATTCGCCATAGTCTGGACAGTATACTGCCTATTCCTTTCTAGACTTATCAAGAGACAAATAATTATTGCTGCTCAGTGGTGCTCTGTGCCAATGACACAGCATGCTTGATTTGAAGCCAGACGCAGATGGTTTTCTCTAAAGGTGTTGTGACCAGATAGTTTCTGCTAAAAACACACTGACAAAGATGGATCACTTCAGTTCAGATTACAACTGAAAGGGACAACGTGTTCTCCACTCCCTGACAGACAAACTGGAACAAAATGGAGGCAGCGGTGTCTGAAATGTCAACATGAACACGTCAGTGATGTAAAAGTTGGATGTGCTACCTCATGATGCAACGCCCACTCCTGTGTTTGATTTTTAACAGTATGCTTTGTTGCAGCGTGGAGTGCATGGCGGAGTGAAAAGTTAAGTCTGGTCCAGGCTCACAAGCCCAGTATTCACTTCAGCTGGGAAACAGTGCTTTTCTCTGTAATAGGGTATTATAATCATTGAGCATGGAAAGCAATGTATGACTCATCCTTTCCAACCCCATTCCCCCTTCCCTGGCCCAAGCTTAGCCACAGCCTGGGCAGTAGAAATTCTGAGTGTAAGCATTTCTTTTCCTACTAGGGGAAATACAAAGGTTTCTGGTCACTCCAGAAGCTTCACTGTCGTCAGATGTATTCTATTTTTACTTTATTAGGTGATGACATTAGTAAGAGTTGGAATGGAAAGGCAGCATTAAACTGCTCACTCAGCAGTCTTTTGTCATTAAACCTTGGGTTTAATTAATTCAGTTTTGTTGCAACATGGGACCAAGCTTGAGTTTGACCGCAAACACTAGTATGTGGTGAAGCAAGCTGAAGGAGATGTGTGAGACAAATGAAAAAAAAATATTAAAAACACTCCATACCAGCCGACATAAGAGTTTGAGCAACACTATCTTCTTGAAATGATCTTTACATTGTACACTAATTTGCGTCAGTACATTCATTTAGTCAACAATTATAATGCTGTCTCTGGGTTGCATATTCTCCCAGCGTAATGAGGGAACATTGTTAATGTATGTGCCAAGTCGCAGTACCAGTCACATGTTCCCTGACAACGTGTTTGGTTATAGAGAGCATGATAAAACCTAACCATGGCTACGTTTACGCATTGATGCTGCTTGGTTAAGTGCAGGGAAAGACTGTGGTCTTGGTTACATATTGAAAAAGCCAATGACTGGAAGCACAGGATGCAACATGTTTACCGTATTAACGTGTAACCAAAAACCACCATCTTTTCCTTACCTTAGCCAAGATGCTTCTGTCGCTCAAACCGAACCACACACGGCTCTCCGACGTCACCGTCCTGCACTTAGTTTGTATGCAAAAAAACCCCCAAAAGATGTTGCAAGGGAACATAATCCAGGCAATAATTACGATTCCTCATGAAACATAACTGGCCAAGCAAAGTTAGCAGTATATAGTTAGTAGTAACTATAGTAATTACGGTAAGTTAGTAGTAATTTCTAGGAGGCAGTGTTGGTTTGTCAACTCTCCATCTTCTCCGGTGTTTTGTTTTGACATTTTACAAAAACATCTCATTTAACCTGGGACATGAAGTCAGACGCTGGTTTTGATGCTTCGCAGGCGATGGCTCAGGTAAAGTAGCCGACTTTCGGTCAGGCGCTTTGCTCTCCCACCATAACTTGTGGGACAACCCGCATGGTTGTTGTTGCTCAATGCTACACTGGTTAAAGTGTCAGTAGGAGATTAATTGATGGTTGATTTGGCTGTCAGTGCGACACAGGCAGATTATTTGACACTACAGATGGCAAGTTTTCCTTTCCTCAGGCTGCAGTTACTGTGTGTGTGTTATCACTATCGCTAGAACAATGATTGATAGCCTAAATGTTCCTTTTGATTATCCTGTTTCGTCACTCTTTCCACACCTCACTGGAGCCAGTACTTTCTCTCTCTCTCCATCCTCTCTGTGAGTTCCTCCCCCTTCAGACATTGTTGACACGATCGCCTTGTAATTGTGAATTTGCTGTTTTTGATATGTTGTTTACTTCTGTTTCGTCAATATTCAGTGATGTCCTGTATCAGTCTAGAATCATTCGCAGAGATAATAGTGAATTTCGATGCTTTTAGTTGCATATAAACTATCCTCGTAAATCATTTCTAATGTTTTCTTCCACTCTTGTTGCTGCACCTTGGTGTCCATATATTGATTATGTGGACTGCGTACTGGGTTTCTCTGCAAATGTTTATGGGTCATTGAGTTCACTGATGATGATGAAACTCCCTTGTGAGAAAACACTGCATATTTCGATTGACTCCTATCATTAGCGAAGACACGAAGCCCCTCAGGGAGGTGTTGGAAAATGTGCCAGTTCGCTTTGGTGGGCCTTACTTGTGTGTGTCAGTGCCAGATTGTCCTTAACAAAGGGAAAAGTTTCACTATTGTGCAGGATTTGTGTTTATTAGATTCAGTTTCATTGTTTTGTGTCAGTGTGTTGGTGCTGGAATAATGGTTTCTCTGAATCTGGGTGAGAGGAAATGGTTCTGTAATGTCAGTGCTACAGGGCCTGCTTTTATCATGAGTTTCTCAGCAGTCTGCCTTCAAAACCAGATCTGCTGCGGAGAGACAGAATGAGGAAAAGGCCACAATTCAGTGGAACATAAAACAGGCAAAGGGAAATAACGTTGCTCATGGAGGTTAGAAAATAAAACTGAATGAAACTGGTGGAAAAGGAGGCAAAACTACAGAGGGTGGAATTAGGAGAAGACATCACACATGAGCTTCAAAAGTGCCATTCCTGTAGTTTCTTGCTGTAAATGAGCATTCAGAGGTGCACCATGGAGTCTTGACTCAGTTTTTCCATCTTAGTCTGTGGTGGACGGCAGACAGTGATTTATCTTCACTGCTGTGAGCTGCAGTATGGAGACAGTGAAGTAAACCATCTGGTATTCCCCCTGTTAAAGCAATAAGAGTCCGACTAAAGCACCGAGCCTCAGAGCACACAAGAGAAGCTCTGGTCAGAAAGCGGCTCTGTCTCTGGATCATCTTTCAGGTCTGTGTGCTTGTGTTTTTGTGTGACAGTACGTCTGCAGGTGGAGGGGTACGGCTGATTTTGGGTGGATGTTTCTGAGTCTGTCTATGCATGCGCTTCTGTCAGACCTGCTTGCCATTTCTTGTGCTCCAAATTCATCTTGCTTGGTATTTCCTGTCATTTAGCGGTTAGAGGCTGCGGTTAATCTTTGAATATCTCATGTCGAACGTCAGAATGAGTTGATCATGAAGGCGTGAGGTGTATAAACAAAAAGATCTCACTCTTCTCATTTCCTCCTCTGCCTCTTCCTCCCCGCTGCTGCTTTCACGTGCAGCTCTCAGCTCGGGTCACTGGGTCAGCGTCCCGAAAAGTCTGGATTAAAGCCGGCTGATAAAATGAAACTTAACCGATACTGGCATGTGAGGTCAGACATTTGCAGACTTTTACAGATGTCGGTGTCTTCCGGCGCTGTCTTCAGTTGCCTTTGAGACTCAAAAAAACCCACCCTGTTGTAGCCACCTACTTTCACCTGGCTGCCATTCATACTTTCTCTTTGTTCAAAATAAAGCAGCAGAAAGCATGATGCTTGCTATTGCTAATGCTAATACTTTAGCATTAACTTGTAACTTTTGCTAAACTGCACCTACTGTGGTCAATTTATTGTCAGTTTATCTTGTCTTCAGCACTGCATGTCTGTGAGTGTAATATATTGTGCATTGGTGTAACTCAAACCTTAATTTGAACTGCAAAGCTCACATGTAGAGGAGCAGTGATTGCCAAGAGGTCTCTCTGACAGTGATTTGGTAGGTTTAATTAAGCAGAGGTGCAGGGGTGTGTGTGTGATTGCTTGCCATCTTGCTGACTGACATCCCATTCAGGTTTTTGCTGACATTAGTTCACTTGTGCGTTGCATGTCTGCAGTAGTGTAAGTTCTCTCACAGGATGTCCATGCAGTGTATATAATGTGTTCAATCTAGCAAGCGTAATGCCTGCAGTATGATTCCCAGGTCTGGTCACATGAAACCCAGAAGCAACAACTTAGGGTCAGTGTTGACGGAAGTGTGTCTTAAGGTTTTTTTGTTGTCAGATTCTTGGACCTGATACCTTGATGATTTAGTATTGTGCAGGAAAACATGAACTCGAGGGGAAAAGAACAGAGGCACTATTTCACACTGCAAATGGCACACATTCGATCCTGTTAGGATTGATCAGGCCTTGTGTTAGCATCCAGACAGCTTATCATCTCAACTAAACAGTTTCCTTTGGGAAAACCTCCTGAAGCGAGCCTTTGCAACCTGTGCTCAGCAGCGGCCACAAATGGAAAATATGGTATAATGATAAACGGCTTAAATGTGTAACAGTAGAGTCAGTTACATAGTAATGCCTAGCTAAATTAGCTAGCATGAGGTGGTGGTTATACTTAACCAAATTAGGCTGTAGCTGTAAATGCCTTGAATGTATTGAAATGAGCAAGGGCATGTTTTATTGCTTATGAATTCCACTTTAGTCAGAGGAAGGATGTCTTACTTCTTCTTTTAAAAGTTACACAGTCTTGCTTTAAGTAATTAAAGTCAGGGCTGTAATTGTAACCTGCTGTACACACAGTGAGGCTCCATCTTCACAACAGTTGGCTTCAGGTTAGGTTTTATAACAGAATCAGGTGAAATATAAAAAAAAAAAAACCTCTTACACCCTGCCTGTCTGTGATGCGCTCTAGGAGGGGGAAGTCTCTCATTGGGCATTCTTGTTTTCAGCTGTGCTGGTTTCCAAGAGAGGCAGGGTCCTCTTTATGGCTGCTAATTACTCCTTGTCCTCAGCGCCAGGTCAAGCATGTGCCAGGAGAGTCAGGCCTCACTTCAGGAAGGGCTGGAGGAGGAGGATAGGGGGCAGGGAAAGAGAGAAGAATGTTAATCTCCCCCCCATGAAAAAGTCCTAATTCACTGGTCCGGCACCCCTCCTCCTGTCAAATGAAATGGTGCCGTCTGGAGTCACTAAGTGTTGTTACAGTGTGTGTGTGTGTGTGTGTGCGTGCGCATTTGTGGAAAAGGAGGATAGATGGATAGGTTAGGGGAATGGGATCCACCACAGTCTTGGCACTGAGCCGAGAGCAGGATTATGAATGCGGCACTCAAGCTACTGTTCAGAGAAAGAGAGAAAAAAGGTAGAAAGAAAGTGTAGCGAGTTAGGGAGGGGAATATATGTGCAAAACCACATCATACCCACTTTTCTCTGTAGCAGTCAGTTGTAATGTAGTAAGTTTAACCACACATTTAAAAATAATTCACACTTGAACCATGTGCTTTTATGAATTCATTATCCTTTACTTCGCTGCAACCTCATCCAACCCATGTCTGACAAACAAACCCATAAAAGGCTGAAAACAAAGTTAACCGCTCCACTTTTAGCACATCACATCAAAGATGCAGCACTTTGCTTACTAATTTCTACATTACACTTACAAGTTTCTACCGGGCACATGGCTTGGGAAGAGCTAACGGCGGGAGTAGAAGTGGATTCTTCAAACCACATCTATCTAAGAGTTTACCTTTCAGGAAAAACAAGTTTTAAAACATTAAACAGGAGGGTTTCATAGCAAGACACACTCGTGTAGAGCTCGAGGAAGACAAGTTGGGCTTTGCAGTTTTCATAAACCAAGTCAAGACGAATTAATCCTGTGTGAATCTTTTAAGTCTTGAACCATATTTGCACTTTAGGAAGAGCCCAGCTCAGCCTATTTTCAATCCCCCTTTAGCATGTTATGTCCTTTCTTTTGTCATGATGTTGTAAATGCATACTTGTGGACAGCTGAGATGTTTGAGCCTTACTGACATCTGGAATAGTGCCCCATTTTGTTGATGGAGGCAAAGTGTGCTCAACACAAGAAGCAATGGAAAGAAGCTGTTTTTATTTACAGATGAAAAAAGCTTCCAAAGAGCTACAGCTTAAAGGATACACTGTATTTCCAGTATTGCCTCTCTGTGTCATGTTTCATCCATGAAAGCAGCCGGAGAGGGACAGCAGACAGGCAAAGAGCAAATGTACACACGACCGTGTCATATAAACAGTTTGTGTGTATGTGTGGAGGACCTGCCTCTTGGATGTGAGGGCCTGTGGTCAGAGGGAAACTTATTTTTAGCATCCAGTGCCAGAGGTGTTGGTCCCCCGAGGGATCTGCCATGCTAAGTGGGTAAACATCTCAGCTTAACAAGGTGGGACTGAGACCCTTACCTGCGGCTTAGGATGTGGTCAGGACAGCTTCCGCTGGAAGGTCGACTGCCGGTGACAGAAATCCATGAATGAAGGTGTGTGAGAGTGCGTCAAACAGAGAGGGAAATAGAGCTGAGTTATTCGTCTGACTGCCTTTTCTCACAGACTTTGGCTTTTTGCATCAGGTGAGTTGCTTTTTTGGAAAGACATTTAATGTCTCTCAGATTTTACGATAGATCTGTTCTGTTTTAGCTGGTGTTTGGACAGAGATAAATTCTGCTATCCTTCCCCCGTCCTCTTTTCCTCTAAGCTACTAATTGGCCCTCTCCACCTGGCTCACCTCCAGGTGACCCAGCGGAGGCCCTGTGGTTGCATTTAGATCCATCAGGGGATCTAAAACCTTGGATGAACAAACTAATACAACAGATGCCGCATTAGGAAAAAGGAAATTGGAAAATAGAAATGAGAGAGTGGAACAGTTTGATGACATAGGAGGCTGATTGATGGAAGGAAAGAGAGGTTAACAGGTATGGAATGAGGGCGGCATCCTGATGACAATTGTTTCCTTCCCAAAAAGCGGCTGATCTTCACGGGATTACTTTGTGTCAGTGTGGATTAGGGAAAGCAACAGCAGGGGTCGTGACACAGTTAGCATCGACTGGATGCTCCTCACGGACTCCCCCTTTTTTCTTCTTCTTTCCCTGCGGTGCCGAGCTGGCTGTTATTATGATGTTGTTATTGTTATTGTGACAGCCATATTGTTATGATGCACCGTGAGCCTACGCTGCTTCTGCCTCAAGGAACTACTTTGAATCATTTATCACAGTTTGTGTGTTGTTTTCTAAACCAGAGGTGTCCAGACTTTTCCCTTGGAGTGCCAAAAACTGAAGCCTATTGGTGGGCCACAGGCCAAAAGCAAACACCTATTGTATTGTTAAGATGCAAAATGGTACTAGGATCCCAAATTCCCTTAATTGACTGACATCCTGTGCAAAGTGTCACTGTACCTGCTGTTTTCAGCTTATGAAAAATAATTAAAAACTAGCGATCCTGCAAATTGAAAGACAGGTTTGGCATCAGCCACTGGTGATGTTTATGTGTTTGTGCTAAAAGCAAAAAAGCATCTTAAGCACAAAGTGACGTGAAATGAGAGCTAATTTATTGACCTATTGAGTAACACTTATATGAGAATTACAGGGAGGGAAGTAAGTTTATTCATTCATTATATGAGGTAAGATGTGGAGTGAGTGTTTGTACCTGTCACCACCAGAGTCTCCAACAGCAGGGCATGTCCAAGGTTAAGTCCATATAAGGAAGCGGGGAGACTTGTGTGTGGTGGGATGAGGCTACATGAACATGAATGAAGAGGAGATGGAAAAGGGAGGCCATGGCTGGTTGGTCGTAACAGTCTGAGAATCACAGAGAAACCCCCACATGAACACGATCAACATAGTTTAATCTGACATGTGAGCTACATCGTTCAGACAGTGGTCGCCGTGTGTAACCGGGGGACAGACAGGTTATTTCCATGCCTTGTATGGGCTCCTTCTGTGCAGCTGACAGTGATCGATTGATTTATTTCCCAAGGGACAATGTGCTGTTGAATGTTGGCAGGTTAGAGGGAATTACTGTAGTGTTGAAGCAGACTGTTGCGGCTTTTACAGGGAACATTTGTGGCTGTCTGAGAAATGTGCAAAAACTGTAAGCTTTGCCTTTGGTCTACCATGGTCCTTGTTAAAAACAGTATTAAATGAAAATGCTTTATATGCCAGTTTATGTGTCACTTACTTCTCTCATATTAGTGGCTGAGAAACAATAGCTCCCTGTGTCTGTCTCACTGAAGCTGACGTTGGATTTAAGGAAGCCCTAGCAGGACTTTCAGGTTGTTAAAATCCTGTATGAAGTTTGTCTGATGGGTGGTAAATTTATGCAAGTTGTACACTGCAAGAATGTAGTGAAAAGAAAAGATTTAGCAGTTTTTTTTTTCTGAAAAAATGCTGAATATACCATTGTAAAACATGTAGGGATTGTTTTCTAATAATTGCACCGCATCTCTCAGCCAGCCTCAGCCAGCTAGACCAAGTTATAAACAGTTTGCCCCCCCCAAAAAAAAAAACAGAGTTATAAAATTTTAGCAATTGTCTGCCATATAAATTTAACAAAGTCTTGTAAAGGTTTGTATGTTTATTATTTGACATGTTTATGTTGACAGTTTTTACAAGAAGTTTGGTTAACGAATGCATTAAACAGCGTCAGTGCTAAAATGTAAATGCTGTCATTAAGCAGATATGATGTCATCATGCTGTCCTGGGTGCTTGTTAGTCCTACACCCCTGAACCCTTCATTTCATAATAATTTGATCCTGTCTGTCCCCTCAATCAGAGTCTCTTTGCTTTCATGCTGTATCCTCTGACCATGCTGACACTTATTCAGCTTTTCAGACATTTATTGTAGGGATTTGCATCATGTGCATCACACATCGTACGATCAGCTCTCACCGTCTCCCACTTGTAGGCCAGTAAGAAACAGCGATGTAGAACACAGCTTTTGATTAATGACAGAGCTACACTTCCCATCACTTTGACATTCTGACATATTATTAGACTGTTGAAGAGCTCTGAGAGACGAGCTCATTAAGTGAACCTCTGTCATCATGGTGAATGATAGACATCTTCTGGCCGGTGGCTGAGTTTCTGTCTGTCTCTTCATTATGAGTTGATGACAGACAAAGCTGTCTTTTTGTTTAGGCCCTTCAGCTACTTACAGGCTCTGTCTTTCGTGGTATGCACTTCAGGAATATGAGTGTATGTAGTTATCTTTTTGACATGTGTAAATGCTGGCCTAGGTGGGTTTTGAAACAGATGGGTGTGGTGCTTGGATTTATATATTCCTCTCAGATAAGCTGCTATTACACATCCACCTAATATGTCCCCCAAGTCAGAATCACCTTCTGCAGGGTTCCACATTCACAATGTGTAAAAACACAATTACAGACCTCAGGACTGGATAATAGTCTTCCTCAAAGACAGGAAGAGTGGGCTGGCTTAGACAGAGATATAAAGGGTGAGATGAGATGAGAACATCCTGATTAGGAAGTCGCCACACACCAAATGTATCTGACTCATATTTTGTCGTCAAAACTGTCTGCATGGACTTGCTCCAGACTGCTGTGTGTATTATTGAGTGTTTAAACAGGTATAAACTGTTGTAAAGTGTGTTTGGGTTACTTCATTTGCTGAGTAATGGAAACAACTCCATGACTGATGTCTATGCTGCAAGCTGATGTGTGTGAGACTGTGCTTTGTGTTTGTTTGGCACATGGTATGTAAATCAAAGATCTTTAGACTAACTTTTGATCTTGAATCGCCTCAGACTGCTTTCTTTAGTTGGGTCTTTGTCTTTTTGATAATAAGATAACGTGGGCAATGCATAAAGACTCCAGCTGATGAGGAGGAAGTTTTTTTTTTGTTTTTTTTTTTCCATCATCACTGCACAGCTGTGCACGAACACGTGCAGCCAAAGTTTAAATGGAGATCTCTGTTTAAGAATGTCGAGTTGTTTTTTTTAATTGATCTGCGCTGCACGTGAGCCGTGTGTAATGACATCCAGCTGGAGGTTGTTGCAGGGTAACGCAGAACGTACAAACACTCTCACTCTGCCCATTCCCCTTTCCACCTTTCCCAGCATCCCTTTCACTCTCAGATGGATGGGGCTATTGAAAGGTCTTTTTTTCTGAACGGTGTGTGTGGTCTTTGTAGCCTGACACTAAGACTGCTGTACCTGTGTGTGTGTATGTGTGGGTTGCCTTTGACTCTCCACACTCACATAACAACAACCTGTCTTTGTTTTATTTCTTGAACTCCTGTGCCATAAAATCCGTCTGTTGTCCTCTGTTTGGTTTGCTTCCTCACTTTAGTGTTTGCCCTCCTCTAAACTGCTCTGACAGCCCTTGTCTTTATGCAAGTATAAGGTCCCTATAGACATGACCCAGTGTCCTTTTCTGTCCACATCTTTGCTGGGATTTGGCTGCATGCTAATGGGTGTCATTGCGCAGCTTGTTGTGTGTACATCTGGCTGCAGGAACAGCTGTTTGTCCTGGGTGGTTTTGGCATGCGTGGATGCGGTCCAGGGTCAAACCCCATGTCACATTGTTCTGACCCAGTGTACTTCTGTGGTGGCCTGGTTACAGCCGGGACGACTGGCCTGAAAGTGTGCTAATTGCATGGTTGTGGCCAAAGGGAGGCAGCGGTAGATTTAGCTTCGCAGGGAAATAGATGGAAGGATGGGTTTTGCTGCTCTAACCCATGATCATGGTGATCTATAAATGGGCATATCTCTGTTTAGCGCCTAAATGGATAACAGAAATCTTCTCTGAACCACAACAGTGAAATCTCCTGCAGAGTAACTAGAGCGTCTGAGTCAGCAAAAGACAAAAAATAGAGAGAATGGTCAAAAGATTGGCCATAATTAAGGCTTATTTGATATGCAGAAATTCTGGGATTTTTAAAAGAAAAGGTTGTATCTATATATGCTTTGTATAAACAATATGATATACGGGCTGTAAATTTAGCAACGTGTACTCTGGAGTCTAGGCAAATGTTGAGGCGATTTAAGTGCTATTTCAACCCATTTTTAAAAATATCTAACATCCTTCTTTCGTCTGTGTCTCTCTTTCCTCTCTGTAGCGGAACCAGCAGACCTCTTGAAGATTTTAGATTTTCACAATTTACCTGAGGGTGTTACAAAAACAACGGGTTTCTGCTCACATAGGCGGTCAACACAAGGACCCGATGTGGCTTACAGAGTATCCAAAGATGCCCAGCTCAGCGCCCCCACCAAACAGCTGTATCCAGGTGAGTATCTGACTCAACACACACAGCGTTTCTCTACCTCTCTTTATTTTTTCAGTTTTTCTGTCCAGACATCAAACAAACCAGCTCATTTTTCCATACTACACTACAGATGTTACAGCTTCTCCAAGATGTTGAATTCATCAAGGTGTCTCTGCTCCACAGTCTTACCATCTGCTCAGCTCTATGACCTTTCACCTCACATCGTAGTAAACTGGGATTATAACATTTAGAAGTAGCTGGAAAGCACTTTGTATTTGCTCCCACCTCCTGTTCCTTTCACTCCCCTCATGGTCGCAGTAGTTTTTTGGCTCCTGTAACTTCATTATTTATGTCAACTCTATATTTGGTTTATGAGATTTTATGCCTGCTGTTTCTTCTTGCACTCCCTGTCAAGTTGTTTACTCCTTCATAAAACATATACTGCATGTCTACAGCTTTTACTGTAATCGTTGTACTTGTAAAGAAATGAGAGCTGACTAGCACATCTGGACACTTCTGGTAACTGGGTTAGTCCTGTTGCTGAGTCACACACATGAAATGTTGAGTGAAATCTCGGGATAAATAAAGATAATGCATGCTAATTCACCCTCCTTTGATAACACACACCAGATGCATGAGAAAACCAGCCCTGTAATATTTGATTTTGTAGGAGGAGCCGGACGATGGAAAAGCAGTGAAAATAGGGGTGGTAGAGGGGAGGGAAGTCTGGGGTTCCACTTTAGCCTTGTTCTATTGTGCTGACGTGGCTTTGGGTTACTGCTCTATGGTGCGCTGCAGTAGTACTTTCCTCTCTCTCCTCCCTCTCCGGCAATCTTTCCTCACTTTCCTCCCTCCTTCTCTCTCTTTATTTTCCCTCAAGCGCCATAATTTTTCCCTCTATCATTTCTCCTAGACTGCTGCTGCCTTGCAGTGTTTTTTTGTCCCTTTGTATTTCATCTAAACTCTGTCTGGTGAGACATGCTAAGCTCCCTTTTCTGTATACTTTTTTTTTTTTTTTTTTTTTTTTTACTGTACCGAAATTCAAAACCATAATTCTGTGACCGAGACAACCAGTTTCTGAAATTATTGTGATTGGTTTCCCTGCAGCTTAGAGATATAAAAAGCCAAAAAAAAAAAAGAGCAGTGATGTGGTTTAGATGCAGAAAAGAGGGAGAAATAATAACCCTTCCTGTGAGCAAAGCTCCCGCAAAGCTTAGATTGGATGACAGCCCCATTCATGGTCCTCTGAGACATTGCATTGGCCTTAGTGGACCTTTGATCCATGTCATGGCTCTTCTTTGGGGCTTAAAGCAGAGCCACAGGGATCCTATGGCCCACATGCCCTATCATGCTCTCCAATCAAACAAATACTGTTCACTTTGAAGCTCTATGACAGCAGAGCCCATATGAGTCTCTGTTTAGATACACATGCTATAATTATACACATGCTACTCTGGATCATCCAAAATAACAGTCCACATAAAACAAACCCACTTGGAGGAGTTCATAACAGGCACCACACAGTCTTAAGGTGCAAACAGAATAACTAGCTGTCTGTGGCTCAAAGGACTTAAAATCTAGTCGCTTTGCCATTAAGAGGATGTACAGCTAATATATTCCAGAAGGCAGCTAAACTTGTGAGATCATTCTGTCCACCTCTTTTTTCCCTTTAACTAAGTTTGCTACTGAGTTATGACTTTGGCCTGAAGCCTGGAGGTACAATTTTCCTGAATTATCAACCCAGCATCCTGCCTCCTAAAGGTGAAAAATGCCACGTATAGAAAAGAAAAGCATGCAAACACGCTTGTTTTGTTATGACTGTAATGTTGGCAATGAAAACCACAGTAGCTCTGATTGGGAACACACTGGCCTGCGACCCCATAACCACAGACAGTCTGTGATGATGTGTTGGAAAAGAGCGAGTGCAGACATGCAATCATTAGGCAAACATGTGGAAGGGATGATTCATTTGAAACTACTGAGGCACTGAAAACAGAAGCAGCCTTTCTTACCTTTATTATGTGAATGAGAAGTGAAGAAACAGGCAATGAAGCCGTCTGCCCTACTTAACTTTTATACCCAACACTTCCCTCCTCTCAACAGTCTGACCTCATCCAGTAACTCTTTATAAAATAGCATCTTTGAGTGCATTATGCACAAATTCAAATCACCCCATGTCTGTGTGTTTGCCATCGTGGACTCAGCATTAACACAGCAATAAGGACAGAATGATGCAATGGCTCTTACATTGTGTCTGAATGGGGTAAGCTGTCATACCTGTGGTCTGGACTTCTGTGGCTCGATGGCGCTGGCCATCCGGTGAAGGCCCTCTGCGGCGGCCTGCAGTGAGATTCAAATGGCTAAGCTAAGATCACATGCTGTAAAAGCGATAACGGTGATTGACATATATTATTAACTTCATAAAGCCTGAGGCAGTATTGACTGTACACATAGCGTGGCACTTTGCCTGTGTTTATTACCTTAAGTGTTTCCTGATTTAAGTAGAAACACACTTTTATTTGTGGCTTATTTTAAGAATCAGTTAAGATCGTATAGACCAAAAAGCACATATCCAATAACCAATCATCTTTATCATCAGTTCTTACATATAGCTTCCTTAAACTCCACAGCTTTAGTCACATGGTGTTATTGGGGCCTTGAACCTCATGCACTTGTATCTTTTCCCACCTTTCCATTAGAGCTACATACATTCAGGGTCACGCACATTCATCCTCCTCCTTTTTGCTGTCTCTGTCCACGATTCTTCCTTTTTTTTGCGCACAGGCGGACAGGTACGCTTGTTGTCTCTGCAGCAATGCGCAGTCCCACTGGAATGCTGCTTGTCTCATACAGGACGAGGATTTGGACACGGTGATGACTGAATGACCAATTACAGGACATAAGACTTTCTACCCCATTTACCTGCTTGTATGCACACTGACAGATGGTTGAGAGAATCAGTCAAAGTGCTGGCAGGACTCCTGCCCCTCCCTGACTTTTGAGGCATTCTTAGAGATTCTGTAAATTTGGTAAATGAAGACAAATAATTGAGGTGTAGATGTCAAATGCCACCAGGGTGAAACTGGAGACAGGTTGGCAAACCGCTCCCTCCGTCTCCTGTAACTTGTAAGACCTCCCTCCAACTCAAATGCTGTAGTTCACCCACCGTCAAAATAAAAGGCAGCTTTAATTGGTTATTTAATCTGGAGGAAATTGTTGGGTTGTGCCTGATTGGCTGGTTGAGATGTCTGGGGTTGTCTTTGAGTCTCCCAGACTTTTTCAGTCAGACACTGATGGTGGTGCTGCCAGTGTAAACTCCCAGGACTTCTGGCACCACAGCCTTCCCATTCCCACCATGTCCACACACACACACACACACACACACACACACACACACACACACACACACACACCACACACGCACAGACTAAATGAGGAATGAGGTATCTCTCATCTGGTGGCCTGAAGTAGTGGTTTGAAAGACACATTCCAGAGAAACTCGAGCTTTTCTGAACGCCCCCCCACTTTGCCGTGAGGTCCTGAGGAGAGAGTGATCATTTAACCTTTTTCCTCTTTTTTTTTTGTGCTAACCTTCTTTCACCCGCCTCTTCTAAGCGTTATGAGGGAGGTTCCCTCAGGCCATCTCAGTCCTTGCAGTGATGGCAGGGAGGACAGAACACGCTGCATAAACACGAACCCACAAATGAGAAATCTCGCTGTGCAAATGCTACTTCAGTTCTATTCAGGGACAGGTTTAATTCTGCCCTCCAAAAATAATACATTGAATTGTCAAATTAGTCATTCTCATTCCTTTCCTCGCCCGCACCCCACCTCTTCTTCTGGTGTCCCTTTCACCTCTCTGCTGACCCTTGACCTCCACACAAACAGGCTGTCCTGAGCCAGCGCTGAGTCATTGTCTCTGTCTGTGAGCAGACGCTGCTCATGCAACAGGATGTGGTGACAGACTCTCATCTGGTTTCTTGTCTTTGATATTTCCCACCTTCCTTTCTTGCATCGTATCACTTTCATTTCATCCTATTTTGCCCTCTAAAGTCGTAATGCATCTGTCACCAAACTCCTCCATATGAGGTTTTTGAAGGGTTGTCTGTCTCTTCTCCTTCTTTCTTATGTTCTCTCTCTCCTGCTGTCTGCCTTACACCATCCTGTCGAAGCATCTGTCAATTAAAGCAGTGTTTCTCATATGATGCCAAGCTGAATTCCTGAAGGAGCACACTGCCAAGACATGTGCTCTCCGCATGATGTGATTAGATGCCTGGCATTAATGAAGGAATCATAGAAAAAGGCAGGGAGACAAGACGGCAAACAGACAACCATATGCTGACAACGTAGATGAAAGATAATATAAAGAATACAATGACTGGATGTTGATGGTAGATTTGTTTCTGAGGCTTATCTACTTTTTTCTTTTCTCCTTTTTCGCCATCTCTTTCTAACCTCAGGTTTCCACACCGCATTCCCTCTGAGGCGTCTTTCTCTCCACGGCTTCTGATTGGCCATTCAAACCGTAGTCACTCCAATTTAGCATTTTCCAGCCTGTCTGCTATTATTCTGAAAATGGTGGCAGAGTGAGGGGGTTGGATGGTTGCACGAGGTGCTACAAAACCGCTGCAGCCACAGACCCTGCCTCTCTTTTCCGGTCGTCTGGAAATCTGCGCTCTGCACACGCTGAACAGCAAGGATCTGCTGCTTGAGTCCAAGTGGTTTTTTGCTTATGTTTAAACATAATCCAGATAGCCGGTTTCACATAACAGCAGTGGTTTCAATATAGTCAGATTCCCTCTGTTTTTTTTTTGTTTTTTTTCCACACAAAAAGATCAAAAATCTCTCCTTGCCTCAAGTGGAGTCTGACCTCTACGTTTGCGAGCAACTGTCTCCTCAGATGGCTGGAAAGGCCGCCCTCTTTCTGGGGTCCTGAGAACACCCCACTAAGGGAATGTGTCTGGCAGATGTGCCTCACACTTCAGCAAAATGGAGGAAATAGTTGAGGCTGCACCAGTGGAACCACGCAGGAGGCAAACACCTCTTTTTTATGTCTGTTTCTGCACCATTTCTGTGTTTAAATACCAAATTATGATCGGTATTTCCATTTCCACATTTAAGCACTTTTAACTCTTTCTCCTGTAAAATATTTCTTGCTCCCCGTTCCTCATTTCCAACCCAGAGCGTCCCAGTGTCTGTTAGATCGATCAGCTGTGGGAGACGAGAGAAGTGGAAAGGAGGGGTTTGAAGGACAGTTTGACAAAGTCTCCCAGGATCACATGCTTTTGTCATTAAGCTTCTCATCCTGTGCTGCGCTGGAAATGCTCCACTTTGAGCTTCTGCTTCTAGCTTTCGTTTTTTTCCTCCGACCGGCCTCTAGTCTGCCAGCCATCCCTTTCAGATGAATCCTATCCTGTTACATTTTGGGCACTCCACGAATCGATGATGTTTCCTTTCAGCCTGTCTTCCCGATTCTTCCAATTTAAACTATCTTTGTCTGTTTTTGTAACGTTTCTTTCCATTAGAAGTAGCAGCAATAACTTTTATACTCCCTCTTGACACGAAGCGCACAGTCTCCTAAAATAATAATGAGATTACAACATTCTGAACTCAAACATAGTATTTCATTCCTCTGATGATGATGAATGGTTGCTGCTAAAAAAAACTCTCCAAAACTGTTCTCTGTCTGTCCAACCCACCATCCGTCCTGCCAGGTGATGCATTCCCGGAGGACTTTTCCATCTTGGCTACAGTGAAGCCTAAGAAGGGCAGCCAGTCCTTCCTGTTGTCTGTGTACAATGAACAAGGCATCCAGCAGCTCGGACTGGAAGTGGGCCGCTCTCCCGTGTTCCTGTACGAGGACCACACAGGCAAACCCAGCCCGGAGGACTACCCCCTGTTCAGAGGGGTCAACCTAGCTGACGGAAAGTAGGTGCACTCGTTTACTCGATGAACATCCATCAATCTCTCGCCAAAATTGCACAGTACGCTTATAAAAACCTGTATCTGCTTTTTATTTATGCATCTTCCCCTCTAATTTAAGTCCAGGTGAATGTAGGCTTTGATGGCGGTTTAGTTTGTTAAGCAGCACCTGGCCCAGGTGTTCCTTTTGCAGTGGACTTGTTAGCAACATTTCCCAGTGTTCATTGGGGATCGTCTGCATTAAATCCTTTAGACTTAATGTGGATTCCAGTGTCCTCAAAGGTGGATCTTCTGCGTCCAAGCACAGTGTAGAATTCTATTTATATAACCCCCAAATAAGGATTTAAGAAAAGAGTAAAATGGGATTCTGTTTCACTCCAGAAAACAGAGCGGGATATATTTGAATTTGAACGAGGGGCCAAACACAAAAGGGGCTCTCAGCAGTGCGTTAGTAGTGTGTAAGTGGGCAGCATGTAATCCAGTAAGTGTGTGAATTAACTTCACCTCCCCTTTCAGGTGGCATCGAGTGGCCATCAGTGTGCACAAGCAGACCATCACCCTCATTCTGGACTGTAAAAAGAAGACCACCCAGAAGCTGCTCCGAAGCCCCCACCCCATCATCGATACCAAGGGAATTGTAGTGTTTGGAACTAGAATACTTGATGAAGAAGTCTTTGAGGTAGGCACTGTACTCTGACTCCTAATCTAAATGTTTTCATGGTATTATTTCTAGAATTATGGCACCACTTATGGCAGTTTTCTCAGTGTCATTCGTACCAGATGCACTGGTTTATAGTTTTGACGAAATCTTGGATCTCCCATTACATTCTATTTTCAAAGCCGTGCTAAACATGTCTGCACACCACCAGTCACCACGCCAGCTACGCTTTGATTTAAAGTCCTCAAGCAAATGAGATAAAAGCAAATGTGATTCTTCATTCTAACTACAGCACAGGCACATGTGGCTGTGGTGCGAATGATGATCATGCCCAGTCCCCGTTCTGCGGGTCATGGTGCTCGGGATGGGGACTGTGGTGGCGGCCACATCCTCGGTAGATGTGCACATTCAGCATGTTGAGCCCCTGACATCTGATCCTTCAGCCTCTGCCACCCACCCATACACATGCACACCATCGCAAATCAACTTTAATTTAAGGTGTCATATATTCCACATCTTCCACACGAAAACATAATGTCCCGAATTCTGTTCTGTGTCCAACTGTGCCGCATCTGTTGTTGCTATTTTGAAGTTTTGCCTCATTGTGGCTACTAGGCAGTAAGAAGCTTTAAGTCAAAATGCTATATTTCTGTTTGTGGTTTCACGTCTGTATTCTCAATGGGCTGCAGCAGTTTTGTTTACAGAGGTTTTTACCAAGCGGTGACAGGTTTTCATTATTAGAACAAGGGCTTTACTACTTCCTTCCTCCTCTTTTTGTCTGTACACTCTTTGTGGCTGGAGATGAAAGATTAATGTTAATCTGACAACTGACAGGAAACCTTTTGAGCTTTATAATAGCCAGATACCTGATGTGCATCACCACATTCACAAAATACTTGCTTTCAGCTAGTGTAAAGAATTCATTTGGACGAGTGCAGCGCCTGTCCAAAACATGCCTGCTGAGAAAGAACCGAGATTGCTTCGCCTCCAGTTTTGCTTTTTGCACCTTTCTTGAGAACCACTCATACAAAGAACTTCACATTTGGTACAATGCTTCTTCGGGTCCTCAGCAATGCACCTGCCATGACACAGTCGACACTCCAGCACATTCACAACTCCATCAAAGGAACTTATTGAATAGTGATGTCCAGGACACAATTAGGGGTAGGCATTTCAAGCAAAAATTGCATTCAACTTAGCAAATATGAGATCATCAATAGGTATTTGGGACCAGGCTATTTCTGGGAGCTAAAGCGTTGAGTCCGAAAGACAGGTCACTGCTGCTCTAAATGTTTGAGTTTACACATGAAACATAATCTCTATCAGTAGATCTGCAGATGAATGTAGAATCGTTCAGAAAGGGACAAGATTTTGATATCAGAAGCGTTCTGGTTTCCATTTGTAGTCGTTTGTAGTCCGAGTAGTAATGACTAATCACGTTTGAGCAGGCTTTGGTTGCATGCATGTAAACAGTGTGGAGAGCCAAAGAGGTGGAACACTTTAGTTGCAATGCAATGTGGGAGGACATTTAGATAACAAGTTAAATTTTTATTAGCTTTTTTTAGCTGAAATGTCTCAAGTTGCTAATCGGACTGTAAACCATGACTGCCGTAGGAAAGAGGAAGTCTGAATATTCCTTATCCAGATATCCGCTGGGAACGCTGAAAACCCCGAAACATTCGCTGTTACCCCCAAGTGCTGAATCGTTGTCTGATGATAGCCAATGGGTTCTGATGTTGAGCGAAACAGTGGAAAATTTATAAGATTTTGCTGCGCTGTAACATCTCCAGTCTCTCTTTGTTCATCTCCTCTTGAATGTACAGTAGTGAGCGAAGGACAATGAGCCCTACCCATCATGCTGTTCAACAGTGTAAAAGTTAATAGGAGTCCCCTCTCAATCCACTACACAGTATGTACTTCTGGCAGTAGTAGCGCACTACTAATAAATTTGTCCCATAGATCTCAAGAGCTTGCACTGGACACTACACTGCTTTGGGTCCTCAGCAATACACCCGCCAACTGTGAAGCTGATCGGACGACCGGTTGTAGAGAAAATCGAAGGACATACATACATACAGACTCCTTCCATTTTAGTCAGATGGTGCCTAAAACAGGCTTTTGTGTGGATATTTGTGGCTGTTAAACATGACCCCTGTGAGGGACACACACACACACACAGAGGCACAAGGAATAGTGTTGTCTTTGTCCCGTCAGAGTTGTGCTTGTTTAAAGGGGGATTAGTCTGTGAGGCTGAGGCCCTCAATAATAATTAGTAACAGAGGCTGACTGATGTGACTGATGCTGAGCCAGCTGAACTTTAACCTCACTGCTGCTCAGCGAGAACAGACAAAAAGAATGAAATATGACATCACTGCCCCCCCACAATCCCGAAAGCTGGTCTGTGAAACCATAGGGGGGACAGAAATATGATGGGACATAAAGCTAAAGCTGAAACAGTCAAAACCGTTAATCATAGCCTCGCAAACCAAAGCCAGAGTTCTGCATTTGAAGAAAACACATATAGTATGAAGTGTACTGTACACGTGTACATTTTGTTCCCAGAGTGTTAGATGTGGTGAAACAGGGGAGTACGGCGCTGTTTTCTATTACACAGATTACGTTCTTGCTAGTCTCAAGTGAAGTTGTTGACTCGAGCTATTTAATGAGGCATAAATGCAGATGTTTTTGGTGTGTGTTCGTGTATGCGTGTTCTAGCTCTGATTTCCCCTAATGGCCACTAGTAAATTCCTCCACTTGCCAATAAGATGACTGCATTTATACGCTACAGTTGCAATTCTGCTGCGATTTTATTATTGCCTGTGGCGTGCTCATCATGAAGATTGAGGCGATACGGGTCTAAAGTCTTACCCGCCTATCAGAACGGCGGTAACAGTCCACTGGTTACCGTGGGAACAGACAGATATTTTGTGAGAGATGTTAAAAGCCCTCCTGCTGTGAGTCTGCCAGTTGGGAGACAGGACAGGCTCCAGTGCGTGCAGAAAATGGAAAATATGCCACATAGTTTCCAAATTATGCTCAGGCCGTGCTCCTTTCCTCCTCTTACTCCCTTCTCCCCTCTGTAGTTCAGCCTGATCCCGTGTTGACTTTTGCCAGAGTCAGTTACCACCAAGAGGTGTTGAGCACGAAAACACAAGAAAACGTATTTGATTTCACGGGCAGTCCAATTAATTCAGTAGACTCAAGAGGCTGCAATTTCCAGTCAGCCTCTTTAGAAAAACAGCGTGTAAAAGGGGAAATAACACGAAAGAGCAGCAGCACTTTTGAACTGTCAGTCTGTGAGAGCTGTTTTAGACAGCACCAGCATGATTGAAATGAAGTTTTCATTTAGACTCAAAGTAGATTTCCGTGCATCGTGAGGAAGACTGCTAAAACAGAATCTCCTGTAAAAATAAAAAACGTTGAGAAGGTCGAAAAAATCAAACACAAACTTGAATACAGCGGCGAGGAGGGACAGATAATCAGGCTCATCACACCCCTTTGAATTACAGTCAATGGTGTGTGTCTTTTGCCTGTAGAGGTCTTCAGAGGAGCTTAAGCCTTTTCTTTACATACAGCATTTAGGAGGCAAGTAGTACTTACTGTATGCTGAGGTGGTTTGTGGTTTGGTTTCTGACATGGTTATTGTGGTCACAGAGAGAGCGTGTATACTCTATAAGTACCATAATGTTTTTTTGTCTTAGAAGCTTGTGTAAGAGGACTGTAGCGTGTGCCAATGAAGAGTCTGAAGGTGATTAAGGTGATGATTACATAAGAAGACAGGTATTTCACCTGGTATTCAATGCTCGTCTGTTGCAAATGAACTAGTCATCAGTCCCTCATAATGACTGTAATGTACATGCTGAAATCAGACCTTATCTTTAGCAAATCCAGCTAACGACTTTCAGCTGTTTTTGTCCTCATGACTGTAAGGCTATGCATGTTAAGAGCATGTGTGTATTTCCAGTAAATTTTAATTTTTGTTGTTCAGAAAGTAGGGCCCGCATGACAGAGTCCATCTGCAGAGTGTCCCTTGATGTCCGTGTTCACTGTTGTTTCCCAGTGAGTGTGCCAAGAAAAACCGAGATGATTTAATGCCCATCCCTTGGCTCAAGTAGCTTTCATTGAAATGAATAGCTGCAGTTGGTTTGAGGGATCACAGAGTGGACAGACAGACCGCTTGGCCTCACTCAGAGGTAATCCGCAGAGGGGGGCTTTGAGTGACTCGAAGTAGCCGATTTGGAGCAGCAGTTCGTGTCTGGCCTCCACTGTTGCCTGCCAAGGCGGACTGAAGGCATCCTCATGCAGCATGGACATGCGTGATCATATGATGTTTTTATAATGTTTTTGTCACAGAAAGACTTTGGCGTATCAGAGAGTTGGAGCAGAGTAGATCAGAAGGAGGCTTTAGTGTCAAGAAAACACGATGTTCAGGATTCAGAGTGTGCGGAGGAACGGGGAGGCTGGAGCAGTAGGTTCGGCCAGTGGAGCCAAAATTTTTGGGTCATACTCTGGAAAGAATGAGGAGCTCTCTCCCCGCTGATGTCAGTCTTGGAACAGCAGCCATACCACATGACATCATCCAGAGGTTTCCTTGGTATCCGCTGATAGGCTGTCCTGAGCTGATGGTCTGAATGTGTGTGGGTGGGCTGTGATAAGTTGGAGAGGATAGGTAAGAAAGCGTGATGGGCTTCAGAACAAGAGGATTGAGGTTAAGATATACTGAAATAGAGGATTAGAGGTGGAATGAGCAAAAGGCAATGTGATAAGAGGAAGAGGAGCAGTGGAGGGGTAGGAGGCCTTTAATAGGGCTGGGATAAAGCGAGATGTGGGGCTCCCATGGTGCAACGAGAGCCAGGAAAAAGTAGTAAATAGTGCAACGCATGAGCTTGATGCTCGTTAAGGGCTTTAATATTGTGATGGCATGATGAGTTTTACACATCCTGTTTCCTCATCCTTACCTCAGGACCTTTCTCTGGTTTTTCTGGTTGTTCAGCACCCCTTCTTTACAGTCCTCATGTTTCAGCCATTTAAGTTAAAGATGTGTTCACCTGTAGAGGTACTCCTGATTTATGACAGAATGTGCAAGTTTATACCACTTTCCATATCTCCAGTAGATTTTCCATATTCAGAATCTGATTTAAGCCCATTTTGGCCCAGTTTCGTGAGTAGTAGTAAAATTAGTTTTGCTGATGCTGCCAGGCTTCGACCAGGCTTCTGTTTTGTTCTTTGTTATTAGCTACTCTCAGGAGCTCTTGTAAAGCTTTTGAATCAGTGGCTCTACAGTTCACAAATGTACTAGGACTCCTTGATTTCTGTTGTAAAAATCTTACTAGGTGTCAAGCAACAGTTACAGGTCTACCTTGGGCGGTAAATGGGTGGCTAATGGCTTCTCTCATGGAGCCCCATTAGAGGAGACTTGGACATTTTATGCTCTGCTTGGGTCTTCATGGTACACAAATATGAAAGGGTACTTTGATACTTTTTCCACAAAGCACTAAAATGTATCTTGGTACAGTAGATCTGATCTCTGAAGTGGACAGCTCTGAAAAGTCATGTAAGTGGTCTTCTAAATGAAGTTACACATTGTTCAGGATGCGTTGAGGTTGGATCACTTAAGCCACCTCAGTCATCTGATACACAGTTTATTTTGTGCTTAGCTCTATTTCAGATGTTTAGCTTATTCTTATTGATTTAAATGGGGCAGACAAAATAATAGCAACACCTGTCAGTACAGTGTAATCAATACAATTCAACAACACCACAAACTGCAGCCTTCAAAATGATCAAGTTTCAAGTTTTTGAAGCATTAGTCATCACTCATTATGGATAATTACAGATTCAAGTAGAGATCATACTGCTGTGTATTTCACTGTGTAATAATGGAACCATAATGGCATATTGTGGTGTGCTGTTGTTGAGAAGGATAAACCTTAAAACACCTACAAAGTTTTTCAAAGGTGCATTAAATCCTAACATTCACCTGGCCAACAAAAGACTAAAAAAACTGCGGTAGTCTGGTTTGTCTGCATTATCTTGTCCAAGGTATATGTCCGCCACCATTGTCAGAGCACACTGCTTCTACACAGTTCAGGCTGAGGAATGGGATGGAGACTTCAGCAACTCCAGGAAAGATGAAGTTTCCAGCATGGATAATTAAGAGAATTTCCCTAACTCATGTCAGATGTTTGTCTTTCGCCCCCTTATTCCCTCTGTTATTCCTTTACTGTGTCAGCAAGCACTGAAGTGTGCCCTCAGCACTTTTTTTATGTAGGTTTCAGCAAATGGCCAAGTCAAACACTCAGAATCTACGTCTGCTAGGTGAGGTGAGCCGCTCTGGTTTCCACTAGCCCGAATGAACGGGAAATGGGAATATGGCTGCCCAAAGTCCTTGGAGACGTGGAATTAAAATCTTATACAGAAGGGAGTGTGATGGGGGCTGGGACGCTGAGGAGGGAAATGATGGAGAGGCTTAGGTGGGATCCAGAAACAGGACAACGGTAAAGAGGTGAGGGAATGGTTAAGGTGCTGTGTAGTGGATAAGTGGGGTGGCAGACGGGCCTGTTGCTCTTGGCAGCTGCTCTGAGCGTTGGGATTGAGCTACAGTCTGGAGGGGAAAGTGTATGGGGGTGAATGTCTGGTAAAGTTTTCATCTGCAAATTTGTTGTAGTGAAATTTATGTATCTCTGTATGCTATGTAGACAGTGTCTATCTAGTTTGTTTGTGTATCCGTGAGCATTTTTGTGTGTGCGTCCACCTTGATTTATGGCCTGTGTGCGGCAAGCTGACCTCTGCAATGTGTTGTTTGGTTTTTGTGGTCAGGTTGGAGTATGCCCAGGCGCTGGGACTGTCAGTGTGCTGGTGTGGGCTGGCAGTGGGACCCAAGGCCTGGCTCAGACCTCAGGGGTGACTGTGTAAATACTTTGTGAAAGGAGCTCGCCTTAAAATGCGGCCAGAGCGCGGACCTCCCAGGGTCTTATCCTGTTCCGTGGGGCCCTCCCACCCATTTTCCTTTGCTAACGTATGACCAGTAAAGTGATGAGAAACTGCTCTTGGGTTTTGCTTCTTTAAGCTGCTCACTTGTGAGGCGCATAAAGGTAAACAGAGTCATTATCAGGTGTCCCTGGGGATACGAAGAAATAATGAGCGCTGGTTTGTGTTGTTTATTTCATGCTATGCCACTCTAACTAAAGAATAAGTGCAAATTTCATGGGACGCTGAGCCCAGGCCCCTTAAACTGATCAGCAGGGGGTCGCCTGACATCACCTCAAGACCTTACTCTAATCAAAATAAGCCTTCGCCTCGTGTTTGAAGTATGTGTGTATAAGAAAAGATGATTGTGTTGCGTTTTAGGTGCTTGCGTGTAAACATTTTACCCAATGCATTAGCTGTCCGCAGTGATATGCCGCACCAATATTGCTTTCCATCCCGTGCAGAAGAGGGAACACAGTGAACTCGGTCCACCCTGCATGATTGTGGGTCAGGTTCAGACGGAAACAAATGTTTGGCTTCATGCTCATTAGAGCACTCTCCTGCCCCCACCTGGACACAGCCAGAACATCCTTTGGGGATGAATGTGTGGGGGCCCAAACCGGGTGAGGTTCGGGAATGAAAGCCAAAAAGTTGATGTGCTTTTAGCAAATAAAAAACAGAAAGAATAGATTAATCTTAATGTTTTAAGTGTCATTGATCAGCCTGGATTTGTTCATTTTCTGTAATCTAGCTGTAAGCTGCAGCCCTGTAATCGCTCATGGAGTCATGAGTATGTTTTGTGTGTGCGTGCGAGTGTCTTCTACAGTTTCTTTAACATGAAGTATGTGAAGTCAGCAGGGCCATTGCTCACAGCCACAGGCGATGGCTTTTCCACCGGAGCTCGACATGCGGAGAGCATTGGCCAGGAGGAGAGTCATATTTCAGCTGAGTCCAGGGAGATGCTGACAGCGGCAGCCCTGTTATTGTCTGAAAATTCTGCCTTAAGCACCACTCTGATGTGCCACATGATGCTCCACGGTGAAAAATGTCACCGTCCCTTCTCAAATAGGAGAGATGATTGCATGTCTTTTATGGTTCCCCCAGGGGTTTGGGTGGGATTGTATAATTTCAGGGTTTTTTCCTCCGCTGGTGTGCTCTGTCTGGGTGTGGGATTGGTGGTACTTGCGTGTCTGCGTTTGCACGTGTTACTGTATGTTAATCATTTTATATTATATTATTACAGTCTGCTTTCGTGTCTTGGATCAGCCTCTGTTGATGTGACTTTTGAGGTGTGAGGAATAAGCTGTAATTTCCTGTTCCTGTCTTTTTTTAAGTGTTTGGTTAACCAGTCAGCCTTATTGAACTCAGAATCCCTGACTCTGCACATGCAGTACTTACAGTGCACTTTCCTGTCATCAAAATATGGAGAGGTAGCCACCATATATAGTAATGGAGTAAATATCTCACACTTTAATGTGCTGCTGGACTGAACTGACCATTCAGCGCCAGAATACTAAATGAGAATTTTTGGCATTAGCATACAGCTGGAGTACAGTATAGGAATATTTACTGCTTCCCTACATCTGTAAAACAGCAGCTTATATAACATTTGGCAGCGGAATGTGTCGAGCGACGTGTGGTGAAAAGAGCAGCTTTGGCTCAAAGAAAAGGAAATCAGAACCAGCTTTAGTGGTTGTCACGGTGGATCAAGACTTTGACAATAGTTTTACTGTGAAGGTGTACAGTTTTCATGGGAATGCATGTACCGCATGCCTTTTCTATCAGGGCAGAAATAATTTATGTGCAAAGATGGAGGATGAAAAGGAAATGAGCCAGCATCCTTTTGTGATGTAGCCTTTCAAATACAGACCTTTTTGCGTCACATCATTGTTTATATCTGAAATAAATATGAACAAGTGTTATTAGACCCCAATTCAAAAAAAAAGTTGGGACACTGTTCAACATAGTCAATTGAAAACAGCATAAAGTCAATATATTTAATGTTTTGCCTCAAATATCTGCTTATTCTGAATTTGATCCCAGCAACACATTTCAAACAAGTCGGGACAGGAGCAACAAAAGACAGGGAAAGATGTGGAATGCTCCAGAAACACCTGTTTGGAACATTCCGCAGGTAAACAGGTGGATTTGCATATCGTCCTCTGCAGCTGTAGAGGAGAAAATAACCCCTGATGATGTCACAGTGTTGTCGTCAGGTTTACCTCGGAGTGGAATTAACACATTTCTAACAGAGACTTTGTGTTACAAACTGGTGTGAAGATTGATAGACATTTACCAGGCAGGAAGGATCTAATAAAGAGATGCACTGAAGTTGCCTGATGGGAATTGTAGGATGTTTCTTTGGTGCCCATACTAAAGGCTAAAAGTGAGGATCTCAGTCAGTCAGTTTTCTTTTTCACCATTCGTAAGACCTAACCTGAGCTCAGTTTTAAGTTGCTAGACTGCCCCTCTCAGTGAAAAATGTTTGTTTCTAGTATCTCCTTGCCTGTCCATCTGCATTTGGTTTTGTGCAGTGCTCGGTGCCTGGCTCCCTTTTTTATAGCCCAGAACTTTTAACACAGAATAAAACTTCAGACGGCTGGCACCGCTCGTGCTGAATGGGCCAACACGACTCAGCTCAGGTCCGCATTCCCTGTCCAGCTTCTTCTCATCCTTTGTTCCCTCTCACTTGTCTTTGGCTGTAGTTAGTACAATCGAATGCCGCCCTCAGCTTTTCCAGCCTCAGTAAGATCATTTTAACAGGACACTTCTCTTGCTAGGCATGCACACGCCTCTTTCTTTCTGTGTGTACATGTCACACATCATTAAACACATTCTGCCACAGTGCTCTCAGTGCTGCGGGGATGTTCTCATTAATGCTTAGATGTATGATTAAGTATCTCATCTTGGTACAATTACACCACTTGTGGTCAGGATCTACCCTGACATTCCTTTGGCCGCTCTTGGTGATGGAGAGAAAGAGTGTCGGGGAAAAGAAAAAGGAAAGCCGAAGAATGGCATGTGAATAGGAAAGCAGTTGCAGCGCTCCAGACGGCAGGGCTGTTTTGTCATACAGAGGGCTTATTCCTTACTGAATGTGACCTCATTTCAAACACTGAATTCCCATCATCCCCTTTCAGCGCAGCTGTGACACACAGTATTGCCAGGATGAGGGAGAGAGAGACTGTCAACCTGATAGCAAGTCAGGGCTCCGTATGGATCCCGGCTTTTGACAAATGGCTCGGAGGTAGCCATTTGAAAGTTTCCTGGGAGCTCCGTGTAATGGCTACTCCAGTCTTTCTGTCTTGGAGGAAGTACTGGGATTTGTTTTCCTGCATCCACCATAAACCCCACTGATAACGTAAGCCAAGGACGGAGCAGGAAACATCATCTTGTGGGGTGTTTTGCAAGGGTTGTTAAAGGACCCGAGACAGGGAGTTCTGTGTGGTATGTTCGAGTGTAGCAGCGCTCCTCAGTGAGCTGTCACTGGTTAGACCACAAATGCAATCCATTTATGTTTGTCAGAAAAGAGAGCCATCCATGGAGAATTTAAGCTGGAGAGACATGTTGAGGGATTTCAGATTTCTGGCAATTGGACATAATTAAAAACACTTCATCCTCTGCGGTGGTTCGTTCCCATAGTTGCGTCGCTTCGTGATTCTCACACCCCCCCCAAAAATTTGTTTCAGCTAAGTTGACATTGTGTTTGATCGATGTGGCATGACATCACCGGGTTTGGAAGTGTGATTAGGACATGTTTGGAGAGATACAATACAGCCTTTTGGTGCCATATGCATTCTGTTCAGAAACATGTGGCAAACACACACACCCAGCTCCCTATGTAGCCTGGGGATCCTTCTGAGCCTCGTCTTTTTTTCCCTCTTGCTCCGTCTTGCTCCTTTTCTATCAATCTCTTCTGTTCTGTCTCTTTTTTTGAGTTTTCTCTTTCTATAAATCTCTCACTTCTGCTACATGCACACACTCCTTTAAGTCGAATGGCTCAGGTCTGTAACTGCAGGTCTGTTCATGTTCAACATGTTGCACATGCTAAGTTGATCCATTCAGCTTACACAATCAGCTCAAAGGCAAAATCACTCGTGTCCCAGTCAGATCTGGGGCAGGGCTTTTGAATGCTGATCAGTTGCATTCATCGTGTTAAAAACGCACTTTGTGTGTGGTGCGTGTGTGCACGTGTGTGCGTGTGAGGCTGCGGTTGCGTGTGTTTGTTTGTGTCATCGTCCGCAGCTACATGAAGTCAGTTGTTCCATGTTCTCTTGTAGCTCTGCTCTGTTTGCTCTAAGCTTTTTGTCTCACACTCCAGTGCTCAACTCTGATGCGAAACGACACTCTTGGACCCGGGACAAAGTTCTTCATCATTTAGTCACCCTTAGATTCCCCTGGCTTGACCTAGTTTCAGAACTGCCTGTTCTACATGTGGTAATGCTGCACGCAGATGTTCTCCCTCTGTTGTTCTTTATTTGTTTATATTCTTTCATTTTTCCTGCACAGGTCACCGAGTGTGAGACCGGCACCCTTGTCACTGTCATATGTTTGTTTGTTTATTTACATGCATGACGTGTGAGTCTCATGACTTCCTGTTTTTTGTCGTTTCCAGGGAGACATCCAGCAGCTAATGATTGTAGCAGACCATCGTGCTGCCTATGACTACTGTGAGCACTACAGCCCTGATTGTGAAGTGCCAGTGCCGGACCAGCCTCAGAACCAGGACCCCAACACTGATGAATATGTGAGTAATGAGAGCTTACTTACACTGTGTTCACAGTGCAGCTTTGTACACTAAGTGCTCTTTACATTGCCCATTACTAGAGGCAAGAGAACCACCAAGTGTTCTCATGGCTTGACCTTACTCAAGGAAGTTCATTTCTCTTAATCCATAATTGTCCCTAATACCCAAATCAGATCTCGGTTGGATCCTGTGCTGAAAAGAGCCTCTTGGCTTATGCAAGAGAGCCGCACTCTGCCAGAGGAAAGTGCTGACTGGGAGGAACAGGGTTATCAGGCTTTGCAGTTAGTTAATAATATTCAGGAATGATGCGGAGCCTGCCTAAGCCTGCATCCCTGCACCATGCTGTTTTCCGCACCGAATGCCAATGCAGTGTGTGCATGCTAAATAAAGGTGTGTCAGTGAAGTGTGATGTTGAAACGACAGACAGGAAGCTCTTCCTCTTGACCTTTCCCTGACCCTTGGGCCTGTCGGCGCTCTTAAACTTGACCTGTTTCTTTCAAAATATTTCATTAAGAAAGCTGTGAAAACACAATTTGTCATTCGGTTGTAACAAGTTGCAACAGGGAGATACAGCATGAGGTTCCCGAGAGTAGAAAGCATTCCTGCGTGCTTGTGATCGATGGCCAGTCTGTCGCACATATATCAGCCAGGCCTAGCAGCAACAGAGCAGTGGATCACATTTGAAAATCATGTTTTTAATAATTGATAGTTTTCTTTCTCCCTCAGTCACACTCTCTCAGTGACAGTGTAATGTTTCTGTCCTTTAGAACACAGAGGAGGACAGCTACTATTATGAATACCCTTACTATGAGGATGTGGATGGCAAGCCTTATCAGTCGCCAACTGATTCTGAGACAACCACAAAAGAAGTCAAGGTAATCTATCCCAGATGGACTTCATATATCAATGTCAGTACAATCATATTCTTTCAAATGCTCCAAAGTAGCAATCAACCATATCCTCTGTGCCTCACAGGTGACTGATGGAGACAGCGTGGTGACCAAAGTAGAGGAGATTTTGGGCGGCGGTTCTGCTGGCAAAGTGTTGACCTCCATCTCCACTAGCTCATCCTCTGGTGGAACCAGCCACTCTTCATCAAGCTCTTCAGGCACCGCCACTGGCGGAGGAGACGCCTACGGAGAGGAGACCAGCCCTTACGACAGCTACGACGGCTATGGTAACTACGAGACCTACTACGACGAATCCACAGCGTCACCTGATGGCGACACCTCTCGGCGTGTCACCATCACCAGCACCAGCATTGGCACTGGGGGTGAGCTGGATCTTGGAGCAGCGGGAAAGATTACCTTGGACGGCACTGGAGGAAGGGTCATCACCAGTGGAGGAGGAAGTTCAATAACCATCACCACCAATAAGACATCAGTAGGTTGACAATAATCATACTGACATCCGCACTTAATTATTGTTGGTGTGACCTGAAGTGTAATAGATGTATTGATGAACTGTTAAAAAGCATTTTAAATCCTATTACGCACTCTGTGCTTGACCTACCAGCACTGATATGTGCAGTGCATAAGAAGGGGATTCTTCCTCATGTTATAATCCACCAATCCACATGGGGGAAGCAAAGCCAATGTGGATCTATGTATAAGCCACCATGAGGGATTAAATGCTTTTGTATTTTGAAGTCATTTTTCAAGTTTCATCTTCTAAAAAGTTTTCTGTTTTCATTTTGCAGTATGTTCTCACATTTAGAGATTTCTCTATAATGAAAATAATTCTTCGTTTGCTGCCATGGTGCACAGTTTTAACAGGTCATTTGCTTACACAGGAAGTAATCTCTTCATTGCGAGTTACCTCTAAATGAAACAAGCAATCTGTGCTTTTATAGGTGGGAAGTTCCTACGATGACTACGGTGATGGATATGATTATGGCGTGGACAGCCATTACACTACTGGTGGAGGCGGTGGCAGCAGCAGTACAGTTCACATCAGTGGTGGTGGAGGCGGCAGCAGCAGCACAGTTCATGTCAGTGGTGGAGGTGGCAGTAGCAGCAGCAGTACAGTCCACATTGGAGGTGGAGGTAGCAGCAGCAGCACTATGCACATCAGTGGTGGAGGTGGCAGCAGCAGCAGCAGCAGTACAGTTCATGTCGGTGGTGGAGGAGGCAGCAGCAGCAGCAGTACAGTCCACATTGGAGGTGGAGGAGGCAGCAGCAGCAGCAGTTCTACCATCACCGTCGGGGGTGGTTCCGTCTCTGTGGGAGGATCTTCCACCGCTGGAGGTGGATCGGCCAGCGCCGGCACCGGAGCAGGTGGGTCCATTGCCACCGGAACAGGCCTGGGCGTGGAAGGCGAGGGTGACTACACGGATCTGGATGGGTTCAAGGAGGAGCACGTCGACTATGGCGATTTAGACATCTATGACGACGCCTATGGAGACCTGGATTACAGCGACAAAGACGGCAAAGTGCTCCCCGCTGAGACTGATGAGTATTATGGACAGGTGAGAAATAATGGAAGGGCATACTGGCGAAGACGTGATCTTGAAGATGGGGGTGATGAAGAGGCGGGAGCCTGATTATGTTTGTTTCTGTGTGTTTGTTGTGTAGGTCGACGGAGCTCGCGGCGAGAAGGGACAGAAGGGAGAGCCTGCTGTTATTGAGCCTGTGAGTGCCACTATTTAAACAACACACTTGAGCAACAGATGTAGGCTGCATGTGCTTGTGTGCACATGGGTGTACGCGTGGATGCTTATATTCGTGAATACATAAGACTGATCCACATCTAAACACAAACCACCCCTCACTTTTGAATGACAATCCTAAGACCAAACACACTCATTAAGGCCTACCAGACCTTTCCGATAGTATCCTCGTCCTCTCTCCTGGCTGGTCATCAGGACTGCAGCATAAACATTTGGAGAACGGCCATGCAGGGATTGTCAATAATCTCTAAACACAGTGTGGGTAGCTTGTAAACACAGTGGGAGATGGAGGGTGGGAAGGAATACAAGAGGAACAAAAGGGAGTTAGACAGACTTTTGCTGCCTCTCTGCCAAAAACCTACAAACAGGTGGAATACATCCAACTGAATTAGACACTCATATATACAGGTAACATTGTGAAAATGAGGACAACTGCTTTTGTATGTTTGCAAAGGTACATCAGACACAGAAGGAGTTTAAATCTCTGACACAGAAACAGCTGTTTCACTTCAAACAAATGTCACTGAGCACCACTGAGTATACATGCCTCTGTGACTGAGTGTCTTTATGTTTATATGAATGTGGGTCTGAGCCCACTTCCTAGATGACCGTTTGTGTATGAGCACTAGAGTTGGGCAATATGTTAACATTTTCCAACTGTCCGCCTGATATCCGGCAATTGCTGATGTATGTGTGTGGGTGTGTGAGCGGTGCTAATAAACAAACAAAATAAACTCACAAAATGTCAAGAATGGACATTTTCTTACACCTTTTTTCCATATTAAACAGAAAAACGTAACCATACACCCTCTTAATTTTCTCTCTTTCACTGAACTAAGATGACCTTAATCGCCTTGTTAATTTATTGTAAAACGCGCTTCATTCAGACTGTTTTCCCAGCTGCCTCTGTTAGGTTAGCTCTCTGACTCAGAGAGCAGTAGCTCTCAGTTCTTAACTGGCAGACCATTAAATTAGAAAAATAAAATGAAAAAAACACCAAATTAAACAACTGGTGATGGACTCAGCCAATCGCCGATAGCCGATATATTCGTTCAGTCACCCAACCCTACTGTGTACCCGTGTTTGACGACACGTCACCACCCAGTGTGTCTTGTCTCTTGTAAGCAGGCAAAAAGCTGTTTGCACACAAAAATGAACACATACACACTTTTTTTTTTTTTCCCAAGGTCTAGCCCCTTTCCCATCACACACACTGCAGGCAAAACACAAGCATAACCTGGGGAGTGTCAAAGATCAATCGTGGTAATTTAATGATGAAAATGCTCCGCGGGTACAGCTCAGGGGTTGGTGTAAAAAAAAAAAAATGCTGGCATCACATATTCCAAATGAGTTGGATAATGTGTGGCTGTCTGTCCCCATAACAAAGCAGGAAGCCAAAATGTTACCGCAAAAGCAAACAAACAAAGCAATATCTTTGTAGCCGCAGAGCTGGAACTCTGCGTCTCTAAGTCAGATGCTTGTGAGTCCACGCCGAACTGAGATGGCTTGCTGTCTTTGCCTGATCAGTAAATGTTAGATCTTGGATAAGTGTAATTCCAGGAGATGCTATCATTGAATATATTTTAAAGCGCAGACACATGCATAAACTGCTTGTATGTACGCATGATCAGAGATCTGGTCTGTCAGTATGAACAAATTAGTTTTCACTTCAGTCTGATTAGCACTTCCCTCAGCTTCTCCGGGTTGGAGACCACCTCAGGGCGTCCTTTCCTCTGTGTCTCCACAGTCATTTGCCCTCCTGTTCTCCATGGATTAATTGCAAGCCTAACTGAAATGACAGGCAGGAATGTACATTAATTTAGCGAAGACTTTGAGATGGAAAGTCGATAGGCAGGTGTGTTGGGACATGTATGCATGTACACTCAACGCCTTTTTAACCAAAGCACTGTGTTCTGCTAGTGGACACAGAACGTGCATGTGAGTGTGTCTGTGCACTGTTTGCTGCAGACATGCACTTGTGAACGGGGCCATGTGATAGATAGTTGTGAGGATTCCTGTGGTATCTGATGATTTCTGTGCTTGTGTGTTTCAGGGAATGTTGGTGGAGGGTCCGCCTGGGCCTGAAGGGCCAACAGTAAGTCAATCTCCCTCGAATTGTGTCACACCAAGTCTCTCCCTTTTAACTTCTTTTTTTCTCTTGTCCTCTCTTGATCACTGGCATTATTCCTTGTAATCTCTGTAGATAAATAAACCCTGATAACGGTTCATGTCGCCCATTCTTCTAGTCTGTTTATGTCCTCTGGATAGGAAAATGCAGGCTTTAGTGCTCTGCTATGAAAATCCCTGGCTGCCTGATTCCTAATGCATAGGGAGTGGCCCAAACAGTTCCCCTGAAGAGACATGGACTTTCCCAGATGTTGAAGGACTAAATTATTTATCTAGGAAGACTTTTCAGACACAGTTGCTCTTGACACCCTGCAGATGGAGTCCCACGAAGTCCAGCCATTCAAGCGTTGAGCTATAGACAAATAAGGAGCGCCTCACAAAGGATTTACAGCTCAACAAGCTGTCCCATATTGCCTCATGCATTCCTTTCCCCCATGTGTGACCACTTTGCAAGATAAAGACAAGAACTTTAGTGGAAAGCAAATATGACCGATTCTTTGTGTTGCATTATGTATGTGTGATGTGTGTAAAGTGAGATCTTTTGCTTGAAATAGGGTCTCCCCGGACCCCCAGGTGCTTCTGGCCCACCAGGCACCCCTGGAGATCCAGGAGAAAGGGTGAGTATAAGTCGTATATGTCACACTCATTTTCAACTCGAAAGTACAGAAAGTGACCACGTGTCTGTCAGTGTACACACACTCATGTTTGTGTTATGTTCCGTCTAAGGGTCCTCCGGGTCGTGCTGGTCTTCCTGGTGCTGATGGTCTGCCAGGACCCCCTGGAACTGTCCTGATGCTGCCAGTAAGTAAATTAGAGTTGTTAAAAATAGCAAAATAGGAAACGCGGTCTGTTTTCATGTTTACCCCACTTAAAAGTGCTTTTTTCCACGTGGGTTTATATCCTTGTTTAGTCTTGTTTAAAGCCAAGTATGATGCATCTTTGTGTTTCATCAATAACTCTGACATGTGGTTTACACAGTGTCGTGGAATGAAGGGGGTTTCCTTTGAAACCATTTAATGGACGGTCCCTTACAAATACTTTGTAATGTAAATCTGTGCTTTAGCAACCCCTTGTGGTGTGTTTGGTAAGGGAAATCGCCTCCCTGTAGTGCTCATTCCCAGTTGCTTTAACTGCATAAACTCAAATCTACATTTCATAGGACTTTCTCCACCTACATAGGTAGCATATTCAACATTCCTTCGTCAGTTTAAGCTATCCTATGTCCAGGAAGTCGTCTAGTTTTAGACAGGCAGCATAGCAATGCTGTGTGTTCTCTCTGTAGCTCCAGCTCCAGCCAATGATTCGACTGCAGCAGTTGCTAACAACTTCCTATGCTGTCTACCTTTCTTACTTTCTTTTCCTTTTTCTTGGGAGATGTCTGAAAATGCTGCCATTGGACCTGATTAGTTGTACAGATGTGAAGTTTGTGGTTTCGGGGGTCCACGGAGCTGTCCGGGTGAGCCATGTGGCGAGCTTTGTCTGGACAGGAACTCAGAAAGCACGTCTTGAAATCTGATCCTTGAGCTCCAAGCCTAATGAGAAACATGCATTGTTGTTTCACCCTTCTTTCACCAGAGGACTCTTTGGTTCAGTGTTGAAACTATGACAGGGTTGAATGGCAAATCTTAACACATGCTTTAAATGGCCCACCTACAGTCATCCTGCAGTGATGCATCTTTCTGTTGAGAGCCTGCTCTACAGTGAAAAAAATGAAGTAGTTCCCATCATACCCAACGCTTTTTTCCCTCTCTCTGGCCTTGCTCGTTAACAATTTACTGAAGCAGAACATTTTGTTCAGGGCTCGATGATGCAGAGGAATGTCAGTAAAGAAATGAATATTGGAGAAGGACTGACAAAAAGCGTAGCAGAGATGAAGAGAGAGGGAATCAAAGACAGACCGAGAGGCTCACAGACTGGCAGGCAGAAAAAAGAAATAGCTGCATGTATTTGATTGTGACTGAGATAGGAAAGGGAAGGGCCGTTATTTAATCAAACTCAGCAGAAATCTAGTCAGAAGAAGAAACTGTGGAATTTGCACAGTATCTGTGAAAAGTTTGCTTCATGGTGGGTGAGCTGCAGTAGATCTGACTCAGCCCTCGTGTTCTGAATCAACCGCTTTTCTGCTTCTTGGTGACAGAGTTTCTGTGGTGGTGAAATCCTGCACAGTATTTCACTGTTGTGTTCCTCTGCATCTGTAAATCGACTGACAGTCAGCCTCCTGAGAACTGTGCTACATAACCCAGCCCAGCATGCCTGGCCCAAACAAACCTGCGTTGCACCACAAGCCTGGATATTCACCTATGATGCAATGCCGGCGTATCGCCACCAGATGCCAGTAGAATTCGAAGCTCATGTTGTGCAGAGGCAGCCTTTGATGGTGCTGCTTTGGCAGCTGGTAGCTGAGCTTACTGTAGTTCAGCATCTGTTGCATAGTTTCAAGATGAGGACACCGTATTAAAGCAATAATGATATTGTTGGGAATTCAAGTCAGTATTTCAACTAAAATATTTATTTTGCTGCAACTTTAGTCTTTCCACATTTTCCTCAGCTATTTATTTCTATGTTTTGCCAGCGCCTACTGGGTGCCGCAATCATCTGGACTGGGGCAAAGTCTCACCAGTGTGTCGTTCCCTCCACAGTTCAGATTCAGCGCTGGAGGTGACTCTGGACAGAAGGGACCTGCTGTATCAGCACAGGAGGCCCAGATGCAAGCCATCATGCAGCAGGCCAGGGTAACACTTCACACACAAGCAGCTCACACTGCAGCCGTCAGGATTCTACTGTTCTATGCTTGTTTTCCTCATTTTCCAAACTTGCTCATCCTGTTGAATCTGTCATTGTTTTATTAATGTTTAGATGTTTTTATTCCTTTTTTGTCATATTTGCTAAAATATTGTATCCTGTTTGTTGTATTTTACATTAATGTTTGAATCTACAGCACATTCCATACATCATTGGTGCTTTACTGTTTTTATTTATTTAGTTTTTATCTCACTGGTATATTTGTTTACCCTGCGAGTTGCTCACAAACATACATACTTCATGCAAACAACTAAATCCATGTGACAGTTGAACATGCATTGTCTCAGTTTCAGTCTTTTACCCTTTGTGTGTTTTTATTTTGATCTTTTTTTCTGTATTGCTAATGTTTTCTTTCCTGTTTTCAGCTCGCTATGCGTGGCCCTACAGGTCCAATGGGTTTGACTGGCAGGCCCGGCCCTCTGGTATGTATTTCACATCACCTCACAGACTCAAAATCAATAGAAGAGTTATGTCAAAAATTTGATCAGCAGTTATTGTAGTGCGCATATCTAGAATGAATATACAAGCAGTCTGTAGCTGAGTTGAACACTGGTGTCGCCTCGATCACATTTTCTATTTCTTTCTCTTCTCAGGGTCCCCCTGGTGTACCAGGACTGAAGGGAGAGAGTGGAGAGGCAGGCCCTCAGGTACGAGATATAAAAATGTCAAATTCAGTTTTTAAAATCAATTGTTTAAAAGAAAAAACTAAATCCAAGAAATCCTTGATCTGAGTACTTGTTAACTTAAGCTTCAAATATATATTTCTTGTTAAACCATTGTAGTATTTTAGTAATTCTAACAAACCATTTCTGTGCACTTTTCTTGTTTTAGTATATTTCCACAATGGAAATATGAAGGAAAACAAAGAAATGCCTTTGAGATTAATATTTGTTTTTGTTTCAGGGACCGCGTGGTCCTTTGGGATCCCCAGGACCTGCTGGAAAGCCTGGCAGACGGGTAAGCGCGAAACAACCCGAGTTGAGAACAGCAAAGCATGCATGATACTCTTACAGAGCAGTTAATAAACACTTGGGAGTGCTGAATTAAAAGTCAGGCGTAGTTCTAGTTTGATTTGCGGCGATCTGTTAGCAGACACATCATGTGACTGCTGTTATCTTTACAGGGTCGTTCTGGATCTGACGGTGCCAGGGGCATGCCAGGACAGTCTGGACCCAAGGTACCAAGTCTTCCACATTCATAATGCACTCCGATGCACCATGTTCCATAATTCAGATTTTAAAATGTGTTTCTGAGGCCTGTACAAAAGATATGCAACTTTCTCTCTTTGCTCTTCAGGGAGACAGAGGGTTCGATGGCCTGGCTGGACTTCCTGGTGAAAAAGGACACAGAGTGAGTTGTTTTTGTGGTGCTATGAAAGGTGTGTATTTGTTTTGATGTGTGCCACTGTTGAAGCTAAATGTTTGTTGTTACAGGGTGAACCTGGGCCCCCTGGACCTCCTGGTGGTCCTGGAGAAGATGGAGAGAGGGTAACCTGAAAAATTACAATTTCACACCTCTCATGTTCTGTTTTCTGCTTTGTCTTTCTGTCATAACAGTTACCTGATAGAACTAAAGATCGTCCTCATGTATCTCAACCCTTAACTGTTACTGTTATACTGCAGAAAGACAGAAACTTGAACTTCTTCCTCTTACCAAACTCACCTTTTTGTCAGCACCTGAATTATCACTTTCCACTCGCTCTCCCTCTTTCCCCTTTCTCACTCAATTTTCTCCTTTATTTTTTTCTCTGCACACCTTTGTCTGCTTCTAATCTCCCTCAACCGTCCTCATTACCCACAGCTGATGCAACCTGATCCCCTCTTTCCCTGCTTTTTCTTTGTGCCTTCCCATTATCTCTCAATCCTCGTAACACACACATACACACAGCCTCACTTTCTCCTCCATTATCATTCACTGTCTGTTCCACACTCTGACCCATTCCCTCTCTTTCCCAGGGAGATGATGGAGAGATCGGACCCAGGGGACTTCCTGGTGAACCAGTGAGTGATCACATATATTACCATTCAGCCTTACACTGAGAGGTTGCAGGATAGAGCTGCGAGCTCAGGGTCCGCACTCATCATGTCATTGTGTTAGCGAGCAGTCATATGGTCAGATGATATCATATATCACCTGCAGACTGCAGCTACTGTTCATGTTCATATAAATGGAGATTTAGCATTATACTGCCGGAAAGTGTGCCATGGTCAGGCGTTAGTATCAGCTAGTGCTTCATCTGTACAAGAGAGGCTTTGGAGGTGAGAATTGCAGGCAGCTTGTTATAATAGCCTCCCACTCTCTCCAGCGGGATATTCCCCACAGAGGGGGAGAAAGACAGGGAAGGAGAACCCTTGATATCTGCTGTTATGACTTATTTTGTCCACCAGGGTGTGCTCCATTGGTTTGAATTCACCCTGCCAGGACGATAAGTCTTGTTGGGTAACTGTAGCTGTGAGGCGAACCACAGAAATTCAAAGCATTGTTTGATAGGCATAGCTGTGGGGAATGTGTAGTAAAGAAAAAAAGAAGTAGTTTCAGCTTCCTCTCACAATTTGACACTGTAGAAAATCCTCAAGGACATTTGGGAAGTCGGGTTGTTCCACAAGTATAATTTCAAAACTTGATTTAGCTGAACATGTTTAATAATGCATCAGTCGTTTCACAGGTGTGATATCATTCTCAATCTCATTTCCTATCTTGTTTCCTAGGGGCCCCGTGGTTTGCTGGGACCAAAGGGACCTCAGGGACCTCCTGGACCCCCTGTGAGTCCCCTCTTCTCACCTTTTCATATCCATGCTGTTACAATAGATTTGCTCTTTCCAGAGCAGATTTCATTTTTTGCCATCTCACAGGCAACAAGAACAAAAGACACTGCAAACAACACCCGCAGGGAAATACAAAACTCAATATATTTCAGACAGCATACACAAAGACTAGCATATGTTATTGAGTTTAACTTCAGCATTTCAGACAGATGTCTACAGCGGAGTAAAGCTTAAACCTAATGCCTTCAACAGATTTAATTTAACATGGACAGTGCTCATCAATCACCTCTCTCTCTGCGTGTTTTGAACTGATATCCCTGTGCAGTATGTGGAGATCCCAAATACAATAAATCACACATTCAGATTCATATGGTGTGGATGCGAAAGCCAAGGTGTGGTGTACAAACACCGTTTTCATTTTGTCTTCAGCCAAGAGCGAGATTTAACAGCTTCAAGTGCCTATAAAATACTAACTTTATGTGTGTATCACAGATTTGCTGGTCTGTTCCTTAAATGTTGTGTTCATCTCATCTGCTGTAGGGCGTTACTGGAATGGATGGCCACCCTGGACCCAAAGGAAACATAGTAAGTGAAGCTGGAACTGATTAAATCGCTAATATCCTGTATCCTCCATTTCCAAGATAACACCAAAAAAAAACAAAAACTGTAGCGGAGTCCAAAAATACACCAGTTTCATCTCTTTCTCTTTATTTTATCCAAGACACTGCCTTGCGAGCCCACTCTCTCTCTCTTACACTGACACACACACAAACACACACACACACATACCAGTACAATCAGAGGATACTTAGCAGATAATGAAGAATAGGCCGACTGTGTTTAGGTCCATTTGAGTGGACCGCCATGGCCAGTTGTATCATTCCAGGTCAATTTCTGTTTGCGCCTGGCTGTAATGAGACAATACCTGCCTGGAGCAGCTTGTCTGTTCTGTTGGGAATGTTCCAAGTAGGCAGAGATGGAAGATCAACAGCTTTCCCACACTCCTGGACTGGAGCAACATAATTGATTGCTAGTTATCTGAGAGGGAAGGTGTTTTGTCTTTGTGGTTCTGCAGTCTCTTTCATCAGGAAAGTGGGTGTCAGAATGTGTGCCGTACATGTGTGTGTGTGTGCATCTTCTGCCTTCAGCCGGAGCCAGATATTGTACTATTTGTCTGAGAGTTATGGCCTGTGTAGGTCTAAGAAGGAAATAATGCAGTGATGTGCTGTTGGACAGCTTCTAATTTATATCTGCTCAGAGCACATTTCACTTTTAATGGACCATATGGAGCAACAAATCACTCTTTCCTTCACATGGGACGTTTGACTGAAGTAAATAAAGTAATCAATCTTTGTATTTTAATGAGATTTTTAAAATTGGCTTAATTTTTTTCTTTCAGGGACCTCAAGGAGAACCAGGACCTCCTGGACAGCAAGGCAACCCAGGTGCCCAGGTCAGTGATGAACAGGGTGTCTGACATTCGATTTTTCTCTCATCCATCAATGAAAATGTTCTGAGCATTTTGTTTTCTCTCCGCAGGGACTTCCAGGGCCCCAAGGAGCCATCGGACCTCCCGGAGAGAAGGTGCGATATCACATGATCACTGAATCACTGTAATGTGTTGTGAAACATGCCATCACTGCATCTTCACAGGAAGAAAAAGTGCCAGCTTGATAAAATGTTAAAAAACCCCAAATCTACAAAATTACAGGAAAATTGTCTCATTCATTTACATGAACTGAGTGCTGAGTTGCTATCTTATTCAGTTCCAATTGCTTATCACACTATTATGCAAACGTGTCCCCATCCCCACCGCAGGACCAAATAGTGCCTAGTAGGCAGTAAAAATAGATTTTAATCCTGATACATTTTAATCCAATTTCAGCTAAATCACATCTGCCATCTTATATGGAGTGTATTCAGTTTATTAGTGAACAGTTGGAATTTAAGAATGAATAATATAGGTATTATGTTCCACCTGATATAAATAAAATACTAAAAGACTGTGGGCTTTTGAAGCAAAAGCGAATGGAATAAAGACTTGACACTAGATCATTTATTTGAAAATGTTGGTTAGAAGAAGTGATCAGTAGCCCGGGTCCATCATTAATCATTAAAACACAGACTTACTGGATGATCTGGGTGATTTAATAATTTAAACGGGCCTTGTAAGACTTCAGGATTCAGCTGAATGGTACATGGTACACGGAATTAAGTGTAATAGCAGATCCCCTGACCTTCATTCAGGGCCACCCTCTGGTCAAATGTTGAATCTGTCCATTTTTTAGGTCGCTAATTATTACTAATTAGCAGGTGTTAGTGTGCTAAGATGCTAAACTAAAATGGGGAAAATTGCAACATTGTAGCCGCTAAATGTCGACATGTTAGCATGCTAGTGTTAGCATTTAGCTTAATACACAGAGTCTGAATTTTGTTTTGCAGACACCTATAACATTTGATTACTATGTGTTTCTTTACTTTGTGTCGTCTTATTTGTCCTAACATCTTGTCTTCTACCAGGGTCCTACTGGAAAACCCGGCTTGCCAGGAATGCCAGGAGCTGATGGCCCTCCGGTAAGTTCATAGTACCACACATCTAAAGATACTTATGCAAGGAAAACAGCTTGTCTCTTTCTCCCTCTCTGTCTTCAATAATTCTATATTGTAACTGTGAGACCACTGAACGCATTTAAAACACACTGAGATAATTACTTGGCTGAAACATATGAACGATACAGTGCATCTCTACAGCTGTGTAACAGTGGAACAACCTGCCCACACACAACCACATACATGCAAACGTTCTTTCCCGTCTCTGCACAGAAGACACCTGCGCTAATGGCAGATGTGCTTTCGAAGGCACCAGGTGGCAGCTAAGAGATACAGAGACAAGAGAGGCTGTGAAATATGAATGACGGCAGTGAAAGAAAAAAGGAAAAGTGTTGAAAAGAACGAGGGATTTGGTGAAAGAGAGATAGAGGAGAGCGGATGCCCGACAATGTCCACTGGTCCTTTAAAGCCTTTCAGACTCTCCTTGGAGTGGAAATAGCTCTCCGCCATTTACACATTAAGCTTTTTTTTTTTTTTTTTAAATTTATCCATCAACCGTAATATTGTCTTTCAATATCAGTGCTCCCTGCCTGCCCTTCATTTCTGTCCTCTGTAGTATTTATTTCCCTCTATCCTCTCTCACATCGCTAAAAGACCATCAGCAGCTTTGCAGAGCTCCTTTGTCCCACGAGAATGCAATCAGTTTCCTTGCAGTCTTTATTATCCCCTTTTACCATCTATATTAGATGCATGTTTTTGTGTCTACTGCATTGTGTGTTCGTGCACATGCGTGGACGCTATGCGTGTAATGTATTGTGAAGTCCCAAAACGGCAGTCTTGGCTTTTAGAGCACAGTAATTGCCTGTAGTGCTGCTATAATACTGTGCATTAAGGATAAAAATCCCAAATGAGATTGAACTCTAAAGGCCCTTATTCCAATTTTCCTGTTTGATACGTCCTCCCATAGTTTTACAACTTAATCCCTCAGTTAAAGGGGGTGTTGTAGTATTTATGGTGGTAATTATCCTGAAATGAGATGCAATAATATTTCTCTTAATAATTCACAGGGTCACCCTGGAAAGGAGGGGCCTCCTGGAGAGAAAGGACACATGGTAAGTTTTATTTCCTCTCTCCACGTCTCTTACTTTTGGAGCTTGCGTTTGTTCTTCTCTGAATTTATTCCTGCTTCTCTACGTTTCTCTCCCCTCCCGTTGTCCTAGTTCAGACACATTTGCATAAAACATTTTGCATTAATGTAGATAACAGTAGCGCTGTGGGCTCATGTGTGTACTGTAACTGTGTGTGTGCTACAAGCTCTCACCAAATATCTATCTCTCCAGGGCCCGGCTGGCCCTCAAGGACCCATTGGTTATCCTGGGCCCCGAGGCGTGAAGGTGAGATGATTATCAAGCACTAATACGTTCATTTGTGATATTATCAGCTAGTCGTACCCTCCAATTAACAACCGTTACGGGCTAGTAGTTGCCCATTATCTACTTAAAATGCATCTGGAATGAAGAGCTGTGTTATTATTTCCAAGGTTTGTCCACTGACTGTGATGTTATAAAAAGTCATTGTTTAATAAATTAAAAGACCTAGTTTCCTGATAAATTACCCTCCCTTGAAAGAGCAAGTACATGGGGTGGTTCAGTGACCTCTGCTTCTGTTGCAGTGGCATAAAAGCAGAGATTAACACGGGGAAGTCACCTTTTAAGACCTTACATCAATTTGCTCACATAAGGTGGCGCTGAGGTTAGTCACAGGGGCTCAAGGCGCACAAGCCTTCTCTTGTTTGCTGTCATCAGTCGCTGAGGAAACCAAGACAAAAGAACCCCCGTCAAATAAAATCTTGTGATCAATCCGTTGAAGCCTCCACGAAGAGACGGCCTCACAACGGCAGCTTGACTTCTAGCTAACAGTCGTGGCTGAAGTCTCTCAGGGAAGATCACATTAATGTAGTTAAGAGAATTTCAAATGCTGCTACGATTGAATTACAGACATAACACATCTAAATGCATCCATTATATGGCGTATCCTGCATAGCACACCTATATCAGTTATTGACTTTTCTGACTTTGCAGCCTTATTCCAGAAAAAAAAAAAAAAAAAAGCTGTAGAAAAACATCACACTGGTGGTGAATATCCTTCCTGGCTCATGCTTGAACTGAACACTCTACAAGTGAACCTCTCCTGTTTGTCCAATGCGCACTGTGTCAGCGTGTAACATCTGTCTGCTCTTGCATCACAGGGAGCCGACGGTGTACGTGGTCTTAAAGGAAATAAGGGTGAAAAGGTAAGAGAGCTCAGACTGACGGCTAAGAAAGTCAAAGCAAGAAAGTGACTGCGTGAAAGGAAGACACTTTGAACTCCAGAGAAATTGCAGCATTTGTGCCAATTAAAGGGGTGGTGGTCTAATGATAATCCCAGCGAAATCCTCTAAAACTGAACTTAATTTTGCTGCTGCTGAAGAAAAAGATGTGATCGAGAGTTTCTATGGCAACAAGGGATCTTGCCAAGACCCCACATCTGTGTGTGCGCTTGTGCTTGAGTGTGTGTGTACTACAACATCTGCATTATCCCATTCTTTCTCCATCGTTGCATCCTCACCTCTCTGTCTCCTTTATTCTCTTGCCAGGGAGAAGACGGCTTCCCCGGCTTCAAGGGAGATATGGGCATCAAGGGCGACAGGGTGAGGCTTCTTTGTTTATATTGTACCCAATCACACGTCGAGTGCCGGAAGTCATTCAGATTAATGAAACTAATCAGACAGCTCTGGCGTCTGCACTCAGAATTGCTTTGGGGGCTTAGTTTTGTTGATGGTGACCTTTACCCGAACTAAGTGAAGGTACCAACCTCTCCCGGCATTCGCCTCTCACGGCCTAAGCCTCTGTGACGACTGCGGAATTGTGGGTAATGAGCAAACATAAGGTGCTGCTCCTATTGCCAGCTGTTAGTGTGTGTGGGTACGTGTTTACGTGAGCAGTTTTCCAATCCCTTTTCTGTCCCCCTCTGGCACTTTCCAGTCAGTCTGAACATCGACAACTTGAGGAGAAAAGTAGAAGTTTGACAGGGGAACCCAGGAACAGCTTCCTTCTCCAAACCGCATTCGGGATTTACAATGTCAAGTAGCAGGAAAACAGCCTTTTACAGTGAGAAACATACTTCGCCTTAGCCCGTACTTCAAACATCGAAACCCCCAGCCCCTGACCAGCCTGTCTATAGCAAAGTACAGAAAGGAAGGAGAAATCAATGGCACTTTAAACCCCATCAAGCTCGAGAGAGAGACATGGGGCTCCAGCCTGTTTTCCTCTGGAGATGTAGCAGATCCAGATGAAAGCAAGGATTTGAGGAGGCCCTCTGCTCTGGAGGAGACACACATGGACCAGAATCTAAATGACTCATTTTTAAGCATGCCTATGAAAAGTGTGTGTGTGTGTGTGTGTGTGTGTGTGTGTGTGAGTGTGAATGCTCAATTTAAAGTGTTCTCTTTGATGAGCTTGCAAGTGTGAGTCAAGTACAGTTTGCTTGATGCCGTTTTATGTGTGCTTGAGTGTGGGTGTGTGCGTGCACTTGCTTGCTTAGGAAATTCTGCGCAAGCCTTTAACTAGATACCTTTCACACACCACTGGGTCTCCGCAGCCGCGACTGGTTGTCAGAGCGAGTTTGTACTCTGTCATTCAGCGTGTGTCTCCCTAGAAGTGGAGCACACATACAGAGAGAAGCAATAATAGGATCGCTAACGGCTTTAAGGGGCAGGCAGCGAGGGAAAATAGCCTCACTTGATTCTATAAGCAACTTTGCACTCACAACAGGTGACCTCAATTACCTGGGCTTGTTTGTTCAAGACGAAAAATGATTTCTTTAGTTGTACTTGTGGCACAAATGAAAATGTATAAGAATATGAAGGTGTTCCAAAGGAATGATATAATGCAGTATTTATCATTTCATGCTGATGTGTAAGCATGATAATATTTATATTGGATAACTTCAGCTGTCCCCTGAAGTGGTTTCAAACCTTAAAGGTATAATGTATAGGATTATCAAAAGCAGGGACCAGGTGGCAGACCATAAGCATCCAAGAGGAAGCTACAAAAATGGCGGACACATCGCTGAAAACAGTACCCAGCAATTCCTGCATAGTGTATCTTTCAGTATGGCTCTATAACATTTAATATTCAGGACTGAAAGAAGAAACTGCTGGCTAGTGTATGCATGATCTAAGCACCTAAGGCATTAGATTATACAGTACAAAGAAATTGGCTTTACTAATTTATTTTTATTTTTGTTCTGGTTTATGATGAAGGAAATACATTCAGCATGTTTCTTGGATGTAGTACGTTTTGATGAGTCTTAGCTCTGAGGATGATTTTAAAGAATATCCAAGTGTGCGTTGATAGTGGATCTAGTGCATCATGTTAATGTATAAGACGTGTGATATTTGTACTTTCTGCTTCCTGTGCTTCCCAGGGAGAGCTTGGACCAGCAGGACCCAGAGGAGAAGATGGTCCCGAGGGACCAAAGGGTCGCTCAGGTCTCCCAGGAGATGCTGGTCCTCTTGGGCCAAATGGCGAGAAGGTAAGCTCCTTTTTCCCACCTTCTACAACCAAAAACACTGAAATCCCACAGATGCTGTGTCCTCTGTCTAAATTTTACACAGACAGAATAAAAAAAGAGTTATTTTGGACCATCAGTCATGTTTGATCCGGGATGATAGCTCAGCAGGGCTTAACAAGGAAAATAGTTTTTCCGATCGTTCTGTTCTGAACAGCAAACGATTTTTCATTGCTGCTGCTCTTGAACCAGCTGGGAGCATAAGATGGATCCAGTCCTTAACATTCTTTATTGTTAAATTGAGCACTGCATAATCAGCTGTTTTTGGGGTAGAATAACTTCAGTCTTTTGTACAGGATACAGTCGTAATGGTCTTTCTCTCAAGGCTTAGAAATTGAACGGATGTTGAGTATCATTGAGACTTTGCTGACAAACTCGTGCACAGTCTGATTTGGCAAGGCCTCATCCAAGGTTGGAGGGAAAAGTGTGTTCATGTTCCACAGTGAACCTGTTTATTATCCTTTAAGCTTTCTCCTCACAGTGAAGTGCTTCCTCTGTCTCTGAACTGTACGTATATTTGCATTATGGCGGTAGCACTGCATTATAGATGCAGTCACTGGTCTGTATGTGGATCACACATGAAGTAACAGCTGAGTCATTTTCATGTTTAATTGGAGCCTGCACAGGTGCCAACATTTCAGAAAAATGCTGATATGTTTAGCAGGTGCTTCTTCATATGTTAATATAGTTTTACAACTAGAGTAAGACTACTTTTGTGTTTGTTTACATTCACAGCTGTACAAACGTAGTATACTATGGACTGGCTGCTTGTTTTATAGGTTGACAGATACTCATCAGGTGATCAACATTGTACAGGAATTCTACTGATAATTCTACTATTTGTGCATCACTAATAAAACCCGTAAAATACTAGGTATTTCATGCACAAAGTCACAGGGTGTGTCTCATATATTTAATCTATGTGTCACAAGTATCATGCAGTATAGAAGTACATAATCTGGAAATTGACAAAAAAAGAACACAGTGCTACTCAAAAGTAACCCTGATGATGTCATTGGGGTTTTTAGGAGGATGAGCTGTTGAGTTGCATTGTGGGAATTGTAGGATCCAGCACATACTAGAGACTAGAAGTCAGGATTATCTCTGTCTCCTCTGAGTCACCTTTAACCACTTGTGTTTTTTAACACAAAATCAGGTATAGACTTTCAAGTGACTGTAAAAACTATTTCGGCTTCTCTCATTTACAGGGTAAACTCGGAGTTCCCGGATTGCCAGGATACCCAGGAAGACAAGGACCAAAGGTAATTGCATGCATGTATTGCTAAAGCATATTTTCGTTAGTTTACTGATTCCAGCAAAGAGTAACTTTACTTTGAGAGTAACTTTGAAACTCTGTTGTTCAGGGACACAGTTTATCTAGCGAAAGTGTCACTACACACACGTGTTTCTGATTGCACTTGAAAGAGAATGAAAAATGTATACATGTGCATGTGAGGACTGCCTCGCTGATCCTTTGATGGCTCATCCTTTAGCCTCTCCGAGCCAAAGCAACAGTCTGACAAACGGACATGCTTGAAGCTCCCTGATCAAAGAGCCGGGGACGTGAATATGCCTTTTGGTGTCAGGCCTGGGCTCCTGATACAACAACAATAAAACACTGCATTTATTCATGCTGCACTTAATCTCCTGTTGCATTTGATACACTATAGATATCTCTGGGAATAAACAAGGGATGTAATATTTAAGGTTTGTCCCTCAAATGATTAATTGCTTTCTTGCTCCCACACAGGGATCTCAGGGTTTCCAAGGTTTCCCTGGCGCCAATGGAGAGAAAGGAACTCGGGTGCGTAAGATAGACTTATTATTCTTCTCAGTCCTACAAGGGTTGGATCAATACTGGTGTAGTGTTGGAGACAGGCTCCTGTCCCTGCTCCAGATTTATCAACCTAGAGGAAGTTGCATGCTTCTAAAATAAAGATTTTTACTAAGGACAGAGAGACAATTGCATTCCTTCTTCATTACCACTTACACAACTCATTTCGAACCACCAAAAGCATTGTTTATCACTTTGTGGTACTTGAGCAATTTTTCATTTTCTTTGTTTAAGGGATGGGCCATTAGCTTGCCTGCAAGAGTAATGGTTTTTCACCACAAGTGGGGCAAGGCCCATAAAGCTTTTCATCTTCACAAAACATTTGAGAAGTTTATGAGACCAAGCCCCAAGACCGAGTAGGGATAGCAGCGCCAATAACATAGTTTCACAGCATTTGTTTGGAACTTAAAAGCCACACAAAGATATAATTGTTTTTCTCATTAAAGTTGTATGCAGCCACTGTAATTAGAATGTTGCTTTACAACCGTTATAATATGCATTATGTGTTGATTAAAATGTCCTACTCTGAGGTGCTAATGAATTTAATGGAAGCGATGATAAGTATTGATGGTACCTTCAAAACAAGTCATTTCTAATTAATGATAAAAGATCATCTCAGAGCTCCTAAATGCTCCAATTCTGCTGAAATGTGTTTGCAAATGTGACTGTCTGCTGGCATTAGATCCGTCCTTCTCGAGGATGCAGCCTCTTAATGATGCGAGTGCCTCTCCTTTGATCGTGGTGTGTGTTCTTCGTGTCCACAGGGAACAGCAGGAAAGCCTGGCCCACGCGGACAGAGAGGACCAACGGTTAGTCTTACTCAGCAGACTCCTGCTTATATACAGATGGCGAGCTTGGCACCTGAGTGAAAATGGAGGTTCAACCTGAGCGTGCCTGAGGGGGAAACCGCGCCGACTCAAGCGTGATGCAACACGTTTTCCGGTCACAGATATCTCGTAGGACCCTCTCTGTGATTTTAATCACTTTGTCTTTTTCTCAAGGGCCCTCGAGGAGAGAGAGGACCAAGAGGACCAACAGGAAAAGCTGGACCAAAGGTGTGTAAAATATTTCACTACCGCTTCCTCGCATATATTGTGGTACACGTTCACCATTTATTCCTTATTTTGTCTCTTTAGGGTAACTCAGGAAATGACGGCCCACCAGGACCTCCTGGAGAGAGGGTACGTACCACCACGCTGTCATCAATGCTCATTTTATTCTCACAATATGTATCAGTTTCCATAACAGACAAGTGATTATTGACCAGGAATCCTTTGTTGTTTGTTCCAGGGTCTGCCAGGCCCTCAGGGACCAACAGGTTTCCCAGGACCAAAGGGCCCACCCGTGAGCGCAAACTCACACACCACACATGACTCTGTATACAAACCCAGCACGCCTTTTCCTTTGTCCTTCTGCGTTCTTACATTGCTCTTCTGTTTTTCTCAGGGCCCTGCAGGGAAAGACGGACTGCCTGGACACCCTGGACAGAGAGGAGAGACTGTGAGTAAACCAGTCTGAATGCTCAGCTCTTCATCTGTATTCCACAGAGTCAGTTGTATGACAGTTCTGTTTGTTCCTTTGTAACACACAGGGATTCCAAGGCAAGACTGGCCCTCCTGGTCCTCCAGGCGTGGTTGGACCTCAGGTGAGTCACAGTCACTGAGCATCTTGTTGTTTTGGTCGCATACATGTTTTATCAGGTGACTCACTGACTGTTGTTTTGGTTGCACAGCTCACACTGATTGTGTTCTTTTGTGCAGAGATGAAAATCCCCTCCCTTAAGTGCTGAAAAATAACACATATGTATTTGTACTAATCTCAAAGTATCTTAAAGAATACACTCTTAGATTTGCACGAGCAAAGTTACCAGAACATGCTCCCACCTATATCTCACGAGCCATGACTTAAGTGTTGTTTATCCTCTTTCATATTAGCAAAGGGCTCTTCATCCATTATGCATAAACGTTTAACAGACTTTCCCTCCCAGCCGCTCTGCTAATGCCAGCTGAGAACATTGACGATAACGGAGCTGTATGTGGCCTTAATGACTTGTAAGCCTCCCACACAGCAAATGCTCAGCTTCTCCTCGCCACGTTTTGTAATAGAAGGAGAAATTGTAACATCTTTTTCGTATTAAATTGCTGATTTTACTCACAGTGTCCCTCTTGATGTAGTTTCTCTTTTTAACACCTCCTCCACGATTGGGTTTTATCGTGTGGTGTTTGGAGAATCAGGTTCCAACATTGCCCAAAGTCGCCCTTTCACACATGTAGCACACAGCTGGAGATTATCCATGTCAGATGCATTCTCACCTGCTGGAAAACTTGGTTTAGTTGAGGGGTGGAGCCTGGGTAGAGTGTGCAGGATATTTTTGCATTGATATCCATTCTACATGTATTTGGATGCATTGGCAATATCAGTGAAGAGTGGAAAGCAACATACAGGCAAGCAGAAAATAGTATGAAGCAGATACACTCACGTACACGTGCAGCGCAGTCAGTGTCATCAACACACTGTGAATTCTCTGGACACGGACCTGCTCTGTTCACACATTGGCTCAATCAGACATCATATAGACTTTGTGTTATGGAGCTGGCAGCGTGAAGTCTGTTTACAGCTCCTCCAGGTGATGTGGAGATAAGTTCAGGGTTGCAGTGCGTGTGTGAATGGGACTCATGATTTTATTTTTATTTTATGCAATTATAGGGACCAACGGGTGAGACTGGACCAATGGGAGATCGAGGCCACCCTGGACCCCCAGGCCCACCTGGTGAGCAGGGTCTACCTGGAGCTGCTGGAAAAGAAGGAGCCAAGGTGAACCCTGAAGCTCTGTTTAATATTTTATCTCTTCAGCACCCGATCAGCATAATACACAACTGTAATAAGACTGTTATTCGTTTCCCATCTAGAGCCTTTGTTTCATGGCCTGATTTAATGACGCTAATCGTATCACACAATACAGTAACAGTGCATTTACAGGATTAATAGCATTGTGCTTTGACCTACAGGGTGACCCCGGTCCTGCTGGCCCAGCAGGTAAAGATGGCCCTCCTGGGCCAAGAGGTTTCCCTGGAGAGAGAGGTCTGCCTGGCCCTGTGGTTAGTATTGCCTTCTGCTCAGTACAATGGCATCACACAAATTCAATATCTCTCACAGCTTGCTTATTGCATAATAGTTCTGGGCTATTAAATCGCTGTAAGACTGTGGTGAACTTGAAGAATCAGACATGATATCAGATTCCTGAGTGGGCTTCAGAAGGAACAGTGTGCTGTAGGCTGTTTATTTTTTTAATCTTTCTTATTTTTTTTTATTCTAGCTTGACAAAAGTTATGTCCTGATAGTTACGCAATTCACACTCTTTTCTTGTTGCAAACTTGTTAGACAGAAGTCAATGGCAGAACCTGCTGAAGCAATGAAGTGATGCACCCATTCCTTTGTAATCTAAAGGATGTTTGCAGAACTTTCGGCAAATAACTGTCCTGCCCGTCTGCTCCCGGCCTCCACTTTGGGGACTGTAGGAGGTTTTCCGTCTCACGCTGAGTCTGTTTGAAAATAGGGAGTCCAGTGTAAGGCAGGAAGTGTGCTTCCCAAAGAGATGTGTTTGTTTTCTGAAACCTTCATTTTACTCTGTTCTGCAGGGGGCTCACGGCCTGAAAGGGAATGAGGGTCCTCATGGCCCACCTGGCCCTGCTGTGAGTACAGTTTACTGCATCCGCATCCTCAGTTTGACACTGTTATTCTCTCCTTCTCACTTTAACCTTCCATATTCTGTCTCCATCTCTGGGAATTGTCTTCACAGCAAAGTTCCCACCCTCAGTTGTTCCACGCTCTTACATAATGTAATGATATGCACAGTTTGTTACTTACATAAGGGAGGTCTGACCTATTTGCTTGGGTAGATGTGCCTGATATTATGATTTTGTTTCAGTATTGTAACTTTGATGCCTTTCATATTTTCGCTCTGTTACTCTGATCGCTAACATTACTCTGCGGTGGCGCTGTAGGGTTCTCCTGGCGAGCGTGGTCCTGCCGGCCCAGCTGGACCTACAGGTCTCCCTGGACGTCCTGGCCCTCAGGGACCTCCAGGCCCTGCTGGAGAGAAAGGCGGACCGGTAAGAAAGTCACATTATGGAGATAGCTGCAACATAAAGAAAAATCGCAAATTTCCCAGATTGAGCTTGGCTGACAACATGGTGTTGTATTATGAAAAAAAAAAAAAAATTTAGGGAGAGAAAGGACCTCAAGGCCCAGCTGGAAGAGATGGTATTCAGGGACCTGTGGGTCTGCCAGGACCTGGAGGGCCTCCTGGACCACCTGGAGAGGATGGAGACAAGGTGAGTTACTTTTCATGTTTTCCCGTTCATGTAAAGAGAAATATAATGAAATTCAGTAAAGCTGCATCAAAGCTTTAAATTTTTAGGCACACACACACACACACACACACACACACACACACACACACACATTCTAATATACAGCACATGCACACCTTACCACCTTAAAAAGACTTTAAACTTTACAGATGAGACTAAGCCAGATACCCTCTCATCTCGTCTCATCTCCCTGTGACCTTAAATGCTCTGAGGGGAATTTGTCTGACAGAGTTTGCATCGATTAACAGATCTTTAAAAGGCGAACCTGCCTTGTTTCAGCTTTGTTTCACCTTCTGTACAGACAGGCAGAGGAGAGGGAGGAGTTTTGTGGCAGTGACAGAATGTGTGAAAGTGACCCTTTAGTATTCAGAAGCAAGACCAACTCCTCATCCCCTCTAAAAACATTTGCAGGAAGATCAGCCACGGAGATACTCAAAGGATAATCTCTTATCCTTTGAAGAATGCCTCAGTTCTTAACTGGCCTTACAATGGTCCCTGCGGTGCAGACGGACACGGAGAATACAGAGGGTATTTGCCATGCAGATAAAAAGGATCTCACAAGCTAATGTTTACACACATTCAGACACTTTCTCATTATAAGTCCTGTCCACAGGGAACGAGCAACTCCAGGGCCTTTATTTTAAGAGAGTAATTCTGCCTCACAAAGAGCATTGTCTGATTCAAGCCCAAAAGTAAATGCCTTTGGCTTCGGCAGTTATTAACATTATTTCTCCAAACACCCACAGCATGTGGAGGCTTTGAAATAATGGTGCAAGGCTCTTCACTCTGGGAATGCTGGTGCAAACAGTTTGAGATGGGACTAATTATCTATTCTGTTTTGGCTGATAGTAGCACCAGTGACTCATCATGATAAGCCCCCGTCAGATGTGAACTATATTTGTCACCGTTTGTCAGAGAAGGAGAGATGTTATTGAAATATCTCTAAAAAAATGTCTTTTCAAAGGTGGGATTTAGTTGAGTTAGCGTGCTTTTGATATGTCAGTTTCTGTTCTGGGGAGTGTTTGATAATGATTTAACGTTATTCATCGACACATTTTATCTCCGGCTCACTTGTGTATTACTTTGAATCGGGAGTTGCGTCTGTCTCTGCTTCACACTGTGATCCTTCCGTTCCACAGGGAGAGATTGGAGAGCCGGGTCAGAAAGGAAGCAAGGGTGACAAAGGAGAACATGTAAGTTGATGTTTATTTACAGCATTAATGCAATGACATCATTTATTTATCATTGTACTGCCTGAGATTGTTGGCTAATCCATTTTCAGTTTTAACAGTTTTCAGTAGTGAAGGATGTGATTGTTTTTCGTCCTTTTGATGTATTCCTTCTTCCCTGCAGGGTCCACCTGGTCCTACCGGCCCTCAAGGACCTGTTGGAGCACCTGGCCCTGCTGTAAGTGTCTAGTTTGCACTAGGTGTTCAGATCATTCAACACCTCATCTGCTGTATCTGTCTGGCACAGTAAGACTAACCCTTTTATCTCCTGATCGCGACCTCTTCAGGGTGCAGATGGTGAGCCTGGACCCAGAGGTCAGCAGGGTCTGTTTGGCCAGAAGGGAGATGAAGGATCAAGGGGTTTCCCTGGACCTCCAGGCCCAGTCGGGCTGCAGGTGCGGACTGCCCTGAAAAACACAAACTGTGGTTTAATGATTTAATTCAGAAACAGTATGATTAAATCCTCTGCACACTCCGCAGGGCTTGCCTGGTCCACCTGGTGAGAAAGGTGAAACTGGAGACGTCGGTCAGATGGTAAGAGCTTGACTGAGAATACAAGTTTATACACTAAAGAAACAAAAGTGTTATTTTTCAATACTTCTCATTCTAAACAGTTTGCAGGTGAATTACCTTCTCCTCATTGCACTGAATCTTGTTTTCCATGTAGGGTCCACCTGGTCCCCCTGGTCCCAGAGGCCCCTCAGGACCTCCAGGAGCCGATGGCCCTCAGGGACCTCCTGGTGGTATTGGAAACCCTGGTGCTGTTGGAGAAAAGGTACACCTCTCTTCTATGTCTGGTTTTGCTCACTCTCTCCGCGCTTGTGCCAGTTCTGCGACTTCATCGCTCTGACGTGGGCGTTGTGGTGCAGCCGAGGTTGTGTTTAAGCACTTCAGGAGGGAGCATAATGCCGTTTTGATGGCTTTTTTGGATGGCAGGAAATTGCGCCCGCTTTTTAAAGTGCACCTGCCATTTCTCTAGTTGGTGTAAGTGCAAACACAGACATCTCCAAAGTCACATGAACCACTTTCACTTAAGTTGTTTTGTGCCTCTTTTCATTTGACACTAATTGCATCTATCCTGCAGACAATTAAGTAAATGCACAAAGTGCTTGAGTAGACAAGAATGAAGACAGACATTGAAACATATTTTATTGTAATTCAACCACATTGTGTTTCAAAACAGTTTTGTGCACATGATAACAGCCAGAAATGATGATTTAATTGTCTCTTGGAACATTGTTTTAACTAAAAAAAGGTGCATCACCCATTTTGGCTGATATTAGACAGAATTATCAACTCGTTACACAACTCAGTAGAGTGGGCAGATTCAAAGGTCCGGAGTCAGGGAGTCAGCCACCCATGTAAATACTGCATTTGAACTGCTGTATAATCATTTTAAAGTGCATGGGAGGAGCTGTTGTGATTGGCCGTTGTGTATGTATTCCTTCAGTTTACAATATATTCATCGTCCTACAGCCTTTTTGTTCCAGATGGCACCCTCTGGCCCTGCTCCAAAAAATTGCAGTGTCTCTCAAGATGTGAATTTTTAAAGTAAAAATGATGCAGTTTTTCCAGAGAGGTAGACAACACAACAAAGTTCCCCATGTGGGCTTTATGTTATGTGTCCTGGACCACTTTGGCACCTGATTGCACGCACAGTTTGACTGTAACCTCCCTATAGATAGGTGAGTTTTTATCCAGTTGACTGCTTTTTCTAACTCTGTGGAAGAGATATTCATTGTGCTAGCAGTTTGTTTGAGTGCTTTGTGGTAAAGCCTCTGCCTGATACTCCTTTACAAGGCTTTTGCAGCCATTAATATTTCCCATGCCTATTTATATGATACCCTTTTAAATCGCACATGATCGCCTTTTTCTGCCACAGAGTGACAGATGCACAGCAAATCTAACGGACAGGCTGCCATTCCCAACAGTACTGTTGCTGGGCGGAGAGAGTATGAATAAATACTCAAAGGCACTGTACTTGCAATTCTAAGATGATAAATGCATTATTAAAGGCGGCTCTCATAAAATCAGCTCCTGCTCTTATTTGTTGCTGCTGTTTGATTATGCTGCTTTGGCAGCTTTTGCAGCCGCCTGACTGCAGTGCTGCTCATCACTTTCTGTCCGTAGTGATAGTGCGATTTGTTTTATCTGGTTCAGTCAATAGAATCACCTTTTGCTCCTTTATAATCTCCCTGAGGATAGCCTGTCCTTCTTCTGTGCAAACAAACACGGCGCTCTTTTGGCCTAATCGCTCTTTAGCTGATCTGGCATTTTATTAGCCAGCCCAGGGAGCTGGCGAGCAACTGAGCTCAGGCTTTTTTCTGTAAATACATCCCTCATATATCTGTGATGAGCAGCTGTCTTTCATGCTCTCAGGTTCCCCGTGCTCAGCAGATTTTTACCAGCAGTAGAGTGAAGCTCGGGCAAGCGGCAACCTCCAGGGCTAAAAAAGGCCACTTGAGGCTGGTTCCAAAAGCGAGTCACTTCCCATTTTTATATAACTCACTTCTTTAAAATATTAAGACTTAAAGTTACACATAATTACGGGCATGGCTGCTTTTGAGTGAAAGCTAGCTGCTAAGTTTCAGCATCCGCGCTCCACCTCTTTGCCCATTTTAGGATGAGCTGGGAGTTTGGTGGAGTCAGGCGCTGCCAAGGAGATACACTTCTCCCTCCCTTTCTTGCGCACCCAGAGAAATACAAATATCACAAAAAAAGCAAAAAATAATCTTTTAACTGTTAGGATTATATTCTGGAGTATATCTCAATTGCAGATGGGGGGGGGGGGTAAATCCTGACGTTTCCAGCCACAGTTGCAGAATGTGCAATGCAGAAAACCGGACTGATTCCTGACAAAATTGGTAGTAACATTTGTGTTATTTTAATGTTAATCAGGCAGTTGTTGTTTTCCTCCCATCAGCACCAGCCACTGCAAAACTTAGCCTTGTGTTATCAGATAGCTTATCATAGCTATCTGATGACACAAAGAGGGCAGATGGAAAGCTAGTAAAGCTATCTTGCTCCCTAAGACAAAAGGGAAAGTAATGGCTCAGCTATTGTCAATAGCAGTTAGAGCATGGAAATCTGGCTCACAACACTTCAAACTGCTGATCGACGTTCGTGATTTTGTACCATCAGCACCGTCACATTAGCCAAAATACGGGACACCAACAGGCATTGTGAGAAGGCAGCGCTGGTGTTAGCAACCTAGCAACAAGCAACTAAGCTGGAGCCACAGAGCTTCTCAGTGGCTCTTCAGAAACCTACAAATGAGCTCACGGAGAATACGTCCATGTCATGTATATGTATTGCATATTTTCCCTGCCGATACTTTCACTAAAAGAACTTAGAAGCACCAGGCGAGAAGGCCTGCCCAGCCGACATGACCGAACCCCAACATCGTTTCTGTTTTTTTTGTCCAAACCCAGCCCAACCCGTCAGGTCGGCTCACTTCCCTCATCCACAATCCAAGCAGCAGCCCTGTGGTGAAAATGAGCACGTTGTCATGAGGATGGAGTCGGCCTGTGCAGGGCTTCTCAGATGCAATGTTGCATAAAGACCCGGTAGTATGCTCCTGATACAGGAGGATACAGTCATGCTTTTAAACAGGTGCGCCAACTGCTTAGAGTGGATTTCTTGACATCAACAAGAGCAGTTGTGGAAGACAGCCAGGCACTAATTTCGAGTTGATATTCACAATACAGAGCTTTTGTTCATGCTAGAGAGAATCTGGATCTGCTTATCATAACACATCACCTCACAGCTTGTTATTGGCTTTGCAGAGCTGTGCTATCGATTGGCTCCCTGTCTCCCAAACATGACACGGGGTAATGTATTTCTCTGAAACAGGTGTGGCAGACTGCAGTACATCCCAGCAGGGAGGACAGTAGACTTATGTGACAGTGAATAACGACAGTGCCCGGTGTAAAGGTGAATCAACAGGGCAACTATCCAATAAGACAGGAGGATGAGGACAAGATATATGTGCGGGGTCCGGGGAGAACAGTGGGGTCAGCGCCCTCCTGTGCTCCAACCATCCAATCTGCCTGCGCTTGATGGATTGAAATCTCTTGTGTCATCTCTTTCTCTGCACATTTGGTTGACAAGGGCACCAGGACAGCAAGGGCTGCTGTAAATAATGGGACTTTGAGAACCATGTTGGATTACCAAATCAGCTTTCTGATAATTTGTGTCTCTCTCACCCTCTAATAACCCCTCACCCCCCCTCTCTCTTATCAGGGAGACGCTGGTGAATCAGGAGAGCCGGGTCTTCAGGGAGAAGTCGGCCCACCAGTGAGTTTTCTCATTCTTTTCATCCATTTCTGCATGAGTGAGTACCAACAAAGAATCAAAGAGCCAACAATAATTTCAGCACCATAGGAAAAGAATCAATGTTGGTCAATAGACTGCAAATGAGTTTATCTACAATGACCATAAAGTATAATGAGGCTGCTTGTTTTCTGCCAGCATCTCTGAATGAGTTACTAACATACGGTATATTATTCCAGGGTCCAAGAGGAGAACGTGGAGAAAAGGGAGAGGCCGGTCCGGCTGGTGCAGCTGGACCTCCAGGACCTAAGGGTCCCCCTGGAGATGATGGTCCCAAAGGCAGTCCTGTAAGTTTTTTTTGTTTATTCCCACCTTTGGCTTCTTCAGCAAAGACGTTTTGTTATATAAATAAATGTACTGCTGCCTCTGATTTGACCTCCCACAAAGGATGACCATTGTGACTTTAAACTAGATATCTTTTCCTGCTAGAAAAAGTAACGCAGCTTTTATTGATTTTCAGGGTCCAAGTGGATTCCCCGGTGACCCTGGTCCCCCTGGAGAGCCCGGTCCAGCTGTACGTATGGCATAAGTCAGCAGCTAAGCTGTGAATGAATTGTGCAGACTCACTTTGGTTTTGTTGCAATGCAGCATGACTGAGGCTCTGTTCAATTCTCATGCAGGGCTTAGACGGTCCACCTGGTGACAAGGGAGACGATGGAGAAGCTGGTCAGGCCGTGAGTGTTCTGTACCAATTGTTTTACTTTACCACAACTCTGTGTGTCAAAGGAATCCTTTAATGAAAATTGCCATTTAAATCACAAAAGGAACACTGTATAATGTTCATTTCATTGAAATTCAATCTAGGGTTCTCCTGGACCCACTGGAGAGTCTGGTCCCTCTGGACCACCAGGAAAGAGAGTAAGTATGGTCTTGTGCTCTCATGTCCTTGTCGCTGCAAGATGCTATCAATGTCCAAATGCTAAAATGGTTCTTTCTTTGTATTCCTCAATATTAATCTCTGTCTTATTGTCTCCTCTTATTTAAATAGGGACCCCCTGGAGCTGCAGGACCTGAGGGAAGACAAGGAGAGAAGGGAGCCAAGGTAACGCATTCAACAAATCCAGATTTTCTGTTCATGTAGCACACCAACCAAGTCAAGTAACCAGCAAAATGAGCAAGAATCAAATGGATTGTGTGCTTCCTGTTTTGTGTAAAAGGGAGAGTCTGGCTTGGAAGGTCCCCAAGGAAAGACAGGTCCTGTCGGTCCTCAAGGATCACCTGGCAAGCCCGGTTCTGAAGGCCTCAGGGGTATCCCTGGCCCAGTTGTAAGTAGAGTGTTTCTTATCTTCACACCATTTCGTTATATCTTATCTTGATGTTGTGCAGTATTGATAAAACAGCATAAAGAGCGGGGGGACATAAATGGTTTTCGATAAACTGCTGTACATAAAAGAACTGTGCTATTTGTAGAAATGTGTTTTTTTGTATGGCTAAAAAAACTGTTTGTCTTTCTGTGCAGGGAGAACAAGGTCTACCCGGTGCTCCAGGCCCAGATGGACCTCCCGGACCTATGGTGAGTAGCAGTGACTCCTGGTCTTTGAGCTGAGGCTTCTCACATAATGTGTGATCTGCATCCTCATTTAACAGTTATCTCCTCTCCACCCTGTCCTCCCTCTCACAGGGTCCTCCTGGTTTACCCGGTCTGAAAGGAGACTCTGGTGTCAAAGGAGAAAAGGTGAGCCGCTCCAGCACCTCCCCAACTGAATGTTTCGATGTAGAGCACAAGACTAATGGACCTCTTTACCAACAGATTGATTGGATCTGCCGATTGCCTCCAGCCATCAGATCATTAATGATTTGAGGGCGTGCCAGATTATATGGCTAATGCTTGTGATGGTGTATTATTGACTGTCGTATTGATAATATATGTGTGCTGTTCTCTGCCCCTCAGGGCCATCCAGGTCTTATTGGTCTTATCGGACCCCCTGGTGAACAGGGAGAAAAAGGTGACAGAGGTCTTCCTGGTCCTGCAGGATCAGCCGGTTCTAAAGGAGACACTGTGAGTAAACAAGTTGTGTTTAAAGGCCTGCACATGCTCACACATTGTATTTTAAGTCTTCACACCAAAAACTGTGACTGTTGTCGAGGAACAGTGCCGACAATCACCGCACTGAAAGTTATTGATAATCTTTGTTGCCTTTTTTTAAATTCAGCACAAGGAAAATACCAGTGTTGATATCCCTCATGCTAATCAATACTGTTGCATCAGGAATAAACAGTCAGGATTCACACTGTCTCTTTTTCCCCCTCCAGGGTATTGCTGGTCCTTCAGGTCCACTTGGTCCCATTGGTCCCCCCGGATTACCTGTAAGACTATACTCATCAAGTGTATTAAACTCCAGCATGTGTGTAACTGAGCAGAGTGTCATGGCTGAGCCAGTATTGATTACTTGATCATCCTTGTGTCTTCAGGGTCCTCCCGGTCCCAAAGGAGCTAAAGGGTCATCGGTAAGTGTTTTGCTGGAAGCTGCATTCCATCAGAAACAGTAACAAGCATTTATCGTGACACTCACAAAGGAATTTGTCATACCATTAATGTCCACAGTGGAATTTTATCGTTTCCTTTACAGCACTTAAAGTACTGCCTGAGCTAAGGACAAATCCACTGAAATGTGTCTGATCAAAGTACAACGATTAACATCCTTTTTTTAGGCGTTAGTCACAAAGGATCGTAGGAATCTGTATTTGCACCAGTGTTTTTGTGAGAAATGATAAAATGAGTCACTCCAGGTGACCAACGACTAAATATAGCATCATACAGAAATGACTGTATCTCAAAAAACTACAAGGAGTTCTGTCAAATGGGTACCACTGGATTCAAGCCTGTGATCCAGAGTAAATCAGATATTTAGCATGCCAAATGAATGTTAAGCTTATTTTTGCAAAAGAAAATCAACTTTGTCGACTAATTAAAACTTGACAAATATATCAAAACTTTGGTTTCCACAGCAAATTTCTGTGGGCCGTTTCCTTAACTTAGTAAATATTGTCGTTAGTCATGAACGGGTTGATGTCAAGCGCTGCTTTCGTTTGTCGTGCTCAGGGTCAAACTGGACCGAAGGGAGAGACTGGTACACCTGGACCTCCTGGCCCTCCTGTAAGTGAATACACCAGACTTTTGAATTGTACTCTTATCCTTACCATGAGTCATTATCTCCTTAGTTTTATGCACATTTCCATAATCTCCATCCTTATCTCTGACTGGCATTTGTCTCTCCTCCTTTCATCTCTCCATAATAGGGACCTCCCGGCGATGTTATCCACCCACTCCCCATCCAGGCTCCCATTAAGGGCAGAGCTCGTAGGAACATCGATGCCAGCCAGATGGTGGACGACGCAGCCGCCGATGCCAACTACAAAGACTACGACGACGGCATGGAGGAAATCTTCGGCTCGCTCAACTCTCTTAAGCTGGAGATCGAGCAGATGAAGCACCCGCTGGGCACACAGGGCAACCCCGCTCGTACCTGCAAGGACCTGCAGCTCTGCCACCCTGATTTCCCAGATGGTTTGTATTACACTTCATCTGAAATGAGGCATGAGGTCTACTGTCTAATCCGGCCTCTCTGCAGTTTGTAATTTATGCAATGAAATGGCAGTTATCCTCACGGCAGCTTTCTAGAACTTTCAAAGAAGAGAAATACTGGACGCTGCATTCATGTTTTTAATGGGCCCTGTGGATTTGAGCCTTACTGTGAGGATTTTCTCTCATTTTCAAGCAAAATGCCAAACTCCCTCCCCCCCACAGCTTATTGTTTGCGAGACTGTGCTGTGTTTCCTTCTCGAGTGAATTGAATATCTTTTGGATTTTAATGGCTTGACAGGACAAAACAAGTAATTTGATGACATCCTTTTGGGCTTTAGGTAATCTTTCCTTGCATTCTATAGACAATTAATCATTAATGGAGAAAATGCTAATCTGATTTATCTAGAATGAAAATAATCATCTGTTGCAGCCCGAGAATCAACCATCCATCATCATGATTCGCTGCGTTTTGGATATTTCAGCAGCTCATCTGTCATATCTGCATGACATGTGCAGTGGTTCACCTGTGAACTAGTGCTTCCATTTTTGTATAATGTTCCAACAAACAGCATGAATCATAATATAATGCTGAATGCTGAATTCACTAAAAAACACATACCACACCGGCGTATGTAACGTTTAACTCTCGTAATGCAATATCACAAAATTTGGTGACTTTTTCTCTGCACAGCAGCTCACAGAGTAGACAAAGACACGCAAGAGACCTTTGACACAGGCCATACAATGTCAGACAGCGCCTTGACCCGAGGAGTGAGGCGTAAGCTTTAAATCACATGCTGCTCTATGATTTCTCTCTCTCCCTCTCTGTTTTCTCACTCTCTACATCTCTCCAGGTGAGTACTGGATTGATCCAAACCAGGGCTGCTCTCGGGACTCCTTCAAGGTTTACTGCAACTTCACAGCGGGTGGAGAGAGCTGCATCTTCCCAGATAAGAAGTCTGAAGGGGTAAGCCTGGCTGCGTCCACACACACACACACACACACACACAGGCACGCACACACAATGGATAGTCAGACTGAGGATACAGGAAGTAGAAAGGTTCGTGATGTGCTATGAAAACGAGAAAAGGAACTATTTTCAGCCTCTGCTTTGTGATGTGATTGACAGTAAAATAAGATGAATACTCCTGATGAATGAATCTTTTTTTTCCTCACGTCTGGGGCTAACAGCAGCGCGTTCTGTATAAATAACCCACACATCTCAAGACAGCGCTACCTGCAACAGTAGCTCTGTTGTACTTACACATGTGCCCATATAATTAGCCTCCATGAGATTACCTGGTGTGTTGTTACGAAGATGATGTGGGAGATGACTCAACAGGACTGCGTTTCCCGTGAGGGCCAAAGTTATTTAACATACATGCTGAATCTCAGTTTGGGTCTGTCGGTAGGTAACTGCAGAGAGATGACACACGCATTTGCTCTAACTCATCCATATTGTTTCAGTGCCGTTTTTAGGTGGAGTGGCATTAAGGACTTTATCACCTGTAAAACCTTTGGCAGGTGACAGGCACGCTGAGAAGATTTTTGGTTCGTTATGCATGAGTGTGTAGAGGAGAGCAGCAGAGTGGTGAAACACTGGGAACACTGTCTCTGACATGTCGGGGTTGTGTAATAGCACAGTGCTACAGTCGTTTTAATGATCCCACTCACCAAGCCTCAGAGGAGCAGGAGTTTGCTTAAGCTTAGAATAATGAAGCAGACTTTTTATAGCGTGCCGGTGATGGGCTGCTCTCATTTGTGTCGGGGGGTGAAAAGAAAAGCCTGCGCTGTCAGTCTTTGCATGGAGACTGCAAACACTCCCACATGCGTCGAGATTGGCACAGTTATTATAGGAGTGCCGTCCACGTGCCGTGCTGAATCACAGTCACAAAGCCAGACACGGATTGTAGGGAAAAGAGAAAGTCACAGCGACGGTGTGCATTCCCTCCTCTGCTCAGTCCACTCCAGCGAAAACAAGTGAAGGTCACCTTCAAGGCAGCGTGGGTCTAATGTATGCCATCTCCCAGCGATAAGCGATCTCCGGCTCATCATTCATTAAGGCATTAAGCTATTGATGACAGTTCCATATCAAACCCTGCTATCTAATTATGGAGAAATTCATCATTGTCATAGCTTAGACCATTAGAGCTGTGCCCTGTTGGCCAATTCGCAGCTTTTAATAGCATAACAAAGTCAGTGCACCGTGTCTGCACAGCACTAACACTGAACAGCAGGGATAGAGGCCGCGGTATAAGAGCTCCTTGCAGGCGATCATTTCTTAATTAATCACTGTGTACTCATGAATTTTTCAGCAGCAATTAGCTGCCAGCTACAGTTTGTACTGTACAAATGGCATAATGGTTTGCTAAAATCTTCTGCCCTGGACCTGGTCGGTCTGGTTGATCTCACTGAATGCTGTTTCAGGTCTGGAAGGCTCCTCAGAAGACAAACAGAAGGAGAAAGAAGGGAGACAAAAAAGCAGAGAGGGGATGTGTTTCTGTCAGATCTGTTTCCTTTCTTTAACACTGCTGTTTTTTCCTCCTCCTCTTCCTCTCTGTCAATCCATGCCCCCAGGCTAGGCTCACATCCTGGGTAAAGGAAAATCCCGGCTCCTGGTTCAGTGAATTCAAACGTGGTAAACTGGTAAGCCAGACTCCCGACTTTCCTTTTCCCTTCCCTGAATGCCTCTTATATTTTACAGAGCAAAATGGCAAAATGGCCCAAAGACTCGCCAGGCACATGGTATAGTCACTACAAGAGAGGTTCCCTGGTAAGTGGCCCGGCCTGCGGTCCCAGAGTCCCGGCTGAGGCCTGGACTCTGTGCATCTGAGGCTCTGCATGGTTCTGGTTCTGCCCTACAGAGTATGTATGTGCACTGGCACTTTCCTCGTTGGTTGTTACATTATCGTTGTGCATGATTCAGCACAAGCTGCTCACCTTCAGTCCAGCAACACAGGTGATGCTCTTATATGGAAATGGAGGAGAGGTGTGTGGCAAGCTTTGTAATGTAATTTGGCATCTAATGGAGTTCAACAAATAGAAAACAACACGCTGCGGTGTCGCTGTTTAAATTCTTGACTATACTTCCTCTCTGCCACATCTCTGCTGCATTAAAAGAGCATCTCCTAAGAGTGGCTGCGTGCCTTGACACTGCAATGACTCAAGAAGCGATAGCATACCCATACATAGCTGATTGAAAAGCGTGGGCGAAAACACCTGAGAGTGAAGACATCACTTTACACTTTTCCTCCATACACTGTTTTTTTTTTTAGTTGTAGATCTCAACAATTTCCTGCCTCAGCAGGTCATCCATCCTTCACAAGGGGGGGAAATAAGTGTCATTTCCTCTCTGCTGCAGCCATTCAGCTGCACTCACATTCCCAGTGTCTCCCTTAAACACTACTTAGATCCGGCGGAGTAGCTCTGAGTCAGACAGGTCAGACACTCAGTCACCACCCAGGGGCTTCTGGGTACTCAGTCACTGTTGACTTGCGGCTGTGATGATGAAGAGGTAATGTTGCTCTGGCGATGTTGGGCTGGATCCACACGCTGAGCGGGGCGGGGGGGGGAGGAGGAGGGTGAAGAGTGGCGGGGCAAATGAGAAAAGCATGGGACTATCCAGCCACTCTGAGGTGAAAACGTCAGAACGGTTTTCACTTTGAGCCACGGTGCCGACACTCGCAGACACAGAGCAGAACAAAGCCTCGGCCCTTCATACCCTGTGATGTCAATTAGCTAATTAAACCAATCGCTGCTGCACAAACAGACGGAGAAGGTGATCGGCTCTCTCTGCCCGTGTCAGGCTCGATTGTCGGCACTCTGGGGTCACGTGCATGTGCGCTGAGGTGTGCGTGTGTGTGTGTGTGTGTGTGTGGGCGAGCATTCGCTTATGTGCAAGAAGGAAAGTCGAGAAAGAACACGTCCAGACTCACAGACGGTTTGCCGCTCTGGCTGCATGGCACGGATGCTGCATGCGCTCTACTCTCAGTAAGTCCTGTTTGTCTGAAAGACGAAGCGACCATGTGGATCTAATGGATTCCTGATGGTTGGTATGCAGATAGTTACTTGTGGACACTAAACTGAACCGTGACTGCTTCCAAACCGCTATCTTATCAGTCTTAAATTACAAAGCGTTACAATCAGCTTAATGGGATATGTCTCTGTTTTCTGCAACATAAGCTGAAAAACTAAATTCTAGGTTAATTATAGGCTAATTACCAGGCAATTAACATATCATTACTGCGACATATTTCCTATTAAGATAATTAGATTTTCATGTACTTACCATAATTTGCTCATATTGGATATATATTTAACATAATTACATAATCAAGATTTAAATTGGGTGTTTAGTTATGCTTATTTTTTGTACTTTGAAGGCAGATTTGTCCACAATTAGCCTCACACATCAATACAGCTTCCAGCCATTAGACCTTGGAAGTATTCTGCAGGCTTCCTCCTCGTTTATGTTGTATCATCACTTTTTTTCGTTTAAGAAATGTGGACTTTATACGGTGGGTAATAGTCAATATTTTTTATTGTCAGCGAATCCCCATGAAACAGAAACCAACAATGATGATCCAGTGTTGTCTGTGTATCCAAAGCCCGATACAAAGCTCCTTTGTTGTCCAAAAACCATAAAAAAAACACATCAGTGAGTCACACAGTTTCTCTGGCTGAAATGTTCCTTCATTACGATGAACATGGCGCTGTAGTTTATTCTGAGTCAATCCCACACACGCCTTCCTGAAAACACTCAATAGTACAATAAGGGCGTATTGATCCACAGGTGAAAATAGTCCCCACAAGATGCACTTTTTCCTCCTGCTTCAGTAACATTTGCTAGAAAACGACTGTTTCAGGAAATTACTCTGTGTTTTTTTAACGATAACATTATATTTGTGGCCTCGAGATAAACCTGTTGAGCAGGAATGAGTGGGCTTGTGGCTCAGTGCCGCAAAGGGCAGGTAAGTCCTAAAGTATTTAGACACAAATTGTTGTCACACATTGTTGGTTTTGGTCTTTTTGTGGGATTCGTTTGAAACCTGAAGCCGTGTCGGTTTGGGCCGTGCTCTCACAGAGCAGAAGTGTATTAACTCCAAAGAAATCCAAATAAAACAAAATACTAGTCGTAAATTAAATCAAAGGCTCCCAAGAGGCGAAAACAGTGCACAGTGTAGACCTGACAGCGTGTTCAGTAAATCTTTTTAGGATATTCTCCCCCTCAGTCCACCCATCCCTCACACCGGTCCCCTCTCCCGGTGTTCCGGTTCTGATGCTCAGCTCCGTCTGCGCTCCTCTCCGCAGCTCTCCTACGTGGATGTGGAGGGAAACCCCATCGGCGTGGTCCAGATGACTTTCTTGCGGTTGCTGAGCGCGGCGGCCAGACAGAACATGACGTACAACTGTTACCAGTCGGTGGCCTGGCACGACCAGGACCAGGACAACTACGACAAGGCCATCCGCTTCCTGGGCTCCAACGATGAGGAGATGTCTTACGATAACAACCCCTACATCCGCGCCCTGGTCGACGGCTGTGCGGTAAGACAAAGACGTGTGTGTGTGTGTGTGTGTGTGTGTGTGTGTGTGTGGAGGCAGCTGACGGGGTTGCTTTGATGAACGCTGCCGGAAAACGTTGTTCGTGTCGTCTTTGTAGTGTCTCAGTCAGCAAGAGCCTCGCAAACGCGTGTGATGTTTGTATTTCTGAAGCCTGTTTTTCCACACACTAACTCTCCCCCCCCCCCCCCCGCTGCGTCTCTTCTCTCTGACAGCTGAAAAAGGGCTATGAAAAGACAGTACTTGAGATCAACACGCCAAAGGTGGAGCAGGTGCCATTTGTGGACATCATGTTCAACGACTTTGGCGGCTCCACGCAGAAGTTCGGATTCGAAGTGGGCCCCGTCTGTTTCATCGGCTAAGACTGTTTACTGAGCAAATGGAGAAAAAAAAAAAAAAGCATATATTTGTTTTCTCAGAAAAGAAAAAAAAACAATTGAAAAAGAATAGGACAATTCTATTTGTAAAAAAGTAACTTTTTTTTCCATAAAGCAACAAGTACGAGTAAAATGAAATCAAGTTGAGAATACAGTGAAATTCTATAGGAATAGAGGAAAACGAAATAACCTTGAAACCTCAGTGCGCCTTCTCCATCACATGCAAGTTTTGAAACTGGATGTCAGATCCTGCCTCGACACGACACTCGCACGCACACAGCCCCGTGCCATCACACTCCATTTAGCCTTTTTTTTTTCGACCCAAACATCGAAGGCGACCCTGAGAGCTGCAGCCGTTCCAGACGCTCGCAGTATTTGCCATGGACTCCATCCGATTTGGCTCTTTTCTGTAGTTTTCATGTTTTCCCTCATCTCCCTGGCTTTTTCCCGCTTGTCTTTTGTTGGTTTCTTTGCTCATTCACTACGGGAGCTTTGTTTGTGCATAATTGTCTCCCCATTCTCTTGGAATGGATCTTATATATATAAATATATATAAATAATTTTTATGTTTGTAAGTACATTCTGTATATTTTTCCTGGTAATGTTTATTGCTTCTGGCTTCAAAACATGCATGTGACTTTATTAATTATGAGGTAGGAGACCATGGATACGGGGATAACATCTAAATTGTAGAAATATATCGAAAAGTGCGGAAATTTGACTTGTAAATTGAAAAAACGGAAAAAAACGAAAAAGAAGAAATTGGGAAGTCCTGTCTTGCTGCAGTTGTGGAGCACACCTTGTTGTAATTTAAGAACAGAATGGAAATAAAAGACGAAAACAAGCTCTGTGATACTATGTGACAGTTTGATTTGCATAACGAAGAAAAAATAAGACATTCCTCCGTCTGCGCCCTCGGAACAGAACGCCGGCCTCGGCGGCAGTATCATTAACTTAATAAACAGCTTCTGTTTTTTTGTTTTTTTTTCCTCAAATACTCATCTATCTGACTATGCAACGGGAGATGATGTCACATTTCAATGAAAACACAAAGAAATCAAAACCTAGGTGCTATTTTCTCTCTTCTGTGGTGCTATGTATTTTTCTAGTTTTTGTTGTTTGAATGAAAGGAAATTTGTGGTGATAATATTCCATCACCAGCAGCCCCTTGACTCTCTGAACCGCCGCGTCTGACGCGGGTGGATCTTTGCTGAATCCATTTTGTTATTTTGGGTTTTCTTTATGTTCAGCGGTGGTGTTTGCATGCCGTTTCTTAACGTATCCACTCACAGATCCGTGCAGCATGCCGGCGTATGTTACCCTGCTTCAGCGGACCGCGCAGATCAGAAACTTGTACCAAATGTTGGGATGAGGAGAGGAAGCTAAGACGGTGCTGTTTGCTTTGCATATCATTGCTCTTAAGACGCTGCGTTATGGCTCTTGCCGTTGGATCATCTGTGCCACATCAGACTGGTGGAGACGTGGACATGTTGTGATTGGGCCAAAGCGTCCAGAGGGACGTGGTCCAAAGTTGCGTGTGGCGTATGAAACCCTTCCACCAAAGGTTTTCACGTATATATTTAGCTTTAAGAGCCATAGTGGCTTGAAATCTTTTTTTTTTTTTTTTTTTTTTTTTTTTTTTTACTTTTTTTTTGTGGGAAACAACTTGAAAAGTATTTCTTCTGGATTACGCGACAGTAGAAGCAGGTCACCAGATTGGCCAGATGAAAGAGCAGCGTCAAAAAGTGCTATTTTTTGCCCTCATTGTAATTATGCTCTTTGTTCAGACTATGCACTCTCTATGCTTATGACCACTAGTATCTACCACAGAATCTTTACTGCCCTTCAAACATAGGTTTGTTTTATTTCCTTTTTTTTTTTTTTTTTTAATCTTCAAATATGTGACTTGAACCATTTCTGTTAAGATAACTCAATATGCTTGTAGATCTTCGGCTTTATTTTTCATTGTGATGCAGTACACCCAAATTTTAACACTTTTTGCTCTCAATAAAAAGGACAAACAAATTTTTGTAAATTTCCAGAACCAGCAGTGATGCTGCCATTGTTTTTTGTTTCGTTTTTGTTTTATTTTGTAGATTTCCATTTGTCTGTCTGTTTGTTTGTTTTCACAGTCTTGTCAAACCTGTGTAAGGATAAGAGGATAGAAGTTATATTGGTTTTTATGTCAATAAATTCAAGTTTACTGTGGCCATCCACTCTTGTATGTCTTTTGAAGCATTAAAACCTATCTGTATGCATGAAATTGTAAAGTTTTTTCTCTTGTTGTTATAATTTTGTAGAGTGACATGATCTCCAGTCGTCGTTTTATTCAGCAGGATCCATCAGTTTTTCCAATGGTCATGTCCACAATTGTGAAGTGGAGAGAAAATGATGAACTTGTAACTCTACCAAAGCCAATGTTCGTTTGTAGTATATTTATTGTATTATTTAAAATAAAAAAATAAATGTTAAATGATACCATAGTGTAAGTGTAAGAGGCCCCCTCTTTACATGCACACAGGAGAAGTCAAAAGGTTATTAATTTACCACATGCTACTTTACACAACATGTGGCTCCTTTTAACGGAGCCTTTCAGAAAGCGTCCATTTAAATAGAGCGTCCTGTCTTCATGTTCACAACCTCTGGACTGTGTGTGTGTGTGAGAGAGAGAGAGAATGTGTGTGGAAAGTCAAATTCAGGCTATTTAAATGCTAAATGAATGACTGGATGCTGTTTTTTAAGCTGCAGGACAGGTAAGGCTGTAATTGCACTCTGCTGTATGTTTTAATGGTGTCAAACAATTCTTGCTCCACAGATACTTCAATAAGGAAGTTCTCGTGATCGGACATGCGGTCATCCACTGATCCCTGCTGATGCCCCCGACAAAGACTGCTTAAAGAAACCTCCTGGCTAGGCATTTTTGGACAGCTAATGTATGTACTTCTACCACTTAAAGTCATTTTTCGACACTGCCTGCAGGGCGCTATGCTAACCCAGAAACTGTATGTTATTATGGGTATGATGACTCCTCCACTGTACGCATCTCATGCAAACCCTCCTTGGATGATCATTAAAATGAAACTCTACTTTTTAACCCTCCCATGCACCACTAATTTCAATAATCTGTAATCTTCAAGCTTTGATCAGATGGGTGGTGGTGGTGATGACTCGCAGCACTTCAAGTGTCTCATTAGCAGAAAACGTTGCACGGCATTAAGCCTAGCACAGCAAAACAAATAAAAAAATAAATAAAAAGTTGTGCATGAGACCGTGATCAATATTTAATGCGGTGTTTACAGGATTTAGGACGATCAGAATGCACAGATTCTACTGAAGCAGCATCCTGGGTGAGCAAATCAGAAAACCAAGCGAAAAAGCTAATTCTGCCTCCGATGCAGGGGTGAAAAGTGGGGCATCAAAGTGGGTTGAGATGGGAGGGGGGCCAACAGGTGATGTGTCAGGAGACTACAACAGCACCCATGTGTGAGAGGCTTGTGAAACATTTTAGAGGAGCGGATTCAGGGTGGGAGGTGTGAGGCTGAGGTCACCCCGGGACATGCTAATGTGCTCCGAGCAAAGCAGCGCTCCAGGAAATTTATAGTGCAGCACATGTATCACCAAACACTGAAATGCACCAGGTAAGCCTGAGCCGCCCTCGTCGGAGAGCTCAAGGATAAGCTAAGAAGTACTCAGATCTTTTCCCTCGCAGTAGTAGCTTGAATAGGCTACTTCATCACCTGCATTCAAAATCCTGCTTTAGTGAAAGCACACAAGTATTGTCAGCAAAGTATGTTAAAGCATCAAAAGTAAAAGTACTGCTTCTGCAGAAAAATGGCAAAGTTGTGCTGCACAAACACAGCATGAATCCGCATTTGGACCTAAATCTTTGCTTTTTTAAAGCCTATTTGGGCTTCAAATAGTTCATTAAATGATCTGAGAGGCTTAGAGGGGCAGAGCGCTCTTTGGTGGAACTGCTAAAACATCAAAACTTTACAAAGCGCTGCTTTATGCATCTTTAACAGTTCATTATATTTTTGAGTAACTAATGGCTGTAGCTGTCAGATACATGTAGGGGAGTAAAAAGTATGCTTGCCTCTGAAATAATGCTGATTGAATCTCACAGGACTTCAGTAAATGTACTTTCCATCACTGCCTGTAAGTGCTAGAAAATGTTATCTAGACATGCAAACCTCAAATTCTCTGACTGGCTGAACAATTTGGTGTAAAGTTAGCATGAAATAGCACCTGTAGGCCTGAAGAAAGGTGGCTGTACCAGTTGCTGCACTTTTGTCTCTCACAAAGAACAGCAGCTTTGTGAGGATTTACTTTTAGACACATGTGAGAGACTAACGATTAGAAAACACAGCCTGAGCAGCAAATTTTCAGATTTTAAGCACTCGAAGGCTGTGTAGTCAGTCAGCAGGAGGCTTTGTCGAGGATTGTGACTCTTTAAAGGAGCGATCAAGCGGGCTTGGATGAAAGAAGAATCGGACAAAGCTCCAAACACCATAAATGTGTTCTCTGGATGTCACTGATGTGGCAGCAAACTGTTCCCAGCTGCTGTTACGTTTAGTTACTTGACAGCTCCTCCTGCTTCCTCTCCTCTCTGATTGCTTGACATTCATACACACTGTTCGTACAGTGCACGGAAGTCAAATCATTACATGTGAGAGGGTGCTGTGAATGTGTGGCTGTCAGGGAAGAGCTAACGGGTCAAACGGCAGATGTTAAAAGGGAAATTTGGGACAGAGCCCCGTGTTCATGTGTAATTGCTTTGAGCCTGTGGATCTTCGGCTAACAGAGCCCATTCATAGCCAGGCCCCGGCACCACTGACCTACTTACATACGAATCAGATAGCGGAGAGAGAGAGCGATAGTGTTACAGCACAGGGACCGTCATATTGGGATATTAATAACAGGCTTTTCCGCTCTAATAGACTTTCAGATTGAGGAGTGGCTGTAGTTCAAGATGTTGGTTTTCTAATGTGATTAGGGCTGGCCACCCAAGCATTACACATGGCCGCATCTCTCCAATATTCAGCCGTACTACACTTAGTTTGAGCCTCTTTATCATCATCATCGTCTGCACTCCGTTCCTTGACCCAAACAAAAAATGGCATTTGATGGTCAGCAGCTTTCATCCCTGGCTGCACCTTGCAAAACTGTAATTCAACACACGTGATGGATGTGAGGAGCTCAGCAATAGTAGGTCAGATTCATTTAAATAGAGTGTGCTCATAAAACTGGTGCTTCATTTTCTTATGATCCTTTTTTTTATGAGTGACAACAGAGTAAAAACAACAAAAACAATTCAGCCTCAAGCCATCTACAGCGTGCTGTGATGTCTTGGTAGTCTTGGTAGGATTCTTATGACAGACTCCACCCACCATCTCACAGCTGCAGGCCCTCAGTCATTAGCTGATCCAACTGGAGGAAAGAAAAGGCAGAAAGATCAGTGAAAATCCTCCACGAGGTCATCACAAACAGTGAATTCATCATGTAAAACAAGAGGCAGTTTGCTCTGCAGTTCATCCAGTGAAGCGAAGCAAATTACAAGCACCCAACTGTTTTTCATATTTCATATTTCATTTATTCATGTTAGCGTTGACTTTCATGGTTTTATTGCTTGTAAATTTGACTTCCCAACATGGAGGCTTAAATGCTGTTTCAAAGCCTTCTACTAAATTCTGGTGCTAAACTGGTCAAATTTAAAGAAATATCAAGTCTGCAGCCATGCCAGCAGCTCTGTAAGCTAAACGCTAACATCAACATGCTGACGCTAGCAGGCATAACGTCTCCCATGTCCCATCTTAAGTTTATGTTAGCACGCCGACATTTGCTAATTAGCAGTAAGCACAAAGTACAGCTGAGGCTGATGGGAATGTCATCAGTTTTGCAGGTAATTAGTCAAAACCAAAGCAGCCCCGGACAACTTAAACAATCTGACCTACTGGTGGCGCTAGAGGAAAAAAGGTTGATCACCAAAGTCAAGGAATCAGTCAGAAGTTGCAGTGCATAGCTGGTGGATTAGGGGTAAGATTTGATTATTATGGACATGTCTTCAAATGTGTCCCTGCACCTACATGAGCGTTTCAGTTAGTCCGGCTGATTGGACTCCTTTTCAGGTTGACACTCTGTGAAGACATGCTGGGTGTTTGCTGAGGACACAAACCTCCCAGCACTTAAAAACAAACACTTTTTACAGTTATTAAGAAAAAAAGGATCTCAAAGGTGCAACAAAACTGCCGGTAGAGTCGGGCAGATGTCAATCAAGCACAGTCTGCACACACCCACACAGTGCTGAGAGGTCTAATCAGCTGAGTGACAACACCCGTGTGGGTGTGCGCAGGCTTAAAATCAGCTCCACGCTCCTCAAGATTTTATTTATTTTTGTAAATGCCTGCTCATTAGCTCACCTAAAGCATGCAAGCTTCAAACTTTATTAAATGTATTAACTGCAACTCTGTCTGTCGAGGCTGTGATGACTCCTCTGCAATTCCTAAACCTCGCATTTATTCAGTTTTAAGCCGTGGAGCATGCATGCCAAGTGCAATGAATTATACCATGGTCTGATTTTAAGATTAGTAATGAACATAAGATGAGACTGTCCTTTGAGAGGAGGTACAACCAGAGATAAGAGCAGACGAGAGAGGATTGGAGGAGAAGTGGAAGACAAAAAAAAAAAAAAAAAAAGGAAAGCCAGGGAGATGTTTGATGTGTAAATACACCACACACAGCCGGTGATGTTTTCCCAGCAGAAATGCAGGTAAATAACACATGAGTTTGGTTCATATTTAGAATAATATTCAAATAAGTGTCAGCAGATATCATTAGCATGCAGGGAATGAATGAGTGTAGTCTTGTGCATCTTCTTTGTTCCTCTCAGCTATTGTCACGAGGGATAATGAACATCTCGGATGTGCTGAAATGCGTGCGATCCTCGTGGGTGAAAAAGCTCAGATTTCCCCAGAAAAAAAGAGTGATTAAACTAAAAAATTAAAGAGATTAAAGTTTACCACATCAACACAAACAGCACATTTTATGTACAGTTTGTCAGGCTGGAGAGACGAAAACTTAAAACACGAGACTGCTTTAAGGAATAATTAGGAACTGATGTGATGAATTCGGAGCCAAACAGAAAGAGCTAAACAATCTGACTTTGAACCTTCTCTCAGCAGGAGAAGCTTTGTCCCGCTCATGTAAAACTTAGCACTTGATTTAATTAGATCATCTTGTTTCACGGCCAGAAGGAAGAGCATATGGTCCTGCACTTTTTTCTCCCCCTTCACTCACATACAGTAGCTCTGTTCTATTTTCAGGATCCCAGAGTATCAGCTTTGAAGCTGCGGGCCTCTCCTCCACACTTTGGTGCTCCCCTGTAGAGAGACAGGGTCAAAGAGACCTGTGTGGAACAGGACCCAAACAGCAGCCAAGGACGGGCCCGAATTAACGGCATTAATTACTTCTCCTCGACACAGTGTGAGTGCAGCGTTTTCCCCTTGATGTCATTCAAGACAGACAATCAAGGACGGGGTAAATTATTCGCTTTAAGGATTCGCCTGCCAGCTCTGCTATTGGTCTATTATACATTATGTCTTTAAATATTTTTGCAGCCTTTTATGCTTCAGCCCCAAAGCTGCTTTTCCCATTTGTGTGAGCCATGTGCTGCATTTCTTTTATTTTTATTATCCTTTTATTTGAGTTTAAAATTGTACCCAAATACTAAAACTCTGCCTCCTGACTGCAGGGGAAAGAACACGACTCGTGCCATCGTCCCTCAGCAGGCTGGTGCTTGAATTTAAATCCCCTGAAAAGTTTCAAATCTTCTGTATTTATTTAAGTTGGGGGGAAAACATTCATTTATTATGATTTTAACAGTCAAAAACTTGATTGGCTGTGTGTCACATCACCTTTTTCCAGCTGAATCCTGCAAAACCAGCGAGAAATAGAAGAGCAAAACCACAATAACAAAAATCTCTCATGTAAAATAACCCATTGCTCTTCATAAGCTGCTTGAGAAAATTGGTTTTCAGGGTTTTTAAGTTGCCTCTGTTCAATAAACTAACCACTTATTAGCCACCAGGCAAAATATGGAATTCACTTAACCTCTCACACCAGCAGATATTTATTTATCTGAGGGGGAAGCAGAGACAATACATGCCTGCTGATATTACTCCAGTGGAAATGATTATGTATTTATGGCAGATGTGTCATGTTATTCTTTCCTGAGATACACTCTCCAGTGTGCAGAGGAAAGGGTTGGGACTGGAATGGCAGGAGGAGATGGAGGTCTTTTATGGCTTGACATTTGGCGGCAAAAAACTCCTTCATATACTGAAGAGGGCTTACCAGGTCGATGGACACAGAAACCAATATTGTTTGCTCTCGATTCAATTGGGAGATTTTTTTTATGTGGCTCTGTTAGCTGTCAACAAACAATTTCTCATAATAGTTGTGTTCTTCCTCTCCTGCCCGCACAGATGGTGTCCATCTTTGCTGGCGCATATGTTGGTTAAGCACAGGTGGGAAAGAAATGGGGAGCTGTTAATGGATTCAGGAGAGGTGAAAAGCAGACCTGGACAGTGTCGCAGTTGTTCAGCATGCAAGTGTGGCTGCATTAACAGCTCAAGGACTCAGACAAATTATAGTCATGGTATGAAAGTTTTGGAGTTATTTGTTATTTTATAGATGGGATAAGATGAGATAAGACTTAATTGATCCCACATCGGGGAAATTAAGTCATTACAGCCTGCAAGTATTACAAAAACAGTGGCATGGAAGGGTCAAGATAAAAAAGTATACAGGACTATAGAATAGAAATAAACAATGTATATATACATTATGTACAGATTATAAAAATACTAACTGCCATAAAAATACTACTGCCCCTAAAAATAATATTCTTATGCAGTGGCGTTGCTCGGGTCTCTTGGGGCTCCGAGCGAGAAATCCCCGGGGCCCCCGCCCCACCCGTGCACGCTGCAAAAATTTGTTTTTTGCACACATAAATGCACAATTTCTGGGACATTTGAGATGAATAGATTAGTGGTTCTCAAAGTGAGGTCCAGGGACCAACAGAGGTCCCTGAAAGCCCAGGTCTATCAATAATTATTGTTGTAAATAAGTGGCCGGGGCCCCCCTAGTGGCCTGTCCGCAAGCCCCGCCCCTGTTCTTATGAGAAAACGACCACTGCCGTATGTTGTACTGCACTTGAGAAAATGCTGTTGCATAGAAAGGACATTGACTTTCACGAGTTTATGTGCGTGCACAATGTGCACATAAATAGTGTTATTGCACAGCTGAGAAAAAAATTTGCAACTTAAAAATTACACAAACTTGTAATGGAGCTTCTAATTATACAGAGCGATGTGCCGTGTGTTATATTTTTAGATTTGGATTTAGAATGAATTCTATGTCATGCTGAGAAATTATAAATGTCAGGTACAATTATATAGTCATGTGTTTTTATCACTCAGTTTGCTCAAGGGTATGTTAAGACACGCTGTGCATAAACAGATGTCAAAATAGCACCAACCGCCTACCATTTATTAGCCATTTTTAAGAATGTGAGGGGAGATATTATTAGGAATATGTCAGGTTGATTCATTCATCAGTTCCTCCCTATTTTCTCAGGTGGGAGACCACATCTCTCAGCTCTGCATCTGCATATGTCTGACACATTCAAATGAATCAGGTGATAAAAGAATTTCAGGGCACTCAACTGTCTATTAAATGATGCTGGCAAAAGCTACCGACAGCGAAATCTCACATTCCTCTGCCGCGCTTTTATTTGCTATTAAATCATTTGAGAAATGGCGAGATAGAGTCCAGGCTCGGTCGTTTGTGGATGCAAATGCGGCCACTAAAACATATGCATGAATTAGCACGCCCCTCTGTGTGTACTGACGACAAATACTGGCATTAAACTGTATATCACAAAGCCATATATTGTGTGATATGTTCTATATATCAAAGCACAAACAGAAGACCAAGGCCCTTCTCTGTAGCTCTGTGCAGATTGAGGCACTGACCCTAATAGCCACTAAAATAGCAACTGGTTGGCTCCTTGGACTCACCTTGACCACATTCAGTACCTGTGATACTTCAGTCTGTGTCACACAAATGGCCATTTAAGTGATTTGTAACCCTGTTTCTACAGCACAGTTTGTCTTTGCGTGCATGTGTGCATGTGTATCTGGCAGCTGAAGTCTGACTCGTTCTGTGTTCAGAGTCACCTGAAGGTGTTATTTTCGCTCTAATTTCTGCACTTAGTTCCTGAAAACTAAGTGCGACATTTCCCCCCTTTTTTTGGTGTTTACATTTTGAAAAAGACCAGGGAACCAACCAACCTGCCCAAACTTGATTTTATATTGATTAGAGTCACCTGGAATCATCCGCCTCCACCACATCCTGCCAAAAAAGATACAAGTTAAAAAAAGGGAAGATTAAATTATGAAAGTGCGAATGTACCACCTGAGGTCACAGCACATGGAGGTAATTCATCACTGTCATTTCAACATCAACACCTTTCCAGCAGGTCAGAAAAGCTTCCTCTGATTAAACATCAAGTGGAGACAGTGATGCCAAGGAGAATCAAACCAGTGAAGCATCTTTGGCCTGCAGGAGACTCTTTGCAGTCTGCTAAGCAAGACAGATCTCCAACCAGTCCTGTGAGGAACAATTAATTATAACGAGGTTATATCGCTCACGGCAGGTTAATATCATTTTTCTGAGTGCTTTGTTTGCTCCAAAAGTAGAAGACTGCAACTTTGAGAATGTTTTTTAACCTGTTGGAAATTGTAATCTTATAATATGCACAGTCCAAAGCAAAAATGCCACAAACTGCGGCTAAAACAAACTGATTAAATGAGCATCTCTGCTGTATCTCAACCATGTTTGATCATTACGCTTTGCAAATCTAATGCTGACTGCAGCCAGGGCTTTTTATACTGGATTGCATTAGATTATTACATGTCAACCCCAATTACATGCCTATTCCCAAAACATCCAATTTGAGTTTGGAGTATAATATTACAAAATTCTAATTTTAAGCACAGTAAATTAATAAGATTTAAGTCAATTTTCAGCATTATCAGTCCTCACAAAACGCATTTGCTGTCAGCGTCCATGTATTTAGTTACACAGTCTGGATAATAACAATAATAATAAGAAGAAAAGATTAGCTCAGATCATGTTCCCGTGACAGCTCAATAAAGGCACATTTCATTATCTTCACTGAGCCTGACAGACAATAAGTTAACACACAATATACTTTTTGCCAACAATCTGCACACAGAATGTTTTTGCTGCATGTAATGCTGGGAACAGCAGCTAGCAATACCCGCTCCTGGTATTTGTGTTCTCAGGACTGTGCATCATTTCATTGAAGAGTTGTTTTAGTGAGAAAAAAAAGCTGGCTGAGCTACCACGCTTAGTCAGCTTGTTAGCTTTGTTGCTAAAGGAGCAATATGTATACACAATTTATTCAAAGGCGTATTTGTACCGTCGTTTCCTGTCTCATAACTGTCATAGTCTTTGGTTGAGCAGTAAGGTTAAATAAAAGTAGATGATGCAACACAGATACAATCACTTCCTCCGTTTTGGACTGCTATTGGTCAACAGTGGGAATCCATCAGGAATCTGTCAGACCATTAGTGGGACGCTTAAGGAATAAAACATTAAAGTCATGAGTCTGTGTGTCTCTTACTAATGTGCAACGTGTCAAAATGTCTTCCGTTGAAAAAGCCTTTAGCTGACTGAAAAATGACAGACAGCGCTCGTGTACTGGAATGATATCAGTGAGAGGATCGGTGAGAGTGGGCCGGCTGGACTACGGCTTGTCAAGCTTGTGCTTCTAACTGCTGTCCAGAGCCAGACTGACTGATGGGGAGAATAATTCATCTAATGGTATTAAGTTGACACTGCTCAGTGCTGTCATCACTCGTCTCCCCTGGTACCAGCAGACTGCTGGCTCTCCCCGTGTTTACACAAACAGTCAGACGCACACTCCAACATCCACGCAAATGAGGACGCAAGTATTCTCTCACTTCTCCCCCTCAGCGATCCTACATCTCCCTACTGGTTTCCCTCTCCCTCGCACTCACGTTCTTCTGACCTTCAGTATCCACCTATCTCACGTTGGAGCCTGAAAAACGTGTCCGCCTGTTGTGCTTCAGCAGCTCTTATCGCCCTCCATTCAGTCAAGCTGATTCTGTTTAAGGGCCGACTTCACATTGCTTTTGTCTGCGCGAGGTGTCATTAACCGTTACCCGAAATGACAGCTGGATTAGGAAATGCCAAGCACACGCCGATAGAAGTACAACAAAGATGTTTCATCATCAAAACCCAGCTGGATCAAATAAACTTGGGTGATACATCTTTAATGGCGCCTAGGCAGGCATCAGGAAGCATTAACTTTTTAAGGCATAATCCACCCTCAGGTATTCTTACACTGTAAGTTATCATCAATCTGTGACACTCCTGTGATGAGTGTTTGCCTCGATGGTGCACCCACTTTACCTCAACCACCTAAGATTTCTATTTCAGTTTGTGATTTCCTGCTCCCCTGAAAGGCTCTGAGAACATGAAGCTTTGATTCAAAGGTGGGAATAAGAGCAGATAAATATAGCAAGCTCACCAATCATTTCATGCACATTTTTGCTTGTCTGTCATTGCTTTAATGCCCTTTATTGAAAATGAACTGTCTTGCATGGGTACCTAGTGCATTCTGGTCTACTGTGGCTCCTGTGCATGAAGAAGTAGTGTATTTCCTGCTTCTTCTTCTTCTTCTTCTTCTTCTTCTTGATTGAACAGAACACATAAAAAGACACAACACTAGTGGAGCCCAACACCTGCTGACAAGATGCTTGATACAAACACTTACTGATTGTTGCTGAGGTAAACTCATGACTCAAAGACGATCCCCATATCAAAATCTAGTTTTAAGGCCTTCATCATTTCAGTTCATATTACCACTCAGCAGATCTGGGGCCAGGTAGCATTCCAGCATGTACACACCGCACAGAAATGAGATGGAATGGGGCCCACCAGCATCTCATTTTTACCCCAGGTTCTCTAGCAGAGCAGTAATGTTGCTCACGAAGTGTCACGATGTGCTGTCATGTTGTGTACATCCACTCAGCACTCACTGGGAGTAAGACAAATCTTGCGTCAAACAGCAACATGGGTCCATATCTGCAAGATGCATGCATTCAACAGCTGGACAATATGGCAACAGCAGAGGCACACATGCTGTTTAACATGATTTATTAGATTCATCAAGGCAACAGTATGTTGTGACAAGCTGTTTAATGTATTTTTGAAAACAATGTGAGCCTATGACCTCCAGCAGGTGAAGAACACCTGCATCAGTGTCTTTCATTAATGGTGAATAAATCAAGGCTTTGGAATTTCTGCAGTTATCAGCAGTGATAAGAAAATACGCCTGTGACAAACTTTGAGGTAATTTAGGGAAAGATGCCAGATAATATGGATTTCAATCTACTGATTTTAGACAGAAATAAGATAAAAGCTCCTCAAGATAGATTCAGAATCTTTAATGCTCTTCTTTGTCCTAAATTGATTTGGTTCCATTTTCATTCTTCTTGCAGTTCAGTCTCCCACTCAGACAGTAAATCCACCTGAATATACCACCTTCTTAATCCTGCGTTATTCATTACGGTGTGTCTCTTTCACAAATAAATGTCTTTCTCTGTTTCTGTTCCTCTCGCTAACTCTTGCTCACACACACACACATGCGCATCCACAGTCTTCGTGAGTACATTTATTCCATAAATGATGAATCAAGAAGATAGATTTCTCCCTGTTCCTATCCTTCTCTGGCTTTTTTGCTCTTTTGCAAACACGCACACACACACACACACACACACACACACACACACACACACACACACACACTTTCTCAACTTTTCAGAGTGTTATGTCTTTCTGAAATAAGCGGGATGAGTCTCACGAGCATATGCTTTTCCTTAACTAATTAAAGCGCTCAACATTAAATTAGGAATCCAGCCGGCCACTCATTTGTCATAAAGTGGCAGATTGTCACCAAAACCCAGACGCTTCTCCACTCCTCCTTACCATTTGTTGTTGTCACTAAGTCTTCAACTCAGATGTTTTTCAGAAAAGAGTGCAGCCATGCCTGTCTGACATGTACATGCTACTGAACGCCTGCACAGGTGTGCTCACACAACTCTGACAGCAGGAAACTTAAATCTCACTAACCACTTCAAAACACAAATTTTAATAGCAATGCAGGACGCATGTGGAGCCGTTATGTGAGCTACAAAGGAGCAGGTAATTTTATTGAGGATACAGTGTGAATTTGGAACAAGTGAAATGTGACTCATGGCCTCTGAGGGGCAGAAAAACAAAAGCAGATTCTCTGCTGTGAATAGTAATTGCACTGTGGCCCAGTTTGGAGGAAAACTTGGGGACAAAATGTTAACCTACACCCAGATGCCTGAAAAAGAATGACAATGCTCCTCTTCACTACACCAGCACCCAGTACCAATTTGCAGGATTCCACCTGTCTGAGAATTGCTGTTTGGGGTTCACAAATAGTCTGGATACGTAGCTTGGCACCATGCTTGTTCCCAGCTGTCAGGCCTCCTCTGCACTCTGCGTCCGTCTTCAGTGGGGGGATTCTGTATTACCTTTGATGAGAGCAAAACCCTGCAGCAGTCGAGGGGATCATTATGGAATCCACGTCTCCCGCAGTAGCTGGTAGCTACAGCCCTCGCTGTGGTGCAACTGCTGACAGGATGGAATTAAACCCAGTTTGAGCTCTGAGAGTGAAGGCCGTGACCATGAGAAATTTTTACGGCGGGTTCGCAGACATCACAGCGGTCCATCATGAGGTCCGTCCTCAGCCAAGCGTCCTGCATAGCATCAACTATCAAAGGAGTGTGAGAGCTGCAAGAATGGAGGAGGAATTGCAGAACATGCAGTGTAAAAATGTGCTCAATAATTGAGAACATGTATTGCCTTTTTCTGTGTGTGTGGGCAGGTTTAGAGGTCTTGTGAGGACTGGTTTAAAAACCTGCCTTGTGAGGACATTTTGGGTTAGAAAGACATTTTTTTTTCCCAAACGTAAGTTGTTAAATTTAATACATGTTTAGAGTATCTGCTGGTTTCCTGACAGATGTCCAGCACATAACCCCTCTGTAAAACCACATCTTTCCATTTTTACACTTCGATTTTTAAACAGATTAAACAACATAAATCATGTTAATTACAAACCTGTAGTGATGCTGGTAGGTAGACTCTTTTTTCCTTTGGACATAGTGGCATTTATCCCCCCCGACTTTGAATCTTTAAGCTAAGATAACCATCGCCTGGCTGTAGTGTTATATTAAGTGGACAGACAGAAGAGCAGTATCGATCTTCTCAATGCACTCTTGGCAAGAAAACCATAACCGCATTTTTCAAAATGTTGAACTGATGCTTTAAAACAATGTCCTTACAAATGCAGAAAAAAAAAATCAATGTGTGTGAACGGCATACAGTCAAGAAAGTGCCTCTTCTTGTGCCCTTGGTGAGTTTTACATGGCCCACAAAATATTATGCCTGATTGATGACCACATCTTGGTTTTAAATTGTTTGGAAGTGGACATGAAAGTATTAAAACCTGTATGTGTGCGTCTGCACGCCTGTAGGTTAAATAGCTTGTGCACAATCTGTCTCACTCAGTAAACAAATGTAGAAAAAAAGGGGGAGGGTCATAGGTGATTCATTCACTACTGCACTTAGAGTACACAGAAAAAATAGTAGCAGAACAAGTCTGTTCTGCAGTATATGCATGACCCTGGAAATAAGCATGTCTTTCAGCCATCTGTCTTTGTTGAGTCATTTCATGTCTCCCTATTTACCCATTTCTGTCTTTCCTCCTCTTTCTCTAATTCACCGTTTCTCCTTGATGACATCCACAGCCCCTGATGCAATGTGCTTGCATCCACTCATTAAAGCCAAAGTCAATGCGAAGACGAAGGGGGTGAAATGATTTGCACAGGACTGCGGACTGTTAGTTGCACGGCAGTCAGATACCCCGGGGCTACATGGGAAGGAAATTGGATCTAGAGGGAATGAGAGTAGCTCGTGTGATGTCATATATTACAATACATTGGTGGAGAGAGGTGTGGCATCACTCATTACAGGGAGCAATGAATACAGCTGAGCTGCTGTGTGTAACATGACAACTGGCAGCAGGAGCCATAAAACCTCCAACAGGGTCTCATATGTAGGTGGCAGTATAACTAAGTGAGCAGCGTACTGTGTGGGCGTGATTCACTGCCAGAACTATGAATCTGAAATGAAAATAAGCTTGTAAAGATGCTCTTCATATTGGCGTCAGCATCTGTATTATTTCTGCGTTTGTGTGTGGACTTTCATAGTTTTGGTTATAATCTCATGCATCCCTGTGAAGCAAACAGCAGTAGGTAAACCAGGCGTGGAAAGCTGATGATGATGATAGCTGCATGGTCTCTGTTTTTGCTTTAAATAAAAGACAAATCAGTGTATTTGCTTTGACACAAAAATAGCTTTGGTACTGTGGCCCACATGGTTCTCTCAGTCAATGCATTATTAATGATGTTGTGCTGCGATAACACTGCAAGTGTCCGGTACAGGATGGGCTGGGACACAAAAAGGAAAATACTGTATGGCAGCAAGATGCTCAGGCAACCAGGCTTTATGATCATGGCTGAATACTGATATTACTGTGTTAATTATTTCTGACCAGCTGTTTCAGCCCCCCACTGAGCACCACCTTGCATTCATTTCTTGCGCTTCGATTTGTTTTCTCATTCTTGGAGGAGAGAAAATGCATCTTGCGAAGGAAAATGGGGGCAAATAGAGTGCAAGAGATTGCAGTTTTGGTTCAGTAGTGACAGTAGAAGTTTGCTGTATTATCATTCTGACACACTCCTTAGTACCGGGATGCAAATTGGACCTGTACAGCTCAGTGCCAGTAGCCTTGTAATTTCAATTGGGCTCATTTAGGCATAAACTGGCCTCAGAGAGAGAGAGCGAGGCTGGGGAACACGGAATTAGCTGGAAGCCAAGTCACAAAGCATTCGGCACCTGATTCTCAGCTAGGACAGATGGCGAAATTGCAGCACGATGGCACAAACATGCACGAAGACAGAGAGGAAGAGGGAGAGGCAGAACACCACACACACACACACACACACACACACACACACACACACACACACACACACAGAGCCGTGTCTCAGTGTTCCCCTAGGCGTGTGGCCAACAAACTCAATGTTTCATAAGGATTAAAGTCTCTGTATGAAACCTGTGACTGATCATGAGACATTGGATCTTGAGACACTGCCAAAACAGCTGTTGGGGGCTAGTCACAGCACCGGCAGTGAGTCACAGTTCCTGTCCACAGGCCGCTCATCCTGTCATGATATGACGATGTGAAAGAGATTTTCAATTCAGCGACCACCACGCTTAGCCCACCATGTTCCAAATCCTCCTCCGCCCAAATGTCAGAGACCTCTGAGTTGTTGGACTTCCTGTGCTGATGGCGTCCACACAGCTCACATCCCAGACCTGGTTACCGTAGTTTGAGGACCATAACGGCTTTCACATCACACCTTAATTCGTGCACCGGTATTAACCATACCCGGCTTAAGCTCCCTGGTTTCTCAGGGCAATGTTAATCCATCAATACTTAGATCTGTTTTCCTACTCGTCCACGATCCAATATGATGAGCAGAGCTAATAAAAGCATGGGCAGACAGAAGCTGGTGATAACACATTATCCTCACCATCTAATCCCTCCTCTAATTAGAGATGCTGATTTAAATCAAGAAAAAACAACAAAGCATGGAAAAATGAGCAGACATTGCCAGACATCCACTTGGTTTTTTTATTGTATGAGCTAGTCAATTAAAGGACCGTACTGGCGGCTTTGTACATTTAAGACCACTAAACACACGTCACAAGCCAAACATCACTGTGGACCATTTTCTCAAAGCAGAGCAGAAGTTTTTAGATTGATTTTATTCCTTCCAGGCAGCCATTTGTTTCCAGCTATTGGTTTCATTTCAGTACTTCATTAAACTTCATTAACTTACAAAGAAAATTAAACATGGCTTATAATAGGTAATCCATCACGGTGAACTTCGATTTTAATTTCTTTTTTGGGTTAAGAGGAACTGTATGTTAGCATTGTAACTACTTTGAAAAGCCTTGTTGGAGCATTGAACACTGACATCCAGGGCTCCCAAACAGCTAAATTATAAATCTGCACGTATATTCTTTTATTTGCTTAAAGGCAAACCCCCAGAGAATTATTACCCAACTCTGCAGCTCTATGGAGCCTTTTAGCCTCTTTTAACTCAGTGTTTTGGTTTTCTAGCACCGCTCTCAACAACCTTGTTTCAAAAAACTGTAGCATTAGCAATGGCTAACATTAGCAAGGCAGCTCAGAACACACAATGTGAATACAGCAACTGCCCCTCACCACCAAGAACTTCAGCATTTATGATGATACGTCAAATATTGTGTTTTCATCTTATTCCACTGCTCATTCATTATTCAAATAAACAATTAATGCAGCTTTACAGGATGAAAAAGCGAAAACATGCCGACGTCTGCCTCCTGACAAACACTGTGATTGATGTTTAAGCTTTTATTAACTGCAGTCATGGTTAATATACACACATGTGGCAAAAGGCTTAAGTCTTCAGAATCACATCATATTGACTTCTTGTCTGGCAGCTGGAATATTTGACAGTATGGTACCTGAATTTAAAACTCTGACTCTCTGACCCTCCTTCAACACCACACATCATCAGTAAAGAGCTTTAGAAAGGATTTCTGCGTGAGTGTATTAAAGAGAAAAATAGCTTGAACTGTAATCAATATGCTACGGGTATGCTCTGAGCCATAGAAAGTGATAGAAAATAAAAAATGAAATCGAAGAAAGTTGATGAGACATAAAGAATCTATCTGTCACCTTTATCATTATTTTATCAGCGCGGTGATGAGGAGAAGGCTGTTTTTGCTTTTACCCTTTCACCATTTCCCTCTTGATTTCATCTGTCTTTGTATCGACTTTGGCATGAAGCTAGCATCCTCTGCGAGTGTGTGTGTGTGTGTGTGTGTGTGTGTGTGTGCATATCTGTCACTTTTTGACAAAGAGGAGGGAAAGGTAGAAAGATGCACCCAGTGACACCATCTTCTCCTGTCACTCACCTCTCCTCCCCATTATCTTTGCAGACACTCCCTCCTCCTTCGCTCTCCCTGGCTCTTTGTCTTTCACTGAACATTTATTGCTCTGCTGAATTCAAACTCCCTCCCTCCTTATACACTGCATATTCTTCGCTTCCCTCCAACTCTTTGTTTACTTTCCCTATCCATAGTTTTTTTTAACACCAACCACCAATTTTCTCTCAGCCCTCTTTTATATTCCATCACTCACTGTGATTGTCTGCTGCTTCTCATCCTTCCTCTGTGTGTGGTTGGACGACACTGTTATCCTTTCTTCTCCATTTATGCAGGCGAGCCGGCTGAGGTGGGGTTTGTTTTATGTCTTCAGGGGCCAAGATGTTTATGATGCTCTAAAAAGTTCAAGGTTAGAGTAAAAGAAATAAAAGGCAAAGAGGTATTTTTCTGAACATTTGAGATTTCTAGCTTAATTAGGATGCAAAATGCCTCATGAACACGGTGGACAAATATTTTAAATACATGGCAAAGCAGTTCTTACATTTTCGTGACCTGGAAAAGCACGGCAGCGACATTTGAGATTTGAGTTTCAGAAGTTAACTCGCGTGAGCTGCTGATGCTGTGAGGGTAGTCTGCTGAGCCCAGAGAATAGACAGGGGATGCCTGATGGCCTGGTGAAGTTTTTTTTTTTTTTAAGGTGTTACTTTAGCATCTCTCTCTGAGCGTGTTCTCTCTCTCTAAGGGACAAATTGAAGCAAATTTACTTCGACAAATCCCTCTCAAACCATGGCTGACGCCCAGTGTCAAGACTTATAAAAGTTTCAGAGAGCTATGAAAAGACTGATCTCTAATTGGCTCAGCGTGCTTTGCAGTAAAAGCACTCCCAGTGACTTTTAGAACCTTTGGACGGTAATAGGAGACGCAGATCAGAGATGTCAAAAGGGTAAAAGTATGGCAGGCGCGGAGATGCTCTCAAAGCTGCATCCAATAAACCAAACTTGGTGTTTTTGTGCCATCACTGTTTATGTTTTCCCATATCCTGACTGTCAACCCACTCAACCCCAAGACTGAGACAACTCACCATTTGTTGATATTTTTTGCTGTTGATGGAATCGGTGAGGAAGGCAGACAGGCCCAGAGGGTGGTGATGTCAGACCTATCATCCTCTACTCATAGACGGCACTACAACTGTACCAAATGCAGGTACTGTAGAGCTGTTCAATAGCATACACCCCTTGGATGGAAAAGAGGGCACCTCCATGTTTATATGCAGAGCGTCATCTACATCCCATGTTATATCTCTGCCAGGCAAAACTCTTTGTGAACTCTTTGCCAGTGTAAAGTGACGTGCCTGTATTAGAGAGCAGCATGAGGAGACATTATGGCTTAATGAAGGCAGAGCAGCCTCCTTTGGGAAAACACAGCTTCCCTTCTACAGCAGAGGGAAATCTCAAGTTACCCGGCTGAGAGGAGCCTGTCCACTCTCACTTCAGATAAATCCTCATCTCCTCTCCGCCCCTCATCACACGCCCTATTGTCGAGCTAAAGAAAAATGTTGATGTCTTTGTACATTTCTATCTGTCAGTGTGCCTTTTTGCATGTCTGGTGGTAAAAGTGTTGTAAACTAGGGGGGAGAATTGGAAGCAAGTCGAGCAAATCTTGGTATTTCTGGGTGTTTTTGAGATGCATTTTAATGGAGGAAACATTTCTCTGCATACTCAGCATCTAAAGAGACTGGACAGTTTTTTTTTTTTTTTAGCTTTTCCACAGCCAAAAACATAAGAATACAATTGTAATGAAGATCGGGTGTGGAGCTGGTGTATTTATGGAGCAATTGTTTCTCTTGCACTGGGAGATGAATGCGGCACAAACGGCATTTTTGGCTTCGACCAGCTGCTTATTCTGGTAGCAGCAGAATAATATTAGGTCTCCCGCAGCCAGTTTTGTGGTAACAAGCTTCAGGAAATACACAGGGACGGGATACAGAGGGCTATTTTTGTTTTGTTCCTTTGTAAAATCAGTATCAGCGTATATGCACCTGGTAACATCAGTATTATATCAGATCTGCCACGTAAACTTTATAAGCACAGACTCCAGAAAATATTAAAGAAATAATTTTAAATAATATAAGCAAGATTAACAAAAATCTGAAAGTAAGCAACATACTAGTAAAATACAGTGGCTAATAATTTAATGGTTACAAGTTGCATTAGAACAAGCCTTGTTCAGGACTGGCATATCCACAGCGTAATATTAGTTAGTGGGAAGTGACGCTCCAGTTAAACTTATTAGCCGACATTGCTTTACGTTAGCCAAACTCATTTTGCAAATACATTGTAGGAAATTGCAGCAATAAAGTTTGAACTTAACCTCTTGTGTTGTTTGTCAAAGTTTGCTTTTCTATAAGCATCCAGAGTTATAAAACACAGTTTGACAGTTTCCCATAATGATACCAGCGCTAACTGCCACCCTGTCATACATTCCCATGTCTTCTATGTAGTTTGCTAGCATGCTGACTTTTTGGCTGAGATATGTGGCTTTAGCCTGTGTTTAGGTACAGACACACGGGATCCGTTGAGGGGTGTCAAGTCGACAGATCCTTTTCATTTTGGATGGAGAGCTGGAGATCCAGCCATGCAGTGATGACGGATACAGCACAGTGAGTTGACGGATCTGTCGCTGTATCTGAATTTGCATAATCAAAACTCGTCCTCAACTTTATGCAAAGGACTCCATCCATTACGAAGCACCAGGCTTGCGAAGATCAGCTCAAACTGTTGACAGTGTTGATAAGATATAAATCCAGATTCTGTTACTGCATTGCCTATTTCTCACCTGAACTTTGGCGGAGAGTTTGGCTGCAATATCTGACCCGTTCGCCATGTTGGAAAACGGACGAGCACCGCCAAACTCGCACTACGTCATCCTCCAGCTGGAGCTTTCAATTCTGGTGTGTCTGTACCTTAAGTTGCATATGTAGCAATCAAGGGCATATTTCAGACCCTTCTACAGGATTCAGCTGGAGTTCTCAACCACTAGCTTGCTAGCATGAGAGTTTTTTCCTATTTGTGCCACTGTTTCAAAAATCACAATGAATTTCGAAATCTGCCAACGTAAACTGCATAGATGCAGGAGCATCAGTAGCAAAAGATCAGTTACATGCACTTTAGCATTAGGAGGCTATTTGCTGTATTTACTATGATGAATTATTCACAGAATCACATGAGATCTTAGAAGAAAGGCCATCTTGGCTGTCATAGAAGTTGCCGCATCTTCATCTGGCTGCAGAGTTTGAGGGGAAAGACACTTTCTGTCTCATCAAAAAAAGGAGCAACACTCTCACTGTCTAAAGATTCGTAAAGCCTGCTAATGATGCCCAATGTGATGCAAATTACTCATTCATAGCTGCTGCCTGGCTTCGCCTAGAATAGATGGGGGAAAACTCAGACCTAATGATGTTTGGATGGAATCTCTGTTCTGCATTAGGGCTCAAATTCATTTGCAAACACAATATCATTTTTTATACAATTGCAACTAAATCAAACACAGAAAGGAATCCCATCGAAGCCTGCAGATGCTTGTTCGAATTGCATTAGAAATTCTATTTCAAAACGAGCGGTCTACAGCCATCATCGCGCCGACAATTTACCTCCCCTGCCTTTTTGAAGGAGCTGAAGCAGCTCGACGTATGGTGTCAGATTCATTCAGAGAAGTGTTGGTGCAGTTTAATATTACATGCTTTGGGCAGCAAGTCAGAGTTGGGCTTGTACTCACATCAGAACTGTGCTATCAAAATCAATTCTGCACAGCCTTGTTCTCATAAACATCAAATAAACAATTGCACACAAAAGAGAATAGTGAGATGTTTTTGGCAAGATAACGTAGGGTTCATTTACTCAGTGTCCAGTTGGTGCAGTAGATATTAAAAAACATCTATCTGTTCTGTGCCAGCTGCACATCAGCACTTTCTTACATGATTTGGATCTGTCAACACAAATCTGACTCAGGCAGGCACTCTGTTCACAGACAGCACTGATATATGAAGATGTCAGTAAGAGACCCACAACTTCCTCCTGTAAAATGGGGAGGAAAAAAAGGCTTGTCAAAAGGCTGCTCTGCAGGGTTATGTTGATTTACTCTGTTCACTGTGCAGCCTCCTGAAATAATAGAGAAGCAGTGGCTTTATAGAGTAATCGCAACAGTTTGACGCCTCAAGCGAGATGAATATCTGCTGGCATGCTGTATTAAGCCGAATAAGATCCCTGTTTTTTTTTTTGTTTTTTGTTAGCTTTGTTTACAAAGGTTTTAATAACCCAGACTAATCTAAGGATGGCTTACTGACAACACATTGGGCAATCAGTTGATTCAGTTAACCACACAGTGCCTGGTATATAATTGTGCGTAGGAGCTGCACAGAAAGCATAACAATGTGCAAACAAATCAGTCAACACTCAACAAATATCTATTCTTTGCAACAAAAAAAAGCAATTTTTCTCCATATGAAAAACTGCTGCTGTAAAATCTCCATTGCTCCTTTAATGACTGTATTTCCAGTGGCGGTATTATTACATCCATAACTGAAAATTGCACTGCACAATGCAGAAATGGTATCAGTGGCTTGATGAAAAATAAATTATTTACAGGCAGACTAACAGGAATACCTGTTCTGGCTTGTATTTACTGTAAATAAAAAGATTGTGGCACTGTGGCCTCGACAGCAGCCACTCGTGTGCCAGCCAGCGTCTTTGTAAGTCTGTATAGGATGGCCGTCTGTCTGTGGGGTGGGGGAGGGGTGGAAAGACTGATTGTGTCTCAGCTGTACTGGAGCAATGGGTCTCCCCCTCTCCCTTCATCACAGTGTTAGTGTGAGATTTTATGAGGGGGTTAATGCCCCTGTGTGCATGCCAACTAGCAAGATGGATGCTTGCTACTACACAGGTGTAATTGGATCATGCACCTGCCTCCGGTGTGGTCATTGATCTCTTCCCCCCCGTGGAGTCCAATGTTTAAGTAGGGGGTGCTGGAAGACTCAGTTCTTATTGATTTTCCCCTCAAACTGATCATGAGTATTTGGACACACGTGATCAACAGTAATCTGTGGTGCTGCATGGTGGACCGGCTGACCAGGGCTGAGCCAAATCCAGAACAAGACGTTCGGATCTGCAGTTAAGCTGCTCCGCATGAAATCGATGAAACTGTATGTTGACATTTTGCTTGATTAATGGAGCGATATATTGATGTGTCATGTTGACAGTGCCTCACAAAGACTGAGAGGAAATGGGACAGAATACGCCTGAGATCATTTACTTAAGAAATGCAATTTTAGTCTTGAACTAGGCTGAATTGATGCATTTGTCTGGGGGTGGTCTACAGAAAGACGACCCTTATACCATCTCACATTCAAAATAACGGTGTTTAAGCAGAAGGCACTCAGCAAAGCATTGCTTGAGAACAACGTCATTTTCGTACTCCACTCCTGTCCAGAAAATGCTGTTCCTGTCACATATTATTCAATGTAATGACTGATTAATTGCTGTCAAACTAAACTATTTATATGCATAACTGCAGTAATATATATAGCATACTCTCCATATGTTATCTAATGTTGCTGCATAGTAATGAAAACTACGGACAAATAAGGTCACAGACTTCTGTTTCATGATTATATTTCTAAATGCATTTACAAAAGAAAAATCCACAGCCAGGCATCTATTTGGAACTGAGGCTGATTTGTCCCCTAGATGACATTTACTTGGCTTAATGGCATTCACACAACACCCAGAGGACTGCAGTGCCTGAGGGGGGCATCGGCAAAGCAAACAGTCAAACAGTAACATTATCACCCATACTGGCAGGCAAACTCATTTCATTTTTAATGTCTATAGGTGTGTCTCTGCTCGTAGGTGGCGCAAAGGCGATAAACAAGTCAATTACAGATAGACCTGCGAGCTGATGGCTTTCTACTGTATGCGACTTTCCACTTGCATGTATAATGTGCTTTGTGATGCACATCTACAGTATATGGCGTGGTACAAAATGAATGCAACTTCTGTTGCATGTGTGTGAAACACAAGATACGGTGCCTTGAAAAAATGAGTTGTTTACAGTGAGATTGTGTGTTTTCTGACTGTAGATACATGGACATGCATGCTTGTGCAAACACTATTTGTGCACATTCTGCTCATGGTAGCTTTTTTTTTGTTGTAATATGAATGCATTAATGTTTTATATGCTTGCAAAATGGTAAAACAATCAACATCTTCATGCAGTGGTCGTAGTAGTAGCAGTAGTAGTTCCCGACTGTTAGACATGCTGTGTGTGTGTTGGACTTCTCCTCCAGCCAAAATAGTATTCCTGAATAGCCATCTCTTTCATATCTGGGAGTTCCACCAGATACTACTTGATTTTACTCTTTTCAGTGATGCTCTTTGACCGGCTGCAGAAGTTGCCTCAGGCACCAAGAGCAGAAATATTACAACCATGATGAATATCGAAAAAATGCAGTGTGGGGTTTTTAACAAGTGCTTATACACGGCGTATTAGGATGATGAATTCTCCTGCCTGGGCACCCTCCAGATACAACACAAAAAGATGAAAACTATGTCACACACAGAGGAAGAGAGAGAGAGGGGGGACGTAGATATAAAGAGAGGGAAGATTCCAGGGTTTGTGCACAGTGTCTGAACTTGATTAAAGATGCACTGTCAGGAAATATTAGCTGCAGTTTATAACACACTGCAATCGATTATAAAACCCACAAACAGCCTCACAAATTACAAAAGTCTCGTCAACATCTCTCTGACACCGTCTCTTCACAAAAGCAGCACATTATAAGCTTCACAGACGTGCATTTTGGTTGTACAGGTGTTGGTGGGATTATAACCTCCCCCTGCAGGTACAACTGTCAGGAACAGGCTGTGAATGGGAAAGAGTATGCAGATAAAAGGCAGACCTCTTCTGGATGTTCGAAAGATCATCCCCATACAACACACTGAGGATGTTCAACTCTGTCTGATTTATGGGTTGTCTTCATTTCAACACAGAGGGATTTTTTTTTTCTTCTGGTTTCTATGGCACCCCAGTGTTCGAGCCAATGGAACTTGCAGTCGCCACTTTGAAGTTGTAACGCTCACACTGTGATGTCCCAGAGTAGCAAATACATCACTATAATCCGAATGCTCCCTTTGATGGGCTTTGAAATAGTGTTTAACTCAGCTCCACAGTGCTGGTGTATAACGTTCACATAAGAATCCTGAGCCGCATTCACATCACTATTAAACTGAGAGGGCAGTTTTTGCTTTCAAGAACAAATCACACATATTCACCCCCATAAATCACTGCAAGCAGCTTGGTAAAGTTTCTGTGGACCATCTTTGAATACTAAGTCGCTTTTCTTGTCTACTCATCTCGACGTTCATTTCCTTGTGTGCTGTTCGACCAGTTTCACTCGTGATGTATAATTGAACAATTTATGTATGAAACAGTTGCACAGTGTCAGACTTGCAAATCCAATTTGCAGACAATAATAAGTAGTGAGATATAATTTACTGAAAGAAATCAACCAAATCTTGTGTACTGACTGAGGTTCAAACAAAGAGACGCCCGCCTCATACATCCCAGGCTGTTGCGGGAATTTTGCAGCAATGAAAGAATTCTGATTTGTTGGCAAATTGGAGACATTGTGGAAACGACACATTATCATCTTTCACGCTGTAAGAGGTCAGTTGCTTAATTAGACACCCGTACATATAGAACACATCGACGTTGGCTTCTGGTCATCTGATAAATGCAAGTTCAGTATTCAGTATTCCTTTTACCTGTGTTTTGCTCAACACTAACATATCAGACTCATTAGCAGCTAAATGCTCCACTTCACCAGCTACTCTTTGATTGATTCAGATTATGTGATGTGTTTGTCTGATAAGATGCTCACTGTGTCAGGCGATTAGAGTTGGAAATTTTTGCCATGCCTTGACCGAGAGACGTGACAAACTCCAAGAACAAGAGCATAAACAAACAACGGTGAATGATACCGGCTGTGACCTTTCCTGTGTGTCCTCCTCGCAGCGCCAACAGCATCATTTCTCTTTTGCTTCATAATGATTACAGCTGTGCATGAAAGAGCGTTCTGTGCTCCTATTGGTCAACGTTTGGAGCATGCTAGTCTTTCTGTCGGGACGTCATGAGGTGTCTCGGATGTGGCGTTGCTTGTCATCCATTATGATATGTATCATGGAATAAAATGATCAGTTGTTGCGCCTACATCTGTCGGGTGGCTATTATCAGGGTGATATTGTGTAGTTTGAATCTGGTGCTTTGTCTGTCAAGAGTTGCTGGGTTGGGGTTGATGGGTTTGTCACTACAAAGGACACTTTTTGATCCATTGTTAGTCTCCCAATATTGAATCAGAAGGTTTAAACGCTACATAGCTCGTAATGACATTTACAGCAATGGCAAAGTACAAACAAAAACCAGCCACAGAAAACAGTGTCTGTTTTAAAAGCCGTATTCTGCACAACTACAGTCACAAGCATCTAAATGAATGTTAAAACACACTGCGCTGACCTTCAAGGCAAACACAGCGAAGAAATCCGGAGCCTAGCGATGCTATTATTTGAGGACATGCAGAAGGTGAGGCATTGCTGCAAGCTTATACGGCATAATTAAGACATTCACAAATCTGGCAACCCAGTAGGGTGGAAAGCACATTGCTGAGATGCAGCTCCATCCTCTAACGACTGATCTGGCAACTGGCGGCCTCGTCCTGTAATTAGCTCTGACATGAATACAAGAACCACACAGACATGCTGCGTGTGATGAGCAAACAAAGGATGGTACCTTATGACAGAAATACTAACATCAAGAGCTCCCTCCATCCTTCTCCTCTACTCTATTCTCTCCACCGTCTGGTTTTTGCTCGTCCACCAGTCCGTCTCCTGCTGCTTTTCTACTGACTGTTATTTTTCTTGTTTTCTGTTTATTCGTGATGGCCTCCAGTCTGCGCAGCCTCTCCCTGTCTCCCATTGTCAGTCAGTGTCCCTCTGTGCATGTCTGCTGCATCATTCTGGCCTGACCTACATAACCTCTGGTCATCAATTTTGTATATAGCTGATGCCCTATGATGCATGGCTCTCTATGCCGGAGAGGTCCCTCTGGGGTCTGTGAGCAGCGCCACGTCAGTCAAACACACGCACACACACGCTCACACACGAGCATAAATCAGAGCCGTGGCAGTCGTTCGCTGACATAAGCCCCCCGGCAACAACACACTCCAAAAGCACTGCAGCCTATTCAGGGGCAGAGAAACATGGAAGCCTGCACAGTCTGAGTGGGGATGATGACATCTCTGCACAGGCGCTGGATGAGGCGAATAAAGAAATAAATGTAACAGATAATTAAGAGATGAAGGGAGAAATACACAAATCTTAGTGTTAATTTAGGGTGGATGCGGCTAAGTGAATGGAAACACTGTAGAGCAGGCAAACTGAAATCTTCTAAACCCATACAGTCACTCAGCTGTAAAGGTGTTTGACAGTGCGGCTGTGAGCAGCACATAGCATCAGTGTATCAGACTCAAAGTGCTAAATAAAAGAGCATCTACAGTAAGCGCATCGCACAGTGAATGTGTCTGGATCTTTTTGGGATGGGTGCGTTGATGGGTGAAGGCGTACGCGTGGGATGCATAATATTTGTCAATTTTGGATTTTGTGCTCTTGCTGTGAATGTCTGCATTAGTCAAATCACAGTGCTTAGTCAGTGAATCAAAGGCAGGGCCTGAGGGCTGGCCTGTAGGCTTCTCCACCCCGGGGCCTAGAGTTGCCCGTGTTTACCGTAGCAAATTGTGTGGGTTCAGCAACACTCGCAACAGCCTCCACCACCTCCAGAACAATCAGCTCGGATAAATGCCCCCCCCCGCTTATCCAGAGTCAGGCCTTCTGAGTTTGAAATTCTTAGCAACTTTTTAGACAATGGATCCTTGATTTCGTGCAGAGGTAGACAAAACAAGGCTTTTCACCTCTCGTCTGCAGCTGCCACTTTTGCTAGGTGAAAAGACAGCATGATTTAACGTAGCTAGCAAGATACTGCAGCTAATTATCACGACCTTGATGAGAGCTTTGTGTTCGGTTAGCTTGTTTTGAAATGAGAATCGCATATGAAACTCTTCATCATGCCCTTGAGGGCCACATGCATGATATTATCCTGAACCTTTAAGCCCCAGGTAAAAAGTTAGCATCCTTGTCAGCTGATGGTCCATGTAGAAAGCATGGAAATAAAGGCAATGCATTGTTTTTGTATAGCACGGTAAAGCTAATTAGCTCTAGTGTTACCAAAGATGCTTTGAGGATGAGGACTAACCAGTTTATTAATGTAATGCTATCTTGGCTAATGACTGGATGACTGAGCTGGGATTGCTGCAGTGATACATATTTAGTAATAGTATCCAGTTTGTCTATTTCTTCCATAGCTTGTCCCAGTCCTGAAGGGGGAATTAGGTAGTAAGCTCGCTAGCGTGCTAATGTTTACAGCTTACATTAGAGCAGACAAACTGACTGTTTAATCCATTCCTAACACTCTTCATCCTCTTCACCTTTGAATGATGAGTATCGCTCTTGTAGCACTAGTTGCTGAGATACGTTTGGACAATAGCTGTTCAGGGGAGGGGTTTGTCGAGCTGTCGATTGCATAAATGTCTCATTGTTCTGTTAAAGTCCTCAGCTGTATTTAGTGAGATACTAGCCGACCCCTAATGTAGGAAAGTCTCAATTCTTTGATGAACGACGGTCATCGAGGTTAGATCTTAATGATCTAATTCATCTCTGTGATTCTGAACTCCCCATAAAACATTAATGATTTTTGGATGTGGTGATTGGAGAGGACGTGTTATGTATTTGGCTTCATCCCTACATCGATGAAATCACTCTTAAATTGCTGTGGCAGTGTTTCTGGTGACATTACCATCCTGCAGTGTAGGGACACCATGAAGGAAAGGTATTAGCCTCACTGTGTGCACCCGATGCTGTAAACACAGTCTAACATCCCTCAGCTGGTATACAATCATGTAGAGCAATCATTGGATGTAATGTTTTGCAGTAGATGGCTGTCGGTATCACTCCAGACCTAAAACCGTGTTTAACATCTGGCATCTGACAGTGAGCGTCAATGGCCTTTTATTTAATTATTTTGGATTTCACACAAATCTGTCGGGATGCAGATAAATGAGTGGAAAGTGATTCATCAGACCACACTTCTTCACATGCAGGAATCCAGAATTTATGCCAGAATATTTATCTTTGTCCAATGTCCTTCAATGTCTCCAACATCTGAAAGGCAGCCGTGTTGAAAGGCAGCCGTGCCATAAGAGACGGCTTCGTGAAACTCAGCGAGTGCTGTTTCACAGAGGTGTTGGATAATCCACAGTGATAATTGTGAGAAACTGCTGCTTCTCATTTGTTCTGATAGATAAACAGATGAATGTTTTCATCTCCATTCCCCTTACGTCAGTTCTCTTTTCCTCTTTCCCTCCCTCCTCCACTCCTCTTTTCTTTCTCATTCTCTGGACAGCACTGTCTCCTTTATCCTCCCAAGGTCTGAAGGCTGAATGCCGACAGAATGGTTATCAAATGCATGAATACTTACTCAAAATCGACTCACAGGAGGCTGGTGAAGCAGGCTTGTGTGGACCTCTCCCTGTAAGCACAGAACAGGTCCTGGACCCATAGAGAACAGGCCTGCGGCACACTAAATGGAGCACTACCCTGCAGATGCATGAAACATAGCTTTAATAGCTATCTGTAGCATCCACCCTGCAGAGCACAGGGAGAGAAAGTGATGAAAGGGGGAAGTAATGGCAGCGTGCCTGAGAGGAAAGACACAAATTCTATTAAGACCTAAATTTAAACTCTTTTACTCACTTTGTCTCTCGCTCCCACTCGCTTTCACACCCTCTACTTGCAAAATCTAACTGGGAAGAGGAGAAGAACTCCACTGGTGAAAGAACTGGGCCTTTCTCAAATGAGGACACGTTTCGAAAGGTTAATAATTTTTTATGTGAAACTCGGATGCCAAATCTCATCTTTTCACAAAAAGAGAGAAACAGTGGGTGCGTGTGTGTCTTAAGGCAGCACATGCATTTTCCTCAGAGTGACGTCCCCTCCAATGCACCTGCGACGAGGACATTTTACATACATCTGCATGCAAACAAGACAATCCAGCTATTTGCATTTTGAGCTCAATGTTCAGGAAATAAATCTTGAGGAGGAATATCCATACGAGCAGCCACATTAAATCAACATGCCCGTTAAGCTTTGCTCTGTTTGAACAGCTTTTTCCTCGAATTCTCCCAAATCACACTTGTTCTCCATCATCTCCTATTTCCTGTGTGTGTCGACATTCAGAGTCCTTGATTGTTTTCCCATTCATCACTTGTTCACTACGGCTCCTCATCACAATCCTCTTTTAACCGGCGCCAGCAGACCAGGAAGTGAGGAGACACATTATCTTGTCGTCACGTCACACTAACGAGCGTGCACGGAATAATCAAACCTGTCACCGTAATTGGATTGTTATCACTGCAAAATCTGCAAGGTAAAAATGTGCCGGGAACCGCTGTGTATTAATTAATCTAACGGGGGCTGGGTGTCTTTTCCCACACACGAGACCTACAGTAAACATCCAGACACACACGTGCACAGTGCCTTTACTGTTCTCCTTTGCAACTCTTAATAACAGAACATTTCATCAGGCATGATTAAAGGATCTTCTACGCTTGATGGCATCCACTGTGGCTTCACGCTTCCCAGATAAACTTCAATATTGGCCAGTGAGATGTGTCCCCTGCTGTCCGCTGTGTGGGCTGTGTACCACCACACCACCACGTAGGGGAGGGCTCCTGCCGCCAAACAAATGTTCCTCTTTCTGTCTGCAGCGTTCCACTTTCATTACTCACCGATCTCATTCCCCTGCCCCATAATCAAATCCTCGTTGAGTGAGCTGAAACTCAGTTAGTAGCACTGCTAGTAGCACGCGCATGCACGTGCGTGGACAGCACCGTCTGCAGCCTGCACACGCTCAACTTACAAACCTGAAAGCTGCAAATTCAATCAGAGGCACAGGAAGCAGGGGTTGCGCACTTCAACTCGCCGTCCTGAAAATCATTATCCTACTTTTAGAACTTAAACCTCCTCTCGGTCTGACCTTGTGCTGCTCCATTCAGGTGCACAGAGCAGCCAAAATCTGCTAACAGACAAATGAGAGTCCACATTAGGGAATACAGATATGAACTCACCCTGATGCCATTACCAAGGTGATTTATGCATCTCAGTGCCACCGAAAGAGAATTTATTTCAGCTGAGGGTCTATCTGCAGGCTGCTGAGCTATTAGTGTATAATGTGGTTCAGACAGTCACAGGCAGGCAGAAGCAGGACAGCTTCAGAGGCACATGACCACCCAATTAAGAGCCTATTGTTGATATTCACAATGGCATAAGCACTGCACTGCCCACACAGAAGCAGAGTGCCAAAGTAGTATTCTGCATAGCTCTAGGCATAAAGCACAATATGAGGGCATCAAATATTGATATTCACTTTTTTCCCTTAACCCCAAAAACTTGAAATAAAAGGTCCTGCACTGCCCAACGGGCTTCTTCTGGCTGATGCCACTTTGTTGAAGTTGTGGAAGCTGAGTCAAAAGGTCATCAGACTCCTCAATAAGAAGGATAAAGATGTGATTTGTCCCGCCCTCGCAGGTGCAACAAAGCTTACAGGAGGGTCAGGGGTGTCAATCAAACTCTGCTGCACATGGCCATCAGGCAAAATCCTTAAAACCACCGTCTAATAATTGGACACCCTGGCCCTAATTCTAATGCCTGGTTCTCACAGGTGGAAAGTACGCTGCACTGAAAATTTACTCAATAGTATGCAAGTATTACCACAAAAATGTGCTTAAAGATGTCGTAGCTGATTGAGATGGAGCAAACACGAGGTACCTATTAAACAGTTTGGTAGTTTAATCTGCATTAATGCATCATATTTAAAGACACTGTATTATTTGCATGTCAAATCTCAAAGGCCCTGCACACCCATAGTCCACACACACATGCATGTTGCCTAATTAGTGCCGTGCTTGCCATCATTCTCATTTCAACGCAGAATTTGGTGACACCAAATTTCTCCGCCCAGCTTACTCCTAACCAGAGGTCTAATTTAAACACCTGTGCTGGTGTGCAGAGGCTTTTCTATGAAGTAACTAAAGCTTTAGATTAAAGGAAGGGGAGAAAAAAGTATTAGCATTACTTTCCCTTGAAATGTAGGAGCATAAAATGTGAATACTCAAGTACAAATATGAGGTGTTTGTACTTTACATAAGTACAGTTGTTGAGTAAATGGACTTTACACTGGACCCTGAACACACAGTGTTTGCAGGGTTTGTAGCTTGTGAGCATGAGGTTTTTTTTTTTCAATGTATGTTTTTAATTTTCATTCTTTATTCAGACCCAGAGTTAATCACTTTGGAGGTGAGTACTCTTTAATTTGTCCCCTTATATTGTCCCCATTGTTGACTTGCAGCCTGCATTTGGTCACTTTGCATCATTTATTTATTTTTATTTTTTTATCATATATTCCTCCTGCGTTGTCAAAATGGTGAAGCTGTTTTCTTAATGTGCTTCTGTTTTGTCTATTCGCACATATTTTGTGCATTGATCTCTCAGTGACACCTTATTATCCATTCCTGCACCTGTTCATGCAAGATTGCAAACAAGCCTGATTTTTATTACAGTAATATTTTGTTGAATGAGCCGTTTCAAATTGCAAAACAAAGATGAAATGTTGATTAGGTAACAGTGTTCATAGATCATGCTGGGAAGCTTTTCCCCTCCTGTATGCTCGCCAATTTAAATCTCCCTCTCTCGGCGATGCAACTTCCGCTCTGAGCATCATGTACAGCGCCGTCACTCTCATTTTTTCATCGAGAGCTTATACGGCAGCTTGAGGCGGGGAGGTAAACTTTTGGCAATATCAGAGTGAAGGTTTATAGCTGTGTATCCGACAGTGTTTGCGCGTCTTTAGCCCAATGTTCAGCACAGCCCGTCGCAGCCATAAATAAGTGCGGCCACGAAGAGCGGAGGGGAGAGGCGCCGAAAGATAGGCTCCCGATATGAACTGAATATGCACAGAGACGATTCCGTGAAACAGAGCTTTCTGCCACTGGGTTGCTGAGGGATCAAATAATAATCAGCATCATTTACCAGAAAAAAGAAAGATAAAAAACAAGCGAGTTGCGACGCAAAAGAGAGCCGGGAGGAAAGGACTGCTGCGCGGGGGGACGCAAAGGGACTCGATCTGCATGTGAGACCGCTGGTCCACACACACCGGAGGCAAGAGATGCAGCCTGCGAGCAAGCTCCTGACTCTGATTCTCCTCATCTTCATGGGCACAGAACTCACCCAAGTAGGTGTTTATTATTATTATTATTGAAGCCATGTTAGTGCATTAAAAAAAAAGATGGATCCGCGGTTAATTGGCTCCAGATCCGGTGAGAGATTACCCGGTTACCTCGCATAAGAGAGCCCCGCTGAATTAGCCCTCTACCCCGCTTAAACAGATTAACGGGTGGGATTACATGATGTGAATACATTGTGCTTGACGGGCGCGGATGGCTCCAGCAGAGAGCCCTGTTCAGCGTCTCCCACCGCTGACAAACGGGCCAGATATAAGGGGATACATTGCATGATCTGTCAATTTCCTCATTAGCAAATTGGTCAGATTAATCAACGGCACGGCTGCTCTGATGCAGTGCCCGCAGTTTGCTCTCAAAAGAAAAAAAAAAAAAAGGCCATTGTTGAATTGTGCTCTTAAATCATGGCTCCACAATCAAATGCAGTGTCTCAAAGAAGGTGTTTTGAGCATGCTCAATGACCACTGTGTGACTTACTGTTGCCTGTGTGAGGGGGGGAAAGAACATTTAGTCCAGCAGTGGAGAGCCACCCGGCTCAGGAGTAGTAAACAAAATCACTGGTCAATAAAATGCATCTCTGTGATTCTTTACTGGAACTATTAATTACTTCCTGCACTCTGAAGGCCATTTGCACCAATACATATAATAGTTACTGTTGCATTAAACTGTTGCCATTATAAATTCCCACAATCCCACTGTTGGGGAGGGGGAAGTGAGGGAGATAATTTATTTATTCCCAGGCCCGGCCGCCACTGGATTGAAGAACGTGATGATTTAATTGCCCTTGCTTGAACAGAGGGTCATATTTCATGGGCTACGTGTCGTGTGAATCTAACTGTGGTTGGTAATTGGAGACTAAAAAATCAAATGTGCCACTGAGGTACTATCAATAAATTAATCTCTGCTCCCAGTGTGTGTGTGCAATATACTCTACTCCGAGTGACAAACTCAATAAAATGTGTTGGAAGTAGGTTGCTGCAAACCCTGCTGGCCCTGATAACCAATGTGTTAGAACAATATTGGTGTAAGATGGTTTTGGCAGAAATATGCCAGCAATTGATTTAAGAGGAACGTCAGTGTGCTGTGAGTGGAAGGTTTTTTCTTCATGGAGCAACAGCTTGGCTTTGACATTCACGTGGAATTTGATTTATGATCTGATCAAAGCTGTAACCTTACACGCGCTTATTTTATTTATAGTTTTTGTCTCCCTGCGTTGAAGCATCGGATGTGATCAGAACCGGACACACTGTGCAGCAGCAGGGTGCACAAAAAAACGCTGACACTATCGAACAGCGGGGCTGTTTGCACTGATTGATGGAAGCCATCGGTCGGAGGAGGGAGGGGAAGGGAGCGTGTTTCACTTTGGGTTTCATGACAGTCGGATCGGGTCGTGCGCGGTGCAGGTCAGGGCCCGGCGTTACAGCGACAGCCTTTTCTCTGATGGCCAGAGTGTGTGTGGGTGTGTGTGTGTGTGTCATCTGTTTGAAGGTAAGTCGATATTAGTCCACAGCCTTGCCTGTCTGCTCCCTTCCTGGAGAACAGAAACACAAGATACACTGACAGGCTATTTATACTGCCCCTGCTATAGAAACCTACAGTGCATTGCTCTGTGGGAAGCAGAGGCCTCTCCACATCTCTCCTCTGTTTGAAGACAGATCTAAAAAGTGAGAGGTGTATCAAGAGATGCCTTTTGTTGCCAGATTACTCATGAGAGAGAGGGAAAAAGAAAAGCCACGCAGGCAGCATGGCCTCGACCTTTGGTGCCGAACAAATGACGCTCTCTTAATGACCGCGTTAACCACCCTGCCTCAAAAGTCTCACACACTTTCCCACAGCGGGGGGGGGGGGGGGGCAGCTTTTCTTAACATCTGGCCGAGGGGGCAAGGAGACGCCTGATTAGTGGCACGCTCTCCTCTTCAATTCCGCCCGCATTTATTCACCTCCTTCTCCTCCGCTGGAGGATTTGGCTACTGCCTGGCGTTCACACGGAGAAGAATAGTAAGCAGCCAGAGCGGCATCTGTTCTTCACCTAGCAGCTCCCCCATGGCTTCGGGCCCACATCCTCAAGCATCCCACAGACACCTGACAAACCAGATGGCACCGCTATAGCCGCCCCTTTGACACCAGTCAGCCTACATACCATAGCTCATCCCATAACAACCGTCATGCAAAGACATGCTGTAGAGCACCTGCACATGTTCAGGTTTTAGATTCATCTGCACGCACAGTTTGATAATGTTTTATTTTCAATTTATGCAGGCATTTTTACTTTTTTTAAAAAAAAGTCATCTAATTAACATGAATCAACTAAATTTACTTTGCCAACATGTCTACAGGGGCTCCAGCAGGGGGACGTTTTGGAACAGTTAGGGGCTTTTAATGTGTGAAAACCCAAAACAAAAATCAATCCGGTTTTATGTGAGAAACTGAAGACGGAGTTGAGCTGAATTGCAATATGCGTGGTGTGATTGGCAGCTGGGGGTTGAAGCTATTTATTATTCAGTATGGTTGGTTGGAGCAAGAGGGGAGGGAGAGAGAAAGCGAGCAGAAGAGGAGTAGGTGGAGATACGGTGCATTTTGTAGTTCACTTGCAGGCTGGAAATGGGATTTTTCGCTACTTTATGAGCATTTACTACATTGGATATTGAGTGTGTCAATGTGGTTCTCGCACAAGCTTGACACCTGTTCGCGGTAATGCAGTAGAGTACAATAGCCCAGTCAGAAATGCAACCTTTATGAAGCTCTAATGTTCCATTTTATTATGTTTATTGGTCATTTCTGAGGCTGCTGTTTGTTGTGTTTTCTATTATTCTTATTGTATTGCATTATATTGTAAGATGTGCCGGCTTGTTTGTCCCTCCAGGCACATTAACACCTTTCACTGACTCTGAATCATAATTTATGTCCTATAATAACTTTGAAGGCACACTTATAACACCACAGGCGTCATTTCTGAAAAAACAAAACAAAGCGTAATTTCATCAAAAGCTCTCTTACACGGTCTTATTTATGCAGGGTTATTAAATCAGACTGCATAACTGATCATTGTGCAAGTGTTTTTTATTATGTTTGCACATTTGAGATCTTGTGTGCAGAATTGTAAATCAGCAATAAATGTGTGGTGCGGATCTAATGAAAGATTGTGGTTCTAATCTACAAATTTCTCTATAAATCACTCTTGATAATGACTGCTTCCTTGATTGATTTTTTTTTCACTGAGTCAATCATCTTTTATCAGTGCACCCGTGGAGTTCCTACTGATGCTACTGAGGACTTTATATTAAGCTAACTTTTGATCTTTTGTTTCACTTCTATTGAAACTGAATTGCATTAGATTCCACCTGTGAAGCTTGTGTATGCATCCATTAGAAAGCGATATCATCAGAGGGCCCTGCGCTGCACTATTGCACCGTATTACAGCAGACTATAGACTGGACTCTGGATACAGTGCACAGCGGTGAGGTGACCCCCTGCCGATGCTATTTGCTCTAATCTGTGGAGCCATCACTCCTGTGAGCTCTCACCTCAAAGGTCATAAAGAAGAGGGAGCGATACGAGGCACAAGGGAGAGGGAGGGAGGAATATGGAGGTTAGTAGAGTGCAGACTTCGCTCACGTCCATCTTTCAGTTTACCAGAAAAATGCATTATAGAGCTGGCAGAAATAGCTGCGGAGACAGAGCCACTCTTACTATTCTGGGGACCTCATGTATCATGCAGTGCTGCAGTTTAGCCCATAGGCTGCAGCATTAGCCCACAAGCCTGTCGATGAATTAGCAATGACAAATAATTCATTTGTCTGGAGCCTGAGAGATATCACTCTGAGCAAAAAAATGCACCATTTAACTGCACTTGCTCATGCACCTGCAGTGTTTTTAGTCTAATAACCGCACATTCAATGCACAAACATGGCATTTAATCATGCAAACCGACGTGTGGTCTTATTAAAACCTGGATTTTTTTTTTTTAGATTTAAAAATAATATATATATTGGTTATTTTGTGCTACTTCCTTGCATTTTAAAGCCCTTCCATTTTGATTCCAGCAACGCCAAAATCAGCTACACGATGGCGCCAGAGTCACACGAATCAAAAGCTCATCCTCAGCTTGAGCGCAAGGCATCCAGCAGCCTCTCCATAAAACACATCCAACGCCCCGCTCGCGCTGAAATGCGACATTCTGCAGAAGTGCGCTCACTGTGCCATGTGTGCCGCTGTGCGCTCGGACGTTACAGCGGTTCTTATAGTTTAAATGAAAGACCAGCTTTACCATGCGTGATCCTCAGTGACAGAGCTCCCTGTCCTTTTGGGGCAGCAGAGAAAGAAGTGTCACTCTTCGTTATAAATAATCCCTCAGCATCAGTGTCGGCCGACCTCAGCCGCACTGCTCTTTGTCATTCCCCCCGGGGACAGCCTGTGTCGGGCAGCTATGGGCGAATCAGGCGCAATCCCAGATATCACCATGAACGGACCCCAACCTGGCTGACATCATTGCGTCTGGCGATATAGATAGATCCGTAGTACCTCCTCCTTCCTCCTCTCATCCATTTGGAGCAGCCTGTGTGTGTAGTCAGTGGCACTTAATCACAGAGCGCACCAAGGCAGGAGGCGGACCGTCGGGCGTGAACGAAATAGTAACGGTGGACCGGAGAGGCAGCAGTGTGCGGGACAACGCAGGAAGAGGAGCTATCCGGAGGACGCTTGCGGCAGCCGCTCTCGGTTGTTTCACTTCCACTGGACCTGGTGTTGCAGTTTTGCCTCCGTCCCGCTTTCGGTCGACCCTCTCGCGTCCGACTCGTTCGCCGCCAGTGCTTCGTTTTGGAGATGTCCAAAAAAAGACCAGCCGAGCCGGAGTCCCGGGTGAAACAGCAAGATGCTCTGGGCAACATGACTCGCCTCCCTTGTTTCTCACCGGAGTCAGTAGAATGAAGACGGCTTGAATAAAGTCCAAAGTGAAGCGCAAAGATGTCGGTGCCTTTGCTGAAGATCGGCGTCGTGCTCAGCACCATGGCGATGATCACCAACTGGATGTCGCAGACCCTCCCCTCTCTGGTGGGGCTCAATACTACCAAGCTCACGGCGGCGCAGGGAGGGTACCCAGACCGGAGTACCGGAGTAAGTGCGCAAGTTTCGCATATTTCCTGCGGCTGCTTGGCTGTTTTTTTTCCTGAATGAATCCACCGCTGCAGCTAAATCCAGAGATAGGCAGCATATGCGCGCTTTGAAGCGGTTCATAATTAAGATTTTCTGTGACGCGCTTGCAAGGCGCATGCAAAAGTAAAAAAGTCTTGGAGAGGCATCATAGAAATCTTCCCCCTGCGTTTGATGTGGCTCCAGCTGCCACAGGGCTGCAGCCTCTGTCGATACGAGTAGCCTGCACTGAGTGGAAAGTTATCGGTTGCTTCTTTTCTTCTGATACGGATAGAAATAAGAGATCCGTGATGCGAAATTTGGCGTTTGACATGACAGATTTCAAAGCAGTCCTATTTTCCCCCCTTCCTAAACAGCGGGAGTCCTCATTCTTCCTTTCACCGTCTGTGTGAATGAGAGAGGCGCTCAAAGCCAAGATGCTGCTACAGAGTCAAGATGAAGCGTTTCTTTGTTTCTCTGTCAGGCTGCTGGCACATTCGGATTGTTTCTGTGCCAGGATAACATTGTGAGCACTCTGTCAAGTGGATGCTTGCGCTGAAATTCAGAACAATGGATGCTGAAGGGGAATAAATAAATGAAAAGTAAGAGCAGAGGCTGATGTGGACTCTTGTACCTGGCCGTGCTGTGGTGAGTTCAGGTTTTAGAGGAGATTGAAGCCTTTTTACTTGACGTGAGGTTTTATTTGATCATTTCTGTCAGCGGTCTGTTATAGTACTGCCTGAGTAGTACGGAGGAACAGTGAGGGATCGAGGCAGCTGCCCCATAGTGATTTTTCTTTGTCCTGTCAGCACATCCTTTGGTAGAAAGCAGCTGACTGACAGCCGCTGTGATTGCTTCTTTTGGGGTTTTGTGAAGTCACTCCTTCTCACTAATTGAATAAATCAGCAGTGATTTTCTTTTATGGTTGAATATCTTTTCTCAATCAAAGTCACTCAGTTTTTTTCTGATCAGCGTGTCAGTAACTGGAGTTCTCTCTCTCTCTCTGGGAAAAAAAAGAGACCTCTTTCTGACGTCATGCACACCACACTTTACACCCAGAGCTTTCACACACCCAGCCCACTGAATGATGGGAGTAGCTTCAGCTGTGACGGCTGGCTGCATCTTCCCTTTGTCTGGCTGTGAAATATATACTGTACGAGGGTGCAAAATGGGTGGAGCGTGCCGGTTTGTGGTACCCAGATGGAGATAAATACAGCTGCAGCCTCACACATGCAGAACACACTTCATGAGCAAATAGCAGAAGTGGGTCCTCTCTAATCAGACAAACACAAGGATGCGTTTTGGGGGTCCCATGTTCGTTGTTTTTCTCTGTCTTTCTCTGCTCCGCTCTCCTTCAGCGCTGCACTTCAGCTGCCCCTTTTTATCCACTCTGTCCTCAGGTGTTGCCAGCAAACCCAGAGGAGTCGTGGCAGGTGTACAGTTCAGCCCAGGATAGTGAGGGAAGGTGTGTCTGCACTGTGGTGGCGCCCCAGCAGTCCATGTGTTCACGGGATGCCCGCACCAAACAACTGAGGCAGCTGTTAGAGAAGGTAATTACCTGCTTAACTCCTGAGCAGCACAACACTCACAGTCGTGCAATGCCCACAGTGGTTAGCTTAATTTTTTTTTTACCTGCAAGTACGTCACACTTAAAGTCAAATGCACACACACACACACATATAGGCTTACCCATTTTCGTGGTCGTCCAATCACCTCTCTGCCCGTTGGACAAGAATAGGAATCATGCTCTAATGAGCTCCCTGGAAACACAGCAGGCGTCATGGGAGGCAGCTATATGCTCTGTTTTTATTGTACTGCACACATCCAGGGCAACACATCATAATGATGCAACACGGCTCAACACCCAAAGACTGGACACAGAAGGAACGTTTAAGCACGTTTAGGACAAAAAACTTGTTATCCAAAGATGGAGATCATCACTGAATAATGTAGAGTTAATGATTCACATAAACTGGCAGGAAATATACACATCAACAGATCTCTAATGAATAAACAGAGGATGTGCCAGGTTTATGGAGTTTCTGGAGCACAACAGTTTTGAGAAACCAAATGTCTTAACAGTATGTATTCTACACTTCCACCATGTGTCTGAGGCCCCTGACTAGTTGGCCCGGTGTCAGAGTTTGTGAATCACTGCAAGAAGAAAGCCAAGCCAAAACAACATATTGAAAGTCTGTTGTGCGTTCTCACGCTCATCGCTCTCATTGGACCGTTCGAAATAGAGACGCGTTTCATCGCTTGTCCAATGTGTCCGTACGTGTGCCACCTCAGGTCCAGAACATGACCCAGTCCATCCAGGTGCTGGACCAGCGAACCCAGAGGGACCTGCAGTACGTTGAGAAGATGGAGGTCCAGCTCCGTGGCCTGGAGACCAAGTTCAGGCAGGTGGAGGAGAACCACAAGCAGAACATCGCCAAGCAATACAAGGTACGGAGCCAGATCTCCAGCCATTGACCCAACCGCCATTCTGTCCGAGCTGCTCTGTAGCCCATCACACCCAACCTAACCCATTCTGTGTTTTCCCACTGTGGAGATGTGTTGCCTAAACCACAAAACCTCATACCCAGAAATCCATACTGCATGAGGAATCAGACAGGTTAATTAATCAGATCCATAAACTGCAAGACTTCACATCTTTTTTTCACACCAACTCACTTTATTAAACCATGTGATGGAATCAGTAAGTTTGGAAACAAAGAGGTTTTGATTAAACCTTTTATTTATCACGATACACCTGTTTCCTTGTACAGTGAACTCCAAGATCTGCATGTGGGACGTAGATCCTTAATCTGAATAAAGAGTTGACACTAAACCCTTTTTTCTTTACGGGCTTACTGTCCAATTAGAGTAAAATAAAGGTATGTTGAGGAAATGTCCAGATTAAATAACAATAACTGCAAATAAGAGATATTAACATTGTCTTTAATATGCAGATTATTGTCTCAGTTCATTGATTAATTGTCAGAAGATAGTGAAAAATCTTAGTTTGTAAAGCCTGAGGCGATATCATCATATCACCCGCTTTATCCGACAAGACGAGCAGCAAATCCTCACGCTTAAGAAGCTGGAATTGAGGATTTTGGGGCATTTCTGCTTGAAAAATGACTTCAATTAACCAATAAGCTAAATATCTGACAGTTGATTGATTAATCGACTAATCGTTACAGCTTCCTGTTTAACAGAAGGTCTCAAATGCTACATGTATGAACACAAGCAGCCATAAGAGAACTTCCCTTTAGGTTTTTGGTTCAAATGCTACCAAACAAGCGTTGCGGTTCGATACCCAGCCCTGTTTGCAGCCACTCACACGAATGCATCGCTCCAGTTGACCCGTCGCACCATCTCACCTGCGGCAACACACCCTGTCACCTGTGCATGCTGGCAAACCCCATGCATCCCACGCCACGTTCAGTGCATGCCTGCAGTGTTCTGTAACGTGTCTCCTGTGCATTTATACTAAGTGTGTGTGCGTTTGTTTGTGTGTCTGTTAGATAGGTTAGCAAGCTCCAGCCCCTGTCAACAGTTTGTCATTTTCTTGCTTGCAGGGCTAACTTTAAGACATGTAAAGAGAGCCACAGGGAAGAAGAGGCAGGTCAATTCCAGATTCCCCTGAACTGGGCCACAGTACTGAGAGCATTTGGGCGTCAAACAGTTAATTAACCTTTAGCACCATTAAGACTAAGAAACCCCACCTCTCTCCCAAACCAACCCACCACTGATCTCTTCCTGCATGTTACTGCTGTCAAAGTTTTCCATCTAAAAGCTTTTTTCAAACGTAAATACATTTATTATTATTATTATTCTTATTATTAATTGCTGTTATTCATTTTATTTTCCTTTGGCTTTTGTCTATGCATATTTGGTTACTCAACAAATCTATACGTTCAACTATAGACGTAAAAATTCGAGACACTTTGTTGTGTGTGACATGTAAAAGCATGTAACCCTTAATACGATGTTGCATTTTAAACGATGATGACCAATAAAGAGCTTTCCCAATTGTTGTCGGTGTACCGAGGGCTTGCTTTTTAACGGCTGGTCACTGCCTGGGGGGGGGACGGAGCCACCTGCTCTGCTCGTCCAGCGGGTGGAGAATATTGCTCCGGGTTTGTTTGCTCAGACACACACCTGCACGGACAAAACACAGCTGTTCACACACAAACACTGAACATGGACACAAACAGGGGGTCTTCATGTCAGTGGAGAGGCAGGGTAGAGTCAGAGTAGTCAGGTTCAGACAGGTGTTTTTTTTTATTTTTTCCCCTTTTTCTTTTATGGACAGTCTCCTTTTGTCGCGCATGACACTCAACCGAGCTTATTCTAATCCTTTCAGGCCATAAAAGCGAAAATGGAGGAGCTTAGACCGTTGATACCAGTGTTGGAGGAGTACAAGGCCGATGCCAAATTGGTATTGCAGTTTAAGGAGGAGGTCCAGAATCTGACGTCAGTTCTAAGCGAACTTCAGGAGGAGATGGGGGCCTATGACTACGAGGAGCTCCACAACAGAGTGTCAAATCTTGAGGAGAGACTCCGAGCATGCATGCAAAAATTAGGTAGGCACAGAAAGTTGTTGGCACACACTTTGCTTCAAACACGTGCACGCACACACACTCCCACTGACGTACAGTATGATGTGGCTGACCAGAGAGAGATGCTCAGGCATATTCACATGATTCAGAACATCACAGGAACATCATGTGTGGCTGCGATACTCAGTCAGATGCACATTACACAAGTCCTGTAACACACTCATCATTTACACGCTGTGGTTCTATTTCTTATGTGTGGACTCTGCTATTGGTATGTTCTTACACTGATAAGATAAACTGATAATGAAGTCCTTAAGAGGGCTACACATAGAGTTAAATCCTGGTAACTTCTATATCTTATGTGTTTTTCCTGCAAAGAAGAAAATCAATTATATAAACGATTCATTTATCATGAAAAAGCCAAATTGTTCTGGGTTCAAGCCCCTCAAATTTGAGGATGTGCTGCTTTTCTCTGTTTCATATCATTGTGAATTGAACATTTTGGGGTGCTGGACACAAAACACACAATTTGAACATCTTTTTCTCTATTCAGAGCTTCATAGAATGAGTAAAAGTATTGAAAGATGAATAAATAATGCAAATAATCATTAGTGGCAGTCCTACAGGCACACATACAACACAATGTTTAATGCATGATTAGGTGCTTCACGTGGTTCAAACACACATACAGAGAAAGAGAGCTGCTGACAGCGTCCTAAGATTGCAAGTTCCTGTCACAGCCTCATCTTTGCTTTTAGCTCCTGCCTCAGTCTCTTCACACCTCTGTCACAGCCCACAGTGCTAATAGATGCACACCCACACTACAGTGACTAAGATACATTACAAGAGCAGGGACACTTACAGGCTGCACATCACGGGTATATTGTGTCCCTGTTTCAAATTATTCACGGCGCAAGTCGACAGAAAGAAAAGCTTTCTGTTGCTGTTCTTTTTGGAGAGCCAGTGCAGACGCAGTGATTGGATTTACATCGAATGTGAGGAGCACAAAAAGCAGACACCTAATCTCAGCCCCCCAGTGACTCCTCCTGTTGTTATTTCCCTTTATCTGTGCACATGTGGTTATTTTTTCATACCTGGAGCGGGAGCGTGTTTGCGCTCTCAGTTCAGTGCGCAATGAAGCTCCTCGCAGCTGTGGTCGGACCGAGGAGAGCGGGAAGCTATGGGAGTTACCCCAGAGCGATGAGACAAAGGAGAGGTCGCCCGGCGAGGGACCGGCTCAGGCAGAACAGAGGGTGGCGACTTCTTTCATCTTCACAGGGCTGCAGAGGCACTCGTGCAGAGTGCACACAAATGCACTCCCCGTTATTGAGATTATATTTGTGAAGGTCACTTGCCAAAATTTGCATGAACAGATCAACAACAGGGGCAAAAAAAGAAATAGAGGAGAAAAATAGAGAGGGCGGGAGAAATTGGAGTATTGGGTAATAGATAGAGCGACGGGAGAAATTGATAGAAGGTGGTGGGGGAAGGAGAGAGTGATAAAGCGAAGGCGAGCAGGAAAAGTGAAAGAGAGTAACTAGGGTCCCCGCAGAGCTGTCCTTCAAGCTGTTTTGTGCCGAGGAGACTAACAGCTCGGCGGCTGCTGGGACACAATGGCCATCGATCATGGGGACATGCCAGCTTGCTGGGCAATAATCAAATAAATAAATCACCCTGTGTCGTGGCCCAGCAATGTGGAGGCGCAAGGAGCTTCAGGCAAATCCAGCCCCCTTCGTGACCAAATACTGATGAATGGAGCAGGAAAGTCATAGCAGCACATAAACCCCTCTGCTGCCGGCTCTGCAGCCATTGTCCTCACCTTGCAGCGCCACTGTAGAGAACACAATTACAAGGCTTAATGTTACAGTGAGGTTCACATGCCACAGAATCAATATTTCTCTCTTTACAAACAACTTCAAGGTATCTCTTTGTTTTAGTTCCTCCTCACCTTTATGAAGAGTAATTGGTTTAATAGCTTTCTTTTAGTTAATTGTTGAGATCTGGGAAAAGACGTCAAAAGAAACCACACAAGCAGTCCGACAGTAAGATGATTAAAGCCCCGAAAACTTTCAAATTGTTAATATTCCTCTATAACATTAAATATTAATGACTACATAAGCTAATAATAAGCTGAAAAAAAATAATAAGCTGGTTGGTGGAAAACCTGACATCACCTTCAAACCAGTGAGAGGAGCACAGAGAAGCAGAGACGTCTCTCATGTGAGATGACAAAGCTGTCTTCATGCAGGAGCCCAGCGTTCACAGTAAGAAGCCGAAGTTTTCGGGGCCTTTAAACAAAACTGCAGGTTAATTGTTAATTCTTACACAAACTGGCAGCTCTAAGCGTCCATCGCGGTAAACAGGTTGGCTTCCCGCCTCAGGCCATCGTCAGGAAATAAATTGGCGTCTGTGCTGAGAAAAAAGCAAAAAATGACATGAAAACATTTCACCTGCGTCTCAGCGGTGAGGCCGGTGCGCTTTTCTTCATCACACCAGCAGAGTGAAAACTAAACTCTGTGGAGTGAACTTCATATATTTGGGTTTTGGACAAAATCAGGAGCCTTGTGCTCGATACAATACGCACCATTAAAATCCTTCTAACCGGAGCTGCTGGGTGTGCAGATGGATTTGTTTCAGCTCTGCTAGATATTTCTTTGATAAGCACCCATGCTGTTGGGCGCTGGGATGTTTTTTTGTTTTTGTTTTTTTAAGTTTTTAATGCTTTCTTTTCGGAAAAAATGAGCTGAGGACATCACCTTGCACTGGGAGAAGTCAAAACTGGATTTCAAACATTTTTATGACATTTTATAGACAAAAGGCTGAATCTATCAATCAGCAAAAATCATTGAAATAGAAGAAAAATCTAATTGAAAATGAAAAAAAAAGTTACTGCAGCCCTGCTATCCATACTCCAGGTGTGCTCACTTTCAGTTTTACCTGCTAATGAAGCGTTTGAGACAATGAGAGGTACAAGCTGTCTGACCACTCGTGTTTCTTGCCTTGTCGGATTTAAGATTATTTCAGAGCTCCCAGATCTCACCGATTACTTTGATGAGTACGTTTCCATCATAACCAATAAAAAATATTGCCAAAATAAGCCCCATGTTTAAATCATCCTTTAAAAAAATTTCCTCTTTTCAGGAACTGAGTGCTCATTCGCTGTCTAAATCCTCACATTTTGGGGTAAAGGCTGATGGCGTTTCTGTTATATCAGCTCCAGTTCCCATTTGGTTTTCCATTTGCTCTGCTCTCTGCTTCGGCCCAAGCAAATTCAGGCCAAAAGGGGATTAGACCCTGTGTGCATCTCCAGAATGCAGATCCCTCAGTGGGCCCCCCAGCAGCCCGCAGTAGTGGTGTCATCTAAAGAGACAGGCATGATTAGAGAAAATAAATAAATAAATCAATGGCCAGTGTATTACTGCGCTCTCTAATCCCACTGTGGGTTACGTAAGGGACTCAGCCTCCTTTGGCAATAGTAGAGGCGGCTCATGTGACCACGTGTTTGCCTCTCAGCCGTCGCCGAGGTGTGATGCCCACACACGCTCACGGGGACGGCATATGCTGCTCATGGAAACGCGAAAGCAAACCCACAATTTTCACAATGCAAGCGGAAGAAAATTTGACCAGACGCGAAGGTGCAGCGCCATGACTGCAAAATAAAATGACATTTCACAAAAACATGATGAGCAAGAGAGATGATGGGGGTTAAAAAGAAGTAGCGGGGGTTAATGGCTGCATCACTTCGTAGATGAAAACTTAAAATGAGCCACCGCCACAGTCCCGTTCTTTAGATGAGTATTTCAGAACGGCTCATTACATTCATGAGATATCTTTAACTCATCAAAATCATCTAATTAACCTTTGTCCAGCCGAAACGTCGCCTCAGACCGGCCCGTGTCTACATGAATGGATGCTGGGTGGTGTTGTTATTGGGTAGAAACGTGTCGCTCATCTCTCTCTGAGCTCATTAGAAAGGATACATTAGTCTGACCAGCTCTCAGTCACGAGGGCCACAGAGCCCAGCCATGCTTTTGTCAGATTCACATTAACACCTCAATCAACACTAATTAACAGTACAGCAGCTTACGAGCTGCACACGGGAGCAGAATACACAGCCGCTCTCCTTTTCTATTCCCTCTTCCTCTGGCTTTCTCACACATCCGCACAGAGAGTAAAACAAGCGTTAGCATGCGTGAACTGAATAATAAGCACCACTTGCACGGAGAAAGACAGCAGCGAGCTGGACATCCAGTCCCCCATCCTTCAGGCAAACCCATCTGGATTTGAAGTAAATGAAAGTGAACCCCCTGTGATAGATTTTGAATCGGTACCCAAATGGGTGTTGCGCTAGATCCTCTCATTTCTGTCCTTGCAGCATGTGGCAAACTGACGGGCATCAGCGACCCCATCACCATAAAGACGTCTGGGTCCAGGTTCGGCTCCTGGATGACTGACCCTCTGGCACCTGAAGGGGACACGCGGGTACGTTCACAGTCACACAGCACGATGGGAACCATCTACCAGTGTGGTATTAAAGAAACGGCTGGGCATTGAACCAAAATGTGTCCATTTAGCACAAACTGTTAGCACCATTGAATTATTGCTCAAATTTGTACATTTCTTTCACTATTTTTGAGACAATTTGAGACTTTTTTGTATTGTTGCAAAAGGTTTTATAGGAAAATCTGTTCATTTTATCCAAGTAAGTAAGAAAAAAATAGTTTTGGTGTAGAATCATAGCAGCAGTAGTTGTGGAAAATGTCAAATGATACCCGGTCCTATTCGTAAAGCTGCTATAATTAATATTTTCATATCAGCGGTGGATTGAATGACTATGTATTGCTCACAAAGAAAAACCCACAGAGCCGTCTTTCAGCTCATTGTTTTGTTTTTTACACCACCCAGCCTGCACCAACCAGCAGACAAACTTAGCCATGAGTGCAAAGAACAGGCAGTTGATATTTTGAATTATATTGTACATTATAAGCGTTTTCACAAAGCTTTATTCAGACTGTCACATCCAAAATATCAGCAGACAGCAACAGAATCTGCTGTATTGTTGTCCAATGATGATGATGGTGATGTATGTGTGTGTGTGTGTGTGTGTGTGTGTGTGTCGGTTTGTTTTCAGCTCAGCCCTTTCATTGTAAATATACAGAATGTGATTGGGTTTTAAACTGCTGGTCAAACAACACGAGCAATATGAATATGTGCACTTGGGAAATGATGATAATTGGCAGATTAATCCTTAATGGAAATAATTGTTAGTTGCAGCCCCAAGATGTTTGACGTGCACACACTGGGGGAGCAAATTAATACGATCACACTGGCTGTAAACTTTTGATGCTGGCGCACCCTTTCCCCCCTCGTCTCTTTGTTCAAGTACCTGAAGATCTACAACACAAATAGTTTCTCGGCGTCAGTAAAGACTTGTCCTTGACTGCAGGTGAAGGTCGATAACAGTCTGTTAATTGGTCACTGTCCTTTTATCAGCCGATTGCATCCGATTTCCCTTTGCCTGTCTGTTGGCTCAATAAATGGGTCTGCTTTCATTACTAAAACGCATTAAAACAAAATGCCAGGGATAAATCTGTAAAGGGAAGCGAGGGAGGGAGCTGGAAATAAAGAAAGTTTATTTGTCGGCTAAGCATGAGCATGCTCTTTGTGCACCGACTTTACGAGACACATTAATAAGAGACAGAATTCTCAATGTCACATGGAAGGAAAGGGGATAAAGGCTTGAGAGGAACCAGCAGCATGAAGCACAGCGGCACTGTAAATTTGCGGTTCGCTTCCTGAAGGCTAATTGTCGTGACGAGAGACGTTTTATAATGTGTATACTTTAGAAGATTCTCAGCAGCACGGGTGAAGCTTACTGCTGACTAAGACTATATTTAGCATACTGTAAAGGCTACTTTTTTGTAGAAACTAACACATTTTGAGCAGAACACATGAAAGATGCGCTGCGTTATCAAAGGGCAGAAGAAGAAGAATGAGTGTAATTGACGGGAGCAGACAGGTCTGCTCCAGTTCTTTTTATCTCTTGGTTTCCTTACGTTGTTTTTTTTTGGCGGGCCCGCGGAGACCTGCTTCCTCGATACGAATCATTTTTTAAGTCAATCACAGCAGCACATGGAAGCAGGTAGGGGAAGGGCTTCAGGTGTCTCGGTCCCACTGAGACTAAGGAAGCGTTTGAGCCTCTAGCAGCTCCGGAATAGGAGCTCCCTGCCCACCACCGCCGGGGCCAGCAGGAAGCCGGGGTTAGGCAGCTGAGACGGGCCTTTTATCTGGAATGATGGGCATCGTCCCTGCGGGGCCCAGCTCATGCCACCCTGCGGCTGTCATTCTGACTGTTTGTATACAGAGGCTGCTGGATCTCGGCTTCGTCTGCTCCTGGTGGAAGTCTCAGAGCTCATTTAATTGGGATGCTTGGTGACGGTGTGATTTGACGTGTGTGTGATCTGCGTACCGGAGGCACTCTGACGAATGATGGTGATGAGGGTTTCTAGCTCTGACGCACTGCCGTGTTTGATCCTAATTCATCTTTCTCCCTCTTGTCACGATGGTGTTTAGGTCTGGTACATGGATGGCTACCATAACAACCGGTTCGTGCGGGAGTACAGGTCGATGCAGGACTTTATGACGTCGGATAACTTCACGTCCCACCGGCTGCCCCACCCGTGGTCAGGAACAGGTCAGGTGGTCTACAACGGCTCCATCTACTTCAACAAATTCCAGAGCCACGTCATCATCAAGTTCGACTTCCGCACCTCGGCGATCAGCAAGTCCCGGCAGCTCGACTACGCCGGATTCAATAACGCGTATCACTACGCCTGGGGCGGCCATTCCGACATTGACCTGATGGTGGACGAGGGAGGCCTGTGGGCCGTCTACGCCACCAACCAGAATGCTGGCAATATTGTCATCAGCAAGCTGAACCCCAACACGCTGCAGATCATCAAGAGCTGGACCACCAACCACCCCAAAAGGAGTGCCGGCGAGTCTTTTATGATCTGCGGCACGCTCTACGTCACCAACGGCTACTCAGGAGGCACCAAGGTCTACTACGCCTACTCCACCAACTCCTCTACTTACGAGTACATTGACATCGCCTTCCAGAATAAGTACTCACATATCTCCATGCTGGACTACAACCCGCGTGACCGCGCCCTCTATGCCTGGAACAATGGCCACCAGGTGCTCTACAATGTCACGCTGTTCCACGTCATCCGCTCAGAAGAACTGTAACCACAGAAAATGGATTACATACATGTACGAATACATATTGTCTGTGTAGAGATCTCCCTATATACAAAAATATATCTGCGAAAGAAAAAGACTCTATGGCAAGACCATTCTATTTATATTATCAGATAACTTTTACCGAGAGACTGCATCAACAGTGAATGCAAAGAGGATTGAATGTGCATAGACTGAAAAAATATAAAATTGAAGGGTTTCATTCCAAAATGTGATATATTTGTTATAGAAGAAAAATGCTTTATCAGTTAATATCACAAAAACACAGACGATTGTTCGGAAAACAGCTGTTTTGTAAATAAAGGTCTTCTGACTTTAGTAGTTACCCATAGTAGACTTTATTTTGATAGCTGCCATCTTTTTGTTAGAGGTGTTTTTATTTTGGAATGGAACTCTTTAATTGTTTGCCGCATAGAAAATGATTGTAAAAGTAGACTAATATATAAGATTTAAAAGAATAAGAACAGATGCCAAAAAAAAAAAGAAACATCACGCCTTTTTTTTTTTTATATAACGGAATATCAACCTAAGCTCATTCCTGTGGCTCGGGTTCTTCTGCTGAAATCCTCCCAGCTGAACTTTTCTTTTGGTCAATGGGGGTCCTGAAGCGAAGACTGTTGGTAATAAACTGTTGGATCCCCAGGTTTCCATGGACAGAGAGAAAGGTGGGAGGTCAGTCCAGTCAGAAGACTTGATAGCCTAATGGGTGCACTCTGTCATATCGTTTTTATCAAGTACAGTAGCAAATCAAAAGTCTGTAGAGAAACAGCAAACAATAACAACACCCACTAAAAGACCTGAAGGCACTGACTGTTGACAGCGCTGTTGTTTGAGATGATTTTCCTGTGTTAGTGACTATGTGTGAAAAAGGCTTTCTTTGCATGAGTGTTTTCTATCACTCCGGTCTGCTCTTCTGAATGTCTTTTGCTGTATGATACTATATAAAAAAAAGGAGGGAGGGAAGGGGAACAAGGGAGAATACCGTCGGGATTTGAGGATTTGCAAAGATATTTACTTTTATTTCCCCTGCTTCTTTGTATTTAGTTCTTGTTTTGTTTATTTCTACTTCTTAGCGATCATTTTATTTTTCAGATGTTCTTGTATCACTGTAACTGTTGGCACCGGTTTTGCCTCTCTGTATTTGTTTATTTGGACTGCGTGGGAGGAAATCTATCTAGCTCACATCTCTTTGAAGAAAAAAAAAAAATAACAGAATGTATCAAGTATTGTATCCTGGGAACCTGGTCCTCATATCACATCATGCGCCTGTAGTAGGGAGAGTTTTCTTTTAGAGGATAATCCTGTCTCATGTCATGTGTCCCCCCACTGCTAGTGAAGGATAATGCTGTTTAAATGTATACCCTTGCCGAGGACAAAAGCTTTTCACTCTTTTTGCGCTTTGCTGGACATGTGTTGTATCTGAGATGAGATAGTTAATGATTCGTGTCAATAAAACAGAGAAATCTGATGCTCGGATTGTTGCCTCAAAAAGCTGCCACGTGACGGCGCACAGGCATGGAGGTGGAACTAGTGCTCTCGTTGCCAGGGTTTTGGGTTATCTTTCATTACGTTGCTCTTTTTTGAGTTGCGCGGAATGGGCGTTAAGCATTCACTGACCCTGTCATGTTTTCAGAAGTCTTAAAGCAAGGCTGTGCACTGAACCAAAAGATGAATTAGTAGGCAATAAAATGCACTGTTGCTTAGTTCACTACACTTGGGGGTTTTGCTGCGACATCCTGACTTGCTCTGGTATTTCCAGAGCCAAATCAGCTAACGTTAGCCACCTTTAGCTTTGCCACTCAGGCCACAGTGGCCTCTGTTCTGTGGAGGTTAAATAGTCTAACGTTAAGCTTTTAAAAATACACAAAACATCTACCTTGGAGCAGTTTTGGAGCCGTAACCGTTTTATTTTCACTAACTGTCACCTTGATAATAACTGTGGCAGCATTTGATGCTGATCACTAGATTTCAAAAGGTTTTATTGGTTGCGTAACATTTCTTTTAAAATACAAAGATTCACAGTCTGACAGTGTCATAACTGGAAGAACTCCCATTTGTGTTTGTTTTCCGTCACTTGACATTTATTTGCATGCTGTGATGTTTTCTTATTAAGGCAAAACTGTCCACTTTTCGTTCACTCAACATTTTTCTTTCCTTCTTTGTTCTCCACTCCCTCTCCACTACCTTTTTTTTCCCTCCCTTATCCTCCAGCCAGTCTATGTTTCCCGCTCTTTGTTGCTCCCACTCTCTCACTGCCTCTTAGTCCTCTGATGTTTCAATCGATGAATAAATGATTGCTTCTATTTTCACTCCAAGTGCTTGGCCAACACAAGCTGCTTTGCTCCCCAGAAAGAGTTCCAGATAGGATTTGGGAGACAGACAGACAGAAAAAAACAGAGAGAGAGACACATGCTCGATGGAAGGTCTCGTAGCGTATGACACGGGGAGCTGTCAGTCAGCAGCTGAATACATTTGCATCTTTAAGGGATGATTGGTGCATCAAGAGACATAGCAGCTCTCCCTCCAGCCCCGCTTCCCCCACCGCAACACACCCCAATACACACACAGACGCCTGTGAACCTGACAGTTGCATTTCATTTCATCATTTTGCACGTCGGCTCTCTTTTCATTTCTGCACCAGTGTCTTGTTTACTCCAGACTTAAATAGGCACAGTAGGCTAATTGCCTCGTGCATACCTTGCCCTCTAAATGCCACGACTACTGCAGCAGCTCTTCTGGGACTAAAGGACGGACACAGTGAGAGGTTTGACCTTGCATGGGCCAGCTGTAAGGTGCATCATTCCCCCAAGGACAAAACCACTTATCAGTGATAGGGAGCTAGTGCTTATGTGCCAAAAAGAGGCTTGCAAAAATGATGCACAGCATTGCAGTTTACACTTTATGTAGCTGCACAAAATTTGATGGCATGTTGTCACGATTTTAGACGTTTGCCCACGCTGTGTTACATAATTCACCTTTGCAACTGACTCTAAGGCAGCGTCTCTGTGGCCTCTTTGTACGTTTGAAGGTTGAGTTGTGTAGCCTTGAAAACTGACTGTCAGATCGGTATTAAAGCTGACACAAACTGCTAATTGACATTCCACTCAATATGACTCATTTGCATGGCTGCCTCTGCACTTAGGAAGTGAGAGAAGTTGCTACAAATCTTTGCAAAAATTATGTAATGTGTCATGGGGAAATGTCTCAGAAATCACGACAGCGTGCACCAAATAGCAGCAGCGGTGATCATAAAGACGCTTGACAGGACATTTGTCTTACAACATGTGAAGCAGAGCATTTGTTCAGGTGGAGCTGATCAATTGGTATCAGCTGCTTCACCAGTGATTTATTCATCACCTGCTTGGATATCAGCTGATTGGTAGTTTGCATGACAAACTCACACACATATATATATCAAGGGGGCATTAATTGTGTTAACATAATCCTTGTTGCTGCTCAGATTTCTTGAGAGCTCCCTTAAAGTGCAGAGCCTGTTTTACTAAACCTGTCTCAATGCCCAAAAATGACCATTTAAACACAGACCACTGTGAGCTGCACCAGTTACTTCTCTCTCTGTTTATGCCTGCGCGTCTGCACATGCATGCAAATACTCGCATGTTTTTGCCAGGTCAGATTAAATTGTTGTGTTGTAATTCATGAAAATTCAGAGCTTGAACTGGGTGTCAGTGACATGAATTTAATTGTTGTTGCCAAGTACTTGACTTGAAAACAAATGGTCAGACCAATCTGCAATTTGCAGAATTTCAGTGATACTGCTGCAATATTAAACCCATCCCAAGCTTTTAGTTTTGAATATTCCAGGGCAAAGTGCAGCTCCATTTCATTTCTGTCGTCTCAAATCAGAAAACACAGGCTTCCCTGTTAAGTTCTGCAATCCACCAAATGGTTAAAGTTTCATTTAAGATATAAAAACCTGATTAATCGCTAACTGTCAAGAGAACCAAAGCAGTAATAACATTCCCACGGCATAAGACCTGCCCTACACTCAAGCAATTACTGTGAGCCCTTTCAAATTTAATGTAAGATGACGCATACCGACAGTTTCTCAAACACAGTCTTTTTTTTTCTGTTCCATTACGAAATTTTCCATTCAGATTCACCTCACTGGCAGGGGAGCAAAACAGAAATAAAGACTGTGTCTCACGCTTTCATTGTAGAGGGGAGCAATTTCCGAGCTAAAACTATTACAAGCCCGGTGTGGGTTGGAATAACAGCCAATAATAAATCAATACAACCATAAAGAATTGGACTGAGAGAGAAAAACAACAGCAATAAAGACAATTCATTTTAATTATGGTGCAATAAAAAGGCAAAGTAAAAACAACTCAGATGTCCCCTTTGCAATTCTCATTGCGCTGGTTTTGTTTACAATTGTGTCCTTGTCAGCAATTCAAACAGCTGCTCTGCAACAAAATGTCTCCTCAATTAGCATTTTCTTTAATGCACTGTTGTCACAAGAGTTTGTGCACGCAAACACACACAGCTGTGTGTGCCACATATAGAAACCACGCCAAAGCCAAGCTCAGTCTTCGTGCTGTATGAAGCATAAACTGTTTCCCGCTAAAGACTAAAGCTAGTTTGCATTGCCAAAACATTTTGGAGGAGCCATAAACACTGAGTAGATTACGTTCTCTGGCAACATGCAACACGCACAAGTTTAGATGAATCCCTCCATTATGGAAAGATTGCGCTTTTAGTTAATTGCTGAAAATGTCAACACGTCCTGTCTTATCTTTGAAGTCAGTGCTGATGACTTTTTTAGCACTTAAACCTGCATTCACTGCCTCTCTGGTCACTTGGGAGAGGTGGAAGCAACACACTGAGATTATTACCTAAGTCCATTGTTGCTTATTTACACATCCAGCAGACACACAGCAGCATTAATATTCATTTGGAGTTGTGTTACAGGACGTGTGATGAATATAAATGCAACATTCACTCTTCTCATAGCTCTGTTTTGGTCTCTACCAACTCCTGAGGGACATATGCGGTTCTTTAGCTGCTAAATGCTTCAGCGTTAGCTAGCTGCGAACTTTGTCTTTCTGCTGTTTGATGCTGGGCAGGTAGCACATGGGTTCGGGATACTAGTGTGGAGTATGGAAACAGCTGCCTGCTGCAACAGAAAGCGACTGTGAGACTGAACCAAAACAGCACAGAAAAACAAAAGAGTGAGCCGGAAGACGCTACAACACTCCACAGAGCTGAGGGGAGAGTGATAATTTGTGGGTTCGTTGCTAGTGGTAGCAATTTGATCCATTTTCAATATAAAATATTGATATAGCAGTTTTAACCAAGTGCTCTGAGTTTCCTTAACACAGCCATGGAAATGCTAATAGCTTCCAGGAGCTGTTTGTGGGGAAAATAAGTCAAATCCATTCACAGTGAATATTTTGCAAATGCATTCACTGTGAATATTTTCTCATTTTGTCTATAAAAATATAATCTGTGCAGCACTACATTTCGTTCATAATGGATTTGCTAATGCAGATTAGTTGAATATAAATGTCTTTTTTTTCTCATTTTTCAGGAAGCGAGGTTGATGAATCCTCACTTTGGATAAGTTCCTTTAAAGTGTAACTGATCAAAAAGGCGAATTCTATAGGCGATCTGTTAAATTTACACTCACTAATAAATGCTCAGCTCATGAACAGAAACTACTCAATTACACATCAGGTTTCCTTTGGCTCTAATTCCTCCAGACCCAGAAAAGAGTCTGCTTTGAACCTTTAAACCCCTGACTGCCTGTGGGCTTACAGAGGACTAATGAGCAAAGTGCTGTTCATATTTCCCACCATTTCTATACCGCAGTCAAATGGCTTTGGGCAATGTGTGTTTGTGTATTTGTGGTTGCATAATTTGTGTATATATGCCAATGTTGTCTTGTGCTAATGTGTTCTGGTGTGTAACTAACCATAACTGATCTCTATGAAGCATATAGAATACTTGCTTTCACACTTAAGTGGCCACATGCAGCGATGACAGTTGTGCCGCATGTAAGCATTTTGCCCGGACAATACGGGTGGTCTTTCGCCGAGGGTCAAGCCTTATGTGTGTGCACGTCCATGTGTATTTGCTCATGCATGTGTATTTGTGTGTGGATATGTATTACTAACAAGCTGTGGTGGCAAAATGTGTGCCATCTGTGCACACGGGAGATTTCACACTCTTGTTCATGTTTTAGTTGTGCCAGTATTCTCATCAGGGACGCTGGCCAATCATCACAGGGAAGCAAAGAGCAACAAGCTCCAGCCTGTTAGCCAGTCTCATGTTTGCCATACTGATTTTCAATAATATATGGTCTCCACATGGGGAGAAAGTGGTGTGTGTGCTTAATACTTGTTTGTGCTGGGTTTTTATAAAAGTCAATGGGATGTATTGATTTTTCCAGCTTGAAAATGTTCTATCAGATAAACAATAGGTGTTTTTCAATCTTAGGAGATGCAGTTTCTCTTTTGTGGCGCGCAGGTAAAGAAAAGCGCCTCGCGTGGACGAGTCATGTCTGCCATTCAGATGTTGCGACAAAAGCTGCGAGTAGCGGCTGAAAGTTTGAGATTAGGATCTTCAGTGACTTTAAATTAGTCTTGGGTGAGGTGTGATCCGGTAGAGTAGCCTGTGAGTGGTGACTCATGGGTTCTGATTCAGTACAGGCATTTCTAATCTCTGCTTCCAGATGATTTGAGGACACGCTGTGACAGGACGATGAATTATTCAGTATCGGCTGTTCACCTGGAACGAAACCAAGAGACGAAATCGAAATGATGTGGGTGATTGAAATTAAAGAGTGGCGTTGACAAAGAACAATCTGCCTTCCTCGCTTGTTTCAGAGAAGAGAATCACATATTTTTAAAATCACCACCTGCCTGTGATAAATGACTTCGAATGGAGCCACGCCGAATCCTCACCTGTGGAGAGACTCATTACAGCTGTGCAGGTTTTTGTGTCTTCCCTGATGACTGTCTGGCGACTCCACCGTAAGATATCAATAACACAATTACTTTAGTACCGTGAGGGCCTGCTCACATGGAATGCAGAGCTACTGTCAAATATCTTCAATTTGGAAACTAATTCAACTCCGTGTCCATCCTTTTTGCTCAGCTGCTGTTCTGCAGGAGTCCTGTCAGCGCAGCCTGATTACTCTGTTTCACCTGACACCTCAAGCCTCGGCAGGAGCAGTGAGAACTGCATTAGATGTAACCGGATCAATACCTCCAGGCAATTTTCCCCCTTTGCACCATCAGCGCATAACTATGTGCTCAACTTCTCCACCTCAGTCACATGTGCAGCCTCTGACATGCATTCTAAGGGTTATATCGCCCTCATGAGCACCTCACTTTGCTCTTTCTCATCCCTCGTAGAATTGTAATCGTGTTGCTTGTCTCCGTCGCCGGCTCCCCGCCACATTTTATCTCTCATCGTCTCTGCCTCAGTCATCAAGAATGCAAATTGGGAGTGACAGAGCAATCGTGAGATCCATCACAGACAGATAGAGTGAAACAGCTTGGCAAAGATCTATGGGAGAGTCACCCTAGTGTTGGTGATTGAACTCCTTGGCGTCTGCGATTGTGTGTGTGCATGTTTCATGATGGGTGTGATCTTTAAATATTCAGGGTAAAAATCTCAGATTAGCCTCCAAATCATAACAAGGATCAATCCTTATTCCAACATGACCAAATACATGGTGCACAATAATCAACCTGAAATTAGATACAAAGTAGTGCAGGTTAATACTTATGTATTATGCTTGAACACCAATCAGCATTGACCGATGGACTAATCCTAAACCAATTTCACATCCCAGACTAAATCCCACTGATCCCTCCACATACATCTGTGCAAATGCACATGCATAAATTGGGACATCCGCATGTACTTATGCATGTGCGTGCATTTCAAAACCCCGCAACATTCACATACTGCTTAACGCAGCCCTATACAGCCCTCCCCACCCCCATCTCTGCCCCCAGGTGCACTGAGGCAGAGAGCAGAATGGAGCAGAGCCGTGTGCGGTGACAGTGACATCCATCGCATGCAATGAATAATCAATGAACACCATCTGGTGCATACAACAGGGGAGCACAGCTCCAATCGTTTACTCCGGGATGTGTCTCTCTCGCTCCGTCCCACACTGTCTCTCACTTTTTCACCTGCTCTCTCACCCTCCCTTTCCCACTTTTCCCACAGATGTTAACCACTACACAGCTACTGTCTCACTTTCTCTCATCACCTCGTCTTTTTCTCCATCTACATCGCTTTGCCCTGTTCTGCCCGGCCACCACCACTCCCCATGCACCTCGGTGGCCTCTGTGACAGGCTAGTCATGGTATCCCTCATTCGAATTCAGTGGTACAATTCCCAAGCAGCTAATAAGGTGACCTGTTGCCCTTTAAAGGACATCCACTTTTATGATTTATCGCAACTGAATATCTTATTAGAGTGGTCTAAAAGTGCTGTAAAAGTACTCCAATTATATAATCCAAAGGACACCTGGTTTAGGAAAACAGTTTCTTACGCAGGGCTTAAAAAGGTCTGACTGCAACAGATATATTTTTATCCTCCACCCCCCTTTCCTTCATTTTACAGCTTCTTTTATGGCTGCCGAAATTAAGCAATAATACCAGTATTACCAGCCTTCAGTGACTAGGTAGATTTGCATTTTACATTTGGATCAGATGCTGTCTGACCGCAGACGTAGCCTATATGCACCTACTGTAGAAGCTCTCTGAGCAGGTCTATAACTCCTTTCTGGCTCAGCTTGGCACTCTATTTAGCCCCCTGTATTTCATCCAGAACTGCTGTCCTGACTTGCCGTCAGCTTCCCTAAACCCTCCGATGTCATCCATCCCTTCAGTTTCCTCTCTATGGAAGGTTCTATCTAATTCAGAATCTGGCACATGCAGCGTATAGCATTAAACTCACAGGTGTGTGAAGAATTTTGAGCACGAAAGGTAGCCTGAAAAGGCACAATGTGCTATAATTAGACTTGTTATAAAAATAAAACAACAGTGTGGATACGTTGTTTTAGCCAAAAACAGAAAACTAACAAGGCTTTTTGCAGGTTTCGGGATGCCCAAAGTCTAAAGTCAAGCTTGGGATTTCTCTGCATGTTGAAGCAGCGTGCATGGGCATTTGACATGACAGAGTAATGGCAGCTACATTTGTAAAAGTCTGGGCTGCGGTTGCGTGTGAAAAATGCAAAGAAGAAGCGAAAAGTTATTACAAGGCCTGCATCGACAGCTGGATCGATTAAAATAGAAGCCAGTCTGTTCCATCAAACAGGCATGAGATGGACAACTCAAATACGCAGCTGAAACACTTTCTATGTAATTTCAAGTGATAAATCTGCCACTATCTTCATTGCAAACCTCATACGAGCAGCACAAGAACAGAAAGCTTGACAGGCATGGCAACAGCAACAAAGGTTGGGCAGGCCGTAGCAAATGGTCAGCTGATTATGTACTGTCAAACCTCAAATCACTGCTCATCCTTCCAGTCGTGTCCAACACATATATTGGCGGCTTTTCCAATAAAGAAAGCTGCATGTTGAAGAAAATGCTCCGAACTCTCACTTCTCTCTGTGGTGTGTGACTAGACTGCCAAGGCCATGCTTCAGAAAACATAGCATCAAATGTAATTTCTGTCAGTTTCATTAAGTTCAGTATTGTCTGTGAAATGCTGAGCAAACCTGAATGACTGGATGGAACTTGATTATCCCCTTGGCTGTAGTAGAAATTCAATGAAGTATTCAATCATCATTCGGATTGTTTAGACCAAAACTTATCTGCTAATGTAAAGTGTGTTATTAATGTTCGATTGACATGTTTTTTTATTGGTATTGATTTAATTTCCTAGTCGCATTTCATCGATTTGGTTTATGCTGTAAACATACTGTAGCAGAGAGGCTGTTTTAATTAAAGCCATACTCTTAGCAAGAGGTACTGGTGAGATTTTTGTAGCCTACAATAAACACTTGTGCTCCTTTGGTGGAGCAGCATCTATGCTTTTGGAGCCACCATTTCTGTTTTCAGATGAGCAGTCATGCTGTCGTCTAAACCATGGCCACCCGTAGCTGCCAGCAGTTCCTTATCGGATGCTGATTGGTCAAGCGCATATCTTGAAGCCTGGCATGATGGATTCTCACGTTGCGTGATCTCGCGACCTTGAAAATCCAGCTGCCTCGCAGGGTAAGGTGATATAACCTCGTCTTCTTCTTCAGTTGCGCAAGGTGCTGAGCGACAAGGAGGCATCTAAACTTGTTAAGGCTCTATTTGCTGGAGAGAAGCTACTAAAGCAGGAGATAGAGGACAACACGGGGAAGGTACATATGCATACAAATAAGAAAAAAAGAATTAGGGTTGGCTTGAGATATCAGACCAGTTGGAATGACCACTCGCCCAAATTGAAAGATGTGTGTGGAGGCAAGCAAAGGCTTCATTAGCCTCAGGGCTGCAGGGAAAACTCTGCCAGCTACTGCAAAGTGCAAAGGTTCATCAAGTCAGCATGCACAGAAAAGGCTCTCCTTTCATCCTGGCACAGAGCAGGTGTAAGTTTCATTTACATTAAGAGAAATATATGTTTTTGGCTTGTTAATAAAGAAAGGGAGACTTGCAGCACAACTGGGATCTGACATTCAGGCTGCTTGATGTAAAAACATGTAAATTGCAGCCCCTCTATTTCTAAGCAGATATAAAACTCCATTCAGATGCAGCTCCTTCTCCAGTGTTTCTCACTTGTGTAGGGAACTGTAACAACCACGGACGCAACAATAAACTGACAGGAAGATAAATCTGCCGGCGGAAGTTTCGGGTAGAAAGTCTCTGAGCTGCAGATCTATCCTCTTTGAGGAAAGTGACATTTCCGCAGCAGCATTCACGATAAAAAGTAATATAACTGTCCAGTGTTCACCCATTTAGTAACAGCAAACACATCCAATCACATTTACTTGTGGCAAAACATTTTCTTTCATACATTTAGGCTTAAAAAACAACTAACTTATAATGGAAGCATACATTTTTTAACAACCCTCTCCCTCTACTCTTTTAAAAGGGACCAGTCTTTTTTATAAATCCTATTAGTTTACACTTAAATGATCCCTGTCTGCATTATGTTCTACCCCTAATCCTGTCTCTCCGGTAAAAGCGATTGCAAACTGCTGTCATTTTGCACCCTGGGGGTGTCCCATTGTCCCAGAAATGTTTCCTCCCTTTCTTCTTCTGTGTCCTTTCTTTCATGACAAAGGAAATGATGCTGAAAACAAACAACAACTGTTATCTTCCTTGCAGCAACTTTACTAAAACATTGTGCAATCCTTTTAGGATGCATCCTCATGTCACCCTGGCCAAATACAAGCTGCTACGCCCAAATCGCTGTCAGGGCGGCAAATTAGCAACAATGACTGACGAGCATGTGTTCAGTAGGGTTGGCGTGACTTTTTTGAGACAATATGTTTTGTGCTAAAGTCTTTGTTGCAGCTCAGTAAATAAAAGCTTTCTGAGCAGTTAGCAGTTGGCTATAGGATTTGAATATTGGCCTGTAAACTCGGTCTGTAACTGATGCAGAGTCTGATGAAGATAGCAGGAAGCGCCATTTCTATTTCTGCTCACTTCTCATGAGGAGCGAAGACGACAGAGTGGAATTTGCCATGGTCACAATTCATTAGCTTGAAAACTGGATAACCCAGTGATGATGACACGATGACTGAGAGTTAATGATTTATTACCTGTTTTCCTGCACTGAGTCCCCATTAAGAATAAACCATTCACGCATTTGAACCTAAACTGGCAATAGACCATTTTTTTTCTAACTTATCATGATGAAATAAATGTTGATTGCACAACGTAATGGCTACAGATAATGACCCCCTTGGCGTTTAGATTGCTTCCCTATAAGCTTCGTTTTGACTATGCAATTTTGTCTGCTAGCGAAAATGAAGGCTGACTGGCGATCCAATCCGGCTGGTACCATTTTAATCCACTTTCATGCCTCTATTATGGACTAAATGAATGAATAAACTCACGCTTTTTCTCCTAATGTTTCCTTCTACTCCCCCCTCCACTCTGATGCCAACCCCTTCTGTTATTAATTTGCCTGAAGTAATACCCAAAGTATGTTATTACTCCACAGAAAATTACAGCAATTTCACTTGACCTCCTCAGCGGACGTGCTTTTTTCTTCTCTCTTATTTCCAAAGTGGTGTTGATAGTTTCTTCACAGAAATTTGGAGATAAATGCTCTGTTGTTTGTAGCTGATGGGCTCTGAGGAAAGCGGACATCGATCTGGTTGTCTTTGCGAGAGCAGCCAACAATAATACCACTTGGAAACGTTATCTGTTAGTCCAGATCCGGCCACTCCCTCCTGTCCTGCAGTAACCCCTCTTCCCACCATTCTCATCACCTGGCCTTCCTCACACATACTCACCTGCTTCCCATTTCCCTAATCAGCCTGGCAGTATATATACCATCTCCTCTCCTACTCCACTAGAATGTCTGCTTTGCATCTGCTCTAACTTTCCTTGCTTGTTCTAGCTGCCTGACCTTTTGCCTGTTCCCCAGACTGATGATCCTCTGCCTGACCCTGAGCTGGATAAGTTTTCCTGATTCCTTGGTTGACTCTTGCTTGCCTTTTGAATAAAGTAAACAACATCTCTGCATGCTGTGCCTCCAGGTCCACGCTCTGAGCCCTTACAGTCTGGTTTCATAATTCACCGTGTGACTTACAACAAATGGGAGGGCTCACAGCAGCATTCGAGTGTGTAATATACATGACAAAGCTGTCCCTTTGTTTTTTGAACAGCAGCTACTGCATGCTGGTCTTCTGAGTGCCAGGTACACTCCCAGAGAGACATGGCTTTGCCTTTAATTAATTTCCTGAATGATTGAGCACAGTTTAACAGCCATTTCCCTCCTCAGTGGTGGTAACGATGAAAGCAGCCAAACAGAAAGGAAAGGCTATTTCTATAAAAGCTGTCCTGTAAATTAAAGTGAACTCTATTGGTTCTGGGAGTGTGTTGTACACAGCACTATGCAAAAAGGGATGCATTAAGCTGACAAGCTCAGGATAAAATAGGTTACACGAGGTGATCAGTTAAAATGGTAAACAGAATATAAAAATTCATAGCAAGTGTCAGCAGATCCAAATGTGTGACTTTACTGCAAATGAAGTTAACTGTAAAAGACAGAGCATGTCTTTACTGCCGCAGAGGAACCACGAACGTCACCCTGTGACCCACTGGGACTTGTCTTTTGTCAGGCAGAACTCCCAGAAAACACCAGGAGGGACTTGTCTTGCCCCAAAATCCACTGGGGTGAACTGCTCAGTGGTTCCTCATTGGCCTGTGCAGGCTGATCTGGCATGCAGCCCCTCAATGGCTGGCACATACAAACCAAATATGGCCGGAAGACAAGAGAAGAAAACAGTCCTTTGTGTTTAGTCTGAAATGATTTCAGCTTGTGGTTCTTGGCTTGAGATTACGCGGGGAGGATTTCCAGCTCCCTCGCCAGCGGATTGCTTATGCTTATGTTCTTTATGGGATGAACCGATGCTGATGCCACCAGCTAGACAAACAATACATCACAACAGGCCATCAATTACATCCACACAACGTGTTAACGAGACACTGACATTTTTACCTTTTGTTCCAGAAAACCTACACAGCTTTAAAACCCAAACAGACAAACGTTCCTTTCCCTTCCCCATTAAATGAAGATATATGCTGCTTTTTAACGTCCAAGTCCACACTCCCTCTCCACTGGTGCACCTTTATCCTCATTTAATTAAGGCAAGTTAAGGGACACCCCCCACTGCTCCCCGGGCTGAGCGCTGCCACTGCTGTCGACCTCTCTGCATAAGGAGGAAAAGCATGTCAACAGGGTGGTAGGCTGCTTTTTATTAGCTAACTCAAGGTTGAAGCCCCTCTGTTCTCTCACCAACTACTACTGCAAACAAGCAGAACCGTCAGACCTTGTGTTTGTAAATGGACAGAAAGGCACCGCAGTCCTCTACCTCTTTTATGCCACCATAAAAAAAAAACAAATCAGCTCTTATTATGTTATATTGCCTGTTGCATGTTTGACACGAGGTTGTTCCTGTTTGTCCCTGGTGAATGCATCCTGTTTACCTAGCCTTGGGGGGGACCGGATTGAATCACCAAGAGCTGCGGGACTTGACTCACCCACGCAGCACTACATCCTCGCAAGGCTGGTGGTGATAGCCGCTGGCTGACGGGCCTCTTCTGTCTTTAGTCAGCCTGCTCTTCTTTTGGTACAGACAGCTCAAGATTGAATATATAAAAGAGTGGATGTGCTTGTTACATAGTCCAAAACAGCAAATCAAACAAAAAAAAAAACCCCCTTCGCACAGTTCAACAGCTCCTCGGTTGCTCTCCTGCATGTCCCTGGTGTGTCGTGTTAGTGGCTAATTATGAGGAGGACCAGCACCATAGCAACCCTGCAGTCTCTTCCTACACATACAAGTCCATCAAATAATCAACAAAATCCATTGCTTGCAATTGTCCTTCAGTTTGGAACATCGAAGCCTTGTCTGATCCGTCTCCCGTATCAGCAGGATAGTGTCATTTTCTGAGCTTATGCGTCTATGGCTACGGTTTGATTAGGTTTAGTCACAGTAATTACTTGCTGAAGGTCAGGGGACAATCAGTCATGGTTAAAAGAAATCAGCTGTCTGAAGGAAACAGGAAGCAAACAGCTGACTCCCATGCCAAAATCTGGCAAAATCTTCCAACCACCACAAACTCTTTCCTCAGTGGACTTTGTGGTTCTATAGCAACATCACATGTTTCACACGTTTCCTCCTGAAGAACCACAGTCACAGTTCCTGCATCCACGAGAGGACTTTACTGCAAACATGTGCGGTCCAAACGGCTGATGCTGACCTGTAGTGCCGTGTGCAAACTGCTATGAAGGAAACGAAGCAGATTATCGAGACAAAACCGTCAAAAGAGCTATCAGTGTGGTGTAAAGTACCATATGTTTCCTCCTCTGCAGGTTTAGTTTTCTGAGTGGAAATGAAAACAATATATTTAACGTTTCTAATACAATCCATTATTTAAAGATCCGGCTGCAGAAAGGCCTCAAATGTAAAATTTGCATTGATTTTGGAGGTTTTTGGAAGATGTGCCACAGTAACAGTGGAGAGAAAGAGAAGCAGCGCTGAGTGTGAAGATCTGCAGACTGATGTGTGAAAACTGAGACAACTCACAGAGGACTCAGACAGGAAATGAGCCGACGGGATGTACTACATAACTAACGTTTGGCTGCTTTTCGATTAGTTCCCACTTTCCATGAATGCTACGGTGCAAATTTAATTTGAGAAGAGCTGTGGGTTTAGGTTTTCACGGGCACCGGGCTGTGGGTGTTATTTGGTGGGATTTTAATGCTGCATTTTCCTACTTTCATCCCAACACCCATAATCAGTGATCTACAGTACATTTGCCCTTCTCTCCTGCCCTATAGGGACCTGGGGAAACTGGTCTAATCTCAAAGAAAGAAGCACATTAATGTGCCACATGGCTTGGAGCCAATGTCTCACTGAAACCTCTGACGACCCCGGACAGGAAATTGGCAGCACCTTTTTATGACCTCGTCTAGATCAGGCTTTAACCCAAAGGCAATATACTCAGAACAGTCTCAAAAAATGTGAGAAAGCAGCCACTGCATGTAATTGAAACAGGTTGCTTCCACAAGTCAAGATAATGTAGCTCACATCCAATTTACCTGCAAAAACACTACAAACTGTTGAAAAAGGCGACTCTTAAAACACAGGTGCAAGCACAGTGACTATGTTGACTCCACAGATATGCATGAATTATTCTTGTAGCATCTGTTTTTTTTTTTTTCTTCTTAGCACCAGTCAAAGGCTAACAAAGCAGAATGAGCACAAAGGGCTCTTTTTTTTTTTTTTTTTTTTTTTTGCCACAATCAGGCTTATGCAAACTAGAACAATCATAAATTCCTCCTTTTGCCTCATTTCTTCCTTTCATTTCATCCTCTTTTATCAGCAACACAGAAATCCTGGATTCTACATTTCATCTTCCCATTAATAGATGCCAGCAGTGCTCTAGTATGCAAATTCATGACAAAGAGCTTTGGATAATCTAAATTGCCCATTTATTTCGAGATTTCTCACATGATAACATGGGGCAAATTCTGCAACAGAACAGTAGACGCAGAAAGTTCCTGTCTCTTTCTCCAAATGTGTCTGACCTCCTTATTGAAAACACTGTTTGGAGGTTCGACATCAAGTAATGGCAAATCTTCAGAAATCACGCCTCACCATCTTTTGCTCTCTGTGGAGTCGTTTCGCTGTCAGCTCCAGCACTGGGGTATGGATTTCTGAGTCAGGGGCCTGGAATGACATAATGATATATACACAAAGCAGCTGACAAACAAAGAGTGATGGCAAGACAAGGTCATGTTTTCAGTACGGAAATAGGATGTCTCTGTCTCTTTGCACAGAGGAAGAGAGTCCAGGATGTGGTCGGTTATACTGATTGTCTGTCTCATCTGGGAGACTGTGGCTGGGAGCAGAGCGGAGCTATGCACTCTATTTTACCGTGATATTAATCAAAGACGGGTGAGTAATAAATGTCAAATTTGTTGCAGTTAGAAGAGTGAGGCTGATCAAAGTGGGTGGTCACAGCAAAGCACAAATACCACTGAAATAGATTGTGAATCCATAAAGCAGCAACTCCAACAACTTTTATCTCTGTAGGAAGCCACTGATAATTACATTCATTCCCCGCTGTCTGACCTTAAAGCCGCTGAAAACTCGCCTCGCTTCACATCTTAAATATTAAATATTCACATCTAAATAACCAATCATAGTTGAAAAAAAGTCTCTTTAGTATTATTTATTAAGGCCCCTGAAAAGCCTGTTTTAAGTCTTAATATTAATATTAAAAATGAATATGCAACAATCAAAGTTTTGGAAAAGACATCTTAGGTTATCATTTATTAAGAGTAATCTAACTAAACTCAACATGAGCTTTTTTTAAGGCACTTTAAAGAGTTAATCAACCCAAATTACAACAAAATCTATTTAAGATTTTGAGATGCTGTCTCTGAGATTTGATGGAAACAAATGAAATTTCATCTGTGATGTGCACAGCGTTGAAAAGTAACATTTCTAAAATTCAACAGCTGTCTTTCTGTTTCCCCAGAAACGCTGGCCCCTCTGAAATCCACCTCCGCCTGTTTAGATAGTTTAGTCAGCCTGTGTGTTATTTGCACTCTGTGAATATGTTCAAGGTGAAAGTTTCTGATGTCTGGGGCAGCGCAGTTCATGTTGTGGTTGATTATGGAGCATTCTGTTTCCAGGTGCTGGGGAGCACTAATGCATATGTGATACACGTTGTTTAAAGCATTTCTGGCTCCAGACAGCTGCGCAAAGTGTTGATAAGTGATGTCATTTGAGTCAGTTGAGTCTGAAAACTGCAAGTTTGAAAGTTAGTAAAATCTGGAGGCGTGGAGTTCGACAGAGGTGAGTTTGCCAGATTTCTGTAGCCCACTGCTCATCTCTGCTAGAAGCTAGCGGCTTAAAGCTACATTAGCTGATACGAGAACAACACATGCATCGATTTTGATTCTTTGTCTTAATTCTCCATCTTGATAATCGCCATATGAGTGCAATGATAAATCAGTGGATTACTCTTTCAACAGAAATGCGTCAGACAAATGACTCAATTGTTTTCTTAGAAAGAGGCTGCAAAGTCCTCTGACTTAACTCTTGTTTGAAAGCGCACCATTACACATGATGGTCCGGTGATAAATAGTGAAATTCACATAAAGAAGGCAGCAAAATGGAAAAGCAGACATGATTATTATTGTGTTTATGTGAGGTTGGGTGATGTTTCCTGAGCATACATTGATGCACAACACTTGCAATGTACACGTGAGCTTGCAAATGTGCAAATATGCATGTAAAATGAAGGGAAAAGTACAGACAATAAATATTCTTTCACCTTCTGCACACATCCAAGGATCATCCATCTTCTTTGCTGGCTCCCTCCCACTACTTCTCTGTCTTCACCTCCTCCCCTCTGAGCTCTCACCATATCCACTAATTAATCAGGTCGTACATTTCATCTCAGAACAGTGAATTATGAACTTCTTTCTTTGCTCTCTTGCAACAACACATGCTCTTTGACATACACTACACACACTGGGAGAGAGACTACTGTATGCTCAAGGAGTGTATCTACTTTAACACTATGTCTGCATCAGATGTCATATTTTATGGGGGCTTACAAAGTGAGGTCAACACAGCCAATCTCATTTGTTTGTTCTGTTTCATTTTGAAGGAGGTGCATTTCCTCCCCACATCAGCTACAGAAATAGGAGAGAAGCAGCAGGAGTGAAAAGAGGAGGTGGGGGTTGGGGATCTGATCAAAAGCACGGTGTCTTATACAGCACATGAAGCTGTTTCATCATCTCTTGATCCTCCTCTGACACCTCATATGATGGAGTGCTGGATCTGGGGGAGGTGTGTGTGTGTGTGTGTGTGTGTGTGTGTGTGTGTGTGTGTGTGTGTGTGTGTGTGTGTGTGTGTACAATGATGGTAGATGGTTTGGATGATAATACTGCGCCCATACAAATGTCAATTCCCTCAGTGATCTAATATATGGTTTGTGGAAGATATTTTTGTCTAACGATAGCATGATGGGGGTTTTTTTTTCTTACAACTGGAATTTTCCACCAGATTTCCACTAAGTAAATGGTGAATCTGTAAGTATAATCTACTCTGTGCAGTAGTTTTTATTGGTGGCAGAGTCTGCCATTGCCACAGTGGAATCAAATTGCCTTGACACACAAGCAATTTGCAGGAAGTGATGCATAGCCTCTGTGTAATCTAGAAGATTACATACAGATTACATTACGGAATCTTGTTTACTTTCACTCTCATTACACCGTATCATTGCTGTATTAAGTCATTCCTAATACAACCAAACATTTCCTGCTGCTGCACCTTCACATTAAAAGCATATAACCAGTCAAACACGAACTGACTTCTATTCTGAGGCAGTGACAGGAAATGAAATGTGTTTGTCACAGAGATTTGCACTGATTGACTGACTGGACTTTGCATATTTATCATTGCTAACTTAATCACAGAGCCCTGCACATTGGAAAATTAAGCTAAAGGGGTACTCAGACTCTCCGTTAATGGCCGGCTTCTACATTGAAACAGCTATAGTTTGTTTGGCTGCAATGCAAACAAGTACACCAGCTGCTTTCATGTTGTAGCTGTTGAAAGAGTGTTTTGCTGCCCCCAGAATTCTGCGAAGTGTAATATTAAACGACACTTGCTGTTACCACCAGTAACCACCTTTAAAATAGCTTAAAATGCTGTCACCTGATCCAGCACAGATGCCTCGCAGTACAAAATTATCATAGTCATTTTAAACTCATCAAGGAAGACAAAACATCTCTGTTTCAAATGCAGTTACACTGAGCTCCATGCTGTTGGGGCTAAGAACATGAACTCAATACTCTCTAATAAAACTAATAAAATACGATTTGAATATGGGATTGTGTAGAGAAATGAAAAGATCATAGGACTGCAGATCCAGAATAGTGCGATGGATAAATATAGCTAGAAATAGACTGGAGCATATGACATGTTGAATCCCAATTACCAGAACTGGGCGGCCACAAAGAGGTCTGGATATCAGAACTTTGTTATGTGGATTTTCAAAGCAAAGTGAGACAGGAACTCACCAAAGAATCCAATTATCTGTGCCCAAGTCACAGGTACTTTTGAATGCGGACCTTGACTGGTGTACTTGTACTGCACATTTGAAGACCGGGCCTTCAAGTTTCACCTCTATTCTCTATGCAGAACAGCTGCTGCAGTGTACCTTACATGTAAATGTAATTCACTCTCTTTGTTAAATTCTGTTTTATCTGCCAAAACTGCCAGGGTGTAGGTATAGCCACAGAGTCAGGTTCACTATTAAGAGTCATAGGCATACACTGTGGCCTGTTATGAACAGTGTTTTTCAAGTACGCTGCACTATTTTCTTTAACCAAACGTCTTTAAGATCAAATGGAAGCCTCTGTCCTTTTTTATCTCCTCCAGAAAAGCTCAAATGTGTACTTGAAATTTTGTTTTCAGATATTTTTACAGATGCTTCAATGCTGTTTTGATGTTGTTCAAAAGGATAAAACTGACTGAAAAGTAAGTTTCCATTAGAAACGTCTTGCCTGGTGAATGTATGTGTCTCTCTGTTGGCAGCCTTTCTCAACAAGACAAAGCGTCTGCAGACCTGTTAGCAGCTCTGTGAGGCTGTGCTTGGGTATAGCAGTGCGTTGAGCTAAATGCTAATGTGAGAATGTCAAAATGCCGATGCATCCATACTGATGTTTAGCAAGTATAGCACCTAATGTTTACCATCTCAGTTTGGTGTGTTAGCGTGCTAACATTGTTAATCAATATTGCTAATTCACTATTGTCTGACGTTTTTCAAGTATTTGGTCCTAAACCAAAGTATTGGAAGATTTTGACATGATGATGGTGATAAATTAAAAGTTTGCAATTGCCAAACTCGATGACATTTCATTCATCCAAAAGTCGTTGAGGCATTTCACTCAAAACCACAAATGTGAAGGTGATGGTGCTAGAGGAAAATACAGAATCACCAAAGGTATTCTTCCTCTTGACACGTTCAGGGATCTTCCTGGTGGACTGGTCTTGTGAGTCATTTTTCCTCAACCCTGGTACTATATAGCCCATATACAGATATTCAATAGGCCATCTTGGCTGCGGAGACACAGCTGATGCAGTCTCTACTAGCAGGTGGCAGTTGCCATCACTACTGAAACTCAAAGTGTCTGGCACTAGTTGCCAGCTGGCGGGGCAGAGAGGGTGCAGCAAAAAAAAAAAGAAAAAGAAAAAGGCTTTACTCGCTCACACTGCAAAGTGTGCTAAGATAACAGATGTATCTAAGGAGTCTGCAGGTGATGATGAGGACAAGAGAGGGGGAAAACATTAAAGAGGTGTGAGCAGGGAGCAGCTTTGTCGGGCTTATATGCTAATTGCTGTGAACTAGCTCAGTGAACTAACTAAAGCACAAAATGTTTCTGATCAGCTTGAGGTTTCAATGCAGGTTTGTCCATTTCCAAGGTTTAACTTCAGACTCAGTGCACAAACATTTAGAAAAGTGGCCAACTGTTGTATTGGGTCTCACACTGAGTGCTTTTATTCACATACTGGGATCCTGAAGCAGAGTTTTTTTTTTTTTGCTGAGATAAGGACTCATTCATCAGGAAATGAACTGTGGGTTTTGTATTGAGCACTGACCGCCTTCTTGGTGGAGGTCTAAGAGCATTTCCTAGTTAAGTATCTTGTTATCCTCATGAATTTCTAATGCTTTGCCTTCATCTATTTGTACTGATATTGGCTTAATAAACAACGTTAGTTTTGTAAGCAAGTGAAAATATTAAACAATAATAGACTAATTAGGCCTAAATATGCTAATTAGGCCCAGATTGTCTGTTCAGAAAAATTCTGGCCTTTGGACAAATGTAGCTGAGGACCTGTGCTATACAGTGAGGCTAGAGCCCTTTTCTGATTTCACAGGTAAAATATAGTTGAATTTCCATTACTGAAAGGTGTTCATGTCCAACAGTATGGTTACCCGCTTTGATGTGGTCAGAACTGTCGAGAGCAATGTGCATTGATTTGATTGGCAGATGAGAGGTGGTGCAAATTCAAACGAGAGAACCAATCAAAAACAACGCTCAAAATTTGAGTTTCAACGAGTGGAGGTCTTTGTCAGTGATCCTGTCCTTGACGGTGAAAAGATGAAAGCATCAGAATAAATATTATGCTCTACATATAAGAAGATTTTGCCAAATGTTTTCAGATGTACCCCCTCTGTAATCACCAACTTTTAAAGAGTTCTTGTAATGTAAGTCAATATTTTTCACAGTAATTTTAACAAATTACAATTGCATTTATTTTGCTATTTAATAGGCATATACTATTTGATAGCCAGCCCAGCAAGGAAAATGGTAGGTTAAATACTCTACAGGTGAACATGGCAGGGAAAGGATGCAGGAGAGGGGAGCAGGAGCCAGATCCAATTAGAGGTGCATTACTGAATGTTATTATGCAACTGTGAAGTAAATTAGAGCACAACACATCATTCATACGATCAGGTTGGATGAGTTCATTCATCTTATTTATTGTTGCACTACAAGAAATAGAATGAATGGCAGAATACACTTCATATGAATTTGTGGTGTCAAGGTTGGACTAATGAGTCGATTCAGATTTAGTGTATCAAACTGGGGCCACTTGACAACAAAGTCTCTGGCTGCTTTCGGTTGCCAGTCCGCCCCTGCATCTGTGCCGCATTTTATGGCAGTCTGTCCAGTAGTTAGTGAGATAATTCAATAAAAAAAAAAAAAAAATGAAATGTTGGTGAAATGCTGGTGGCATTGCATGAAAAGTGATTATCAAAGTTAATGGGATTCATCCTCTGGGGACCATGAATGTCTGTGAAAGATGTGATTGCAATCCATAATAATTGTGGAGATGAGGCAATGAAATGACATTGCTGAAAATATATATGATCCAAATCGATGCAGCAGAGGATGAGAATTTCATCAAAAAGGACAGCGGAGGTTGCAAGAAAAGCATTTGCGTAATGGATGATGTAGTCATTAGACTACAAAACGACTCAGATGATGTCATCAGGGTTATTTTCTGTTACTGTTTCACTGTTTAACCAGGCTGAGCAGCACCTGAGCAACATATAAACTGACCTTCAGTTGCAAGATGTTTGTATTAAAAAAAATACCCAGTCTTCATTTCATGGTTTCCGTTGTGTTTTTGGTGTCCAGCCACAAAGATCATGTTATAATCAGCCTTGCTTTTTATGTCACTCCACAATCAATTCTTATTGCGCTGATTACAAACACGTTGGGGGACGCAATCTTTGACGATAATGCATCATTACGCTATAACCTGAAGTGCTCGGGTTTGATGCCAAAACACATTTTCATATTGCGCAGCAATGTCATAGCAATGGCATCATAATTGTCCCAATACTTCACAATATGGTGTCAAATCTGCCACTCACCTCTGCTTCAGGATGAAGTAACGAGCATCTCAATTTCTAATAGCTGTGAATGATTCACTCCCAACATAAGAAAGTCTATTTTAGGAATAACAAGGGGGAGGGGGGGGGAATCAGAGATTCTTCTCCCAGTTATTGAATAATTTACAGACCTTGCCAGTGTACTCATTAAGGCTCTACAGTAGGCAGACAACGAGAGGGGGGGAGGGAGATTGCTGTCAGATGGAGAGGGAGAGAAGAAGAAAGATCGGCTATTTGGTAGGACTGGTAAGACTGCCGTGAGGAGAGGGGAAGGAGAGAGCAAGGGGGATGTTAAATACATGAGAAGAAAGAGAAGGAGAACAGAAAATACTGGCATGTCGAGGGAGATAGAAGGAAAAAAAACAGTTTCTGTCAGTGTCATGATTAAAAGATTTATGGGAGCTGAAGGGGAGGGGGGCTGACTCTTCCCACAGCCACTCTTCCTTTTGTCTTCTTTGAACTTGGGATGTGTCGACAGGCTAAGGGAGTTTGGTTAAACCCGACTGATCGCAGATATGAGGTGCCGTTTGGTCTTTGAATTAGCAGGTCCCAGAACACACTCGGAGGGGAAGGGAGGAGAGAGGAGACAGAGGAAGACGGAGCGAGGGAGGTGGGGAGGGAGCGGAGGCACGAGGGATTGGAGGGTGGTTGAGAAAAAAAGGTGGAAAACAGAAGGGTGGAGTCAGAGAAGGGAAAGATACACAGACAGATAGATGAGGAGTTGTTAGTGGGGGTGGGTGAGAAAAGCTTTCACTGGAAGATGATGATGTGCTCTCCCATGATCCTCTCTTGTCTCTTGTAGCACCATTCTCTGCTATTTACCAGGCTATTTGGCAGGCTATAAAACAGCAGAAATACTGATGGGGGTTGGGGGAGTTCAGTGTGCAGGCTTTGCTGTTGTAGCGCTGTCATTAGCCATGTCCACATAAGTGCAGATGAAATGCCAACACTTGTGGCCTAAATTACCTCTGAGAGTTTACTGTTAATGTGTCTGCAGTCGCTTGACTCTCGCACCCGACTTTCAGTGTGTCATAAGAGGATTTTCCATGCCCCCCGCCCTCATTGTCTTCCCCTTCTCCAGTAGCTCTGCATTCATGCTCCGTTCCACAGCTCAGCATATATACTGTAAAATATGGAGCGCCCAGATCATGACAAACCACCGTGTATCTCCCTTTGTGTATCCCTGAATATTTCATAAATGGCACACAGCAGATGTTGTTGTAAAGCGCATCAATATTTGATGCACTCTCTGTCTCCCTTTCTGATGTTTTGTATTCCGGTGACATTGGCGACGGCATTCATGTTGGCTTAACAGCCACTGTGGTTTTGTCTATTATGAAGCATTAGGTATGAGCTGTGTACTGCTTGCTGGTTAATGGAGAAAACAAGTCACAACACTGTGCAAACGTTAGCGGCATGATCAGCTTGCCTGTTTGCAGGTGGCTAATTAGCAAAACATGTTCTTTTTTCTCTCCCCCGATCCCTCATTCCAGCGTGTCATACTTCTCAATGAGTTCCTTTAACTACACCCTAACAGCGTTGATTAATTTCATCAGAAATTACAGTGGAGGTTGCAAGGAAAGCATTTGCATAATACACAAATTGTGGAGTGGTTTTTGAGTCACCCAGATGAATGGATTCAAGTTGGCAAAGCAACTGGCTATGAATGAACATGAGGTACGATTGAAACATATTTCCAAATGTCAAACTATTCAGATTCTCTCAGCCTGTCTGGGCATGATGCGTAAACTATATTTGTCAACACTATCACATATGCCCAGGCATGTTCTTATGCCACACACTGCTTGTTTTGGATTAATACAGATTAGGAATGGGGGGGGGGGGGACCCAATATAATCTGGATTACCAGCAGCCTCATCCCCTCTGCCCATGGCAATTCCCTGGAGAGTCAAAAGCCCGTGTATAATGGCATTTTCTTTGACCCATTTGCAGCAGTGGTGGTATTGCAGGATGAAATATGGAATATGAATGAGTGCCTCCTCCCATAAGAGCTTCCATTAGAGATCACTTAAGGGGCCCTGGTCCATTATTGAGAGGTTGCAGGGGGTGTGAAGCTGCTCTCTTTGAAGTCAGAAGTGGTGCTGGAGTACATGCATTAGTTGGAGTATTGCGTCTCTGTATCATTAGGATCAATGAGTATCTAAAAATGGCAATGGCTTACAATAACTATCATTTACTAATTAGATTTTTATATGTGAATTGGATACTATGAGTGTAGTGCATAGATAGATAGATAGATAGATAGATAGATAGATAGATAGATGAACAGATAGATGTATGGTATAAATGAATGCTTTTCATTTCAATTTTCTGTGTGAAAAGCAGAGCAGCTCTTCTGTACTGATATGTGCATCTCTGCTCTGAACACTTTCTCTGGCCTTTCCCCTCTCCTCCACACGCACACGAGCCAAACTGGCAGCCATTTCTCCTGGGAGGAGCTGTTACATAGCATCTAAGAGGTTATTAAGGCTACTGTGTCTGGGGGAGGATGAGCTGAAGCTGCAAAGACGACCAGAAGGCTGCAGCAAAATGGCCTCTCTTGACAGGGCGCCGTTCCTCGTAGAGTGCAGCAAATCTAGCTTCAGGTGCATTGTGGTCCATAATAGTTGTAACCAGTAAACCAGTAGTTTGTGGTGTGTGTGTGTGTGAGTGTGTGTGTGTATGTGATTTGCCTCCGGGAAAAAAGGGATTTCTGTTCTGTATTTGATTTTCATGCCTGTGATCATTACATTTTCTTGTTGGTGGGGATCAGCTTAATCCCTCCTCCTGGTGCGCATTTCATTCTGTCACAGTGAATCAAATACATTCATTTTCTTTATTTGACAATAGATGGCACAAGCTATGTGTAAAAACACGTTCAGTTTACAGAGTTTGTCTCCATCTCTGCCAAGTGAGCGGCACGATTCAGTGTTCGTCATGTGGACTCAAGAGAGGAAGACTGTGGGTTTGAACGTCAACCCTGACATAAATGTCAAACAGAGACAAATAAAAAGGAAAGTACGGGTAAGCAGATGCCATGTTTTGTCTGCATTAAACATTGCTGTGCTAACAGGTGTTACTCATTGCTATGATGCTCACAAAGGGAAATTACTGTGCATGCATCTGCTCTGCTGTAAAATATGCAAAACTAAATATGTTGTAATCATGTTGAGCATAAACATTAGCCAGAAATGTTAGTTTAATTGTGGGTTGAAATGAATTTTAAGTGGAAAATGTAAAGTTTGACCCTGAGTTGCCCTCTCAACCATTCATCATGCTCCCTTACAGCTGCAGATATCCAGGAGAATAACAGTAGAGCGGTACCCTCTGCTATCATAGCCCTCAGCACAGTGCCTCAATAACACTGTGAACTTATTTTGATATAATTGGTTTATATGTCTCTGGTGCCAATATGTCTTCACGTTGCTAAACAATCTCAAGACTCTGGCTAACTCTCAAGTTTCTGATCTTCTCCCTTTCTTTAAGAGTTTCATATCTGTAGGACTGCAAAGACCAGCTTCTTCATAGTTCAACATTTCATGAAATATGCTTGTGAATTTGTTTTCTTGCTGAGATTTACATGAAAAATCAATGTCACACTCATGTCTGCATGCCAATTATGAAGCCAAAGCTGGGAGATGGTTAGCTTAGCTTAGCATGTCTTGACTCCTGTGCAGGAGCAGGGACTTCCTGGAGTCATGGCTGATTAGCTGGCAACCTCAAAGGGGTGACAAGAATCCAGGAAGTCACTGCTTTCAGCACAAACAGTGCAGCACACAACCTCCCTTAAAAGCATAGTTTGTCATATTTACATTTCTGTTTTTGTATGAATAAAAGAATTGGTGTGTTTTAGAAGTGCTGCTGGAGTTTTTGGAGATTCTGAAAGAGCAAGGCTACCTGTTTCCCTTTGCTTCCATTCTTTATGCTAAGCTAAGCTAACCACCTGTAACTCTAGCTTCATACATCATGTACAGACATGAGAGTAGTGATGTTTTGTTCATTTAACTCTTGGTAAGAAAGTGAATAATATATACACCATTCACTATACTTGAACTGTATACTATGATTTGATCAACCTCAGCCTCACACAGTTACTGGGAGCGGCTCAGTTTTTATTAGTTGAGGCCTACAAGCCAGCTGTTTTTGAGCTGAATTAAATGAAAAGGGAACAGCGAAAGAAAATCATCCAAATAAAACGGTAAACTTCAATCAGCTCTCCGTCACACTCATTTAGTCAACACATGAACTTTATTGCCTTTAAGGAAAATGCCATTTGCAAGCATGCATTGGTCCAAGCACAAGTGGATTCATGCACAGCATCCACAGTGCATTCAGTACACTGTTCTCACCTCTTAACTCCTCTTTAAGTTTGCCTCATTTGCCTCTGAAATGCAAGATTGACTTCTACAAGAGCGTTCACAGGGGATACATACAACCCAGCCTGTGTACTGATATCAGAATTATGAAGATGGATAAGAGGTTACTTCATCGTGGTGGGATGAAGGATGTTGTCAATTTCCATTTCATGTTTACACCCTAGTAGTTTTAATATTTACAAATAATGAACAGGGCATTTGAAAAAAAGAACATTTAAAAACTAAATTCCATCTTGAGCAGCCTGGAGATAATTACTTTCAGCAATATTTATGGTAATGAACTTGTGGCAATGTATAATTCAGTGTCATTTAGTTTTTTAATAGAGGTCCAGGGTTGTCCTTTGAGTGACTGTGCTGACATAATGTAATTGCTTTATTAAACAAGGAAAAAAAAACATCTAATGACGATAGCTAGATAGAGAGATTTATTATTCATCACCAGGCTGCTATTTGCACCTGCACAAATACGGAATCTAGCTTCAGATGTGTCAGTATTGATGCACAATGCGGACCATGAAAATCACACACACTGCAATTGTACAAGATGTTCTACGACTGTGGGTCCTAACATTTGAAATCAATATACTGTCTGTCTGCTGTCATGCCACAGTTTGCGATGCGCCGACGGGGCTGCTGCTCTGCGGGAAGATACAGTTGTTGACCATTAACCCTGATTTCTAAACAACCCGGTGAAACTGAAAACTCAGGCAAGATGACCTCACTGTTGAAAAACTCAAAACTCTCACTATTTATAACAAACATTTTAGCGGCTGCAGGAAATAGTTTTAGTAGTTTTGGCTGATTGAATGAGCAATAGTCTGCAGCTATAGTAGCAGCGCTGTGAGGCTGTGTTTTCGAGTTAAAGGCTAAAGTCAGCATGCTAACATGATGTTAAGCAGATATACTGTGCCATGTTGACCTTTAGAGTGTTAGCATGCTAACATTTGCTAATTAGTGCTGGGAAAGTCGAGGCTGATATAAATGTCATGTAGTTTTGCAGATATTTGGTTATGAGTTAAAGTACTGGATAACAAAAGTCAAGCAATTAAAGTTCTAACAATTTATTACATCCTGAGGGTGGCGTGGACGTCTGTAACAAATTTCATAGCAATCCGTCCAATAGCTGTTGAGACATTTACTCAATAAATGTGAACCCCATGGTGGCACTTGAGAGAAAGTCAGGGGACCTTCAAAGTCAGATGGATTCATTATCCGAGAAACATGAATGTCTGCACAAAACTTGGTACCCATCCATCTAATAAATGTTGAGATACTTCACAGGATAAGGGAAAACGTTGACTTTCTGGCAGTCTTAGAGGAAAAGTTACTACCATCATCCCCCACCAATATGTGTGATAGCTGTTGAGACATTCCACCAAATAAGACATATGTCATTTGGCAAATGTGAACCTCATGGTGGCGCTAGTGGAAAAGCCCTCTGGGGTCCAAGAAGTTTTGTTCAAACTCCATCATACAGTTGTTGAGATATCTCAGGCTGGATCAAAGCGGGAGACAAACTGACAGACTGATGATGTTTCAAAGCAAATGTCTGCTAACCTGCGAAGGCAAGAAAGTAGCATGACACTAAAGGAAAACAGATCATATAAAAACTGCACAACAGGGCACGCTGTGTTTTGACTTTGTTATACTTTTTGCAACAGATTGTAGAAATCAACTCTTCTTGGGGAACTTGACAGCTGGAAAGCAGCTTAATTAATGAGACCGCTCGCAGTTTCAGTTTGTCTCCTATCATTTCACAAACTGTACAATTCAAATAAACCAACAGCCTGTGGACAAATCTGTGCGACACCTCCAGAAGGCTCGGAATAATTGGAACAAACAATGCTGAATTGATCCCGGCGGTGTCTTGATTTTGTAACCTTTCATCCAATTGGAGACGATTTCTCCATCAATACTTTGGGAGAAACCTGTTTATCATTGATTATGTTCTGTCATAGCATCTGTTGAGCCAAGTTCTTTGCATTTCAGTGGATTTGTTTTTCCCAAACATTTCCCTGAACCTGCAAATGAAGTTATTAGTAAGACGTCATGTGTTTTTATATGAAAAAAGAGTAGAAATTCAAATATTTCCCTCTGAAATTTGGTGGAGTAGAAGTATAGAGTGGGATAAAATGTAAATACTCGATATTGCTTTACTCTGACTGCCATGCCACGTATTTGGATTCAAGCCTGTTATCCTGTGCGACTACCATTAGACAGCAGTGCCTTGAGCTAAATGGTAACATGGCAGGCTAATATCTAGCAAGTTTAATGTTTACCATGTTCACAATCTAAATTTAGATTTTGTGAAAATAGCCACGCTGCTAGCATTGTTAAAAACACAATTGAAATGAATAGATTTTACTGTTGTGGCACCAATTTTAGACACTGCACAAACAGCATTGTTTATTACAACACCTACACTGTATCAGCTTCAGCTTCTCAAAAGATTAGCAAACTGTCAGAATACATGGTGTTTTCTTGCCTTCTTCAATATGTACCCATTCCTCCCTCCCCATCCCCATGACCCAGAATATGAATAGGTAAGGTATACATAATGGATGTCGGTACACAGTTAGGTTTCACTAGCATTTAGACTAATGTCAATATTGTGGCTTGACTCTGAATTGCCCTCTGGCTGGTGCTGTTGTCTGCCTGCTCTGTGAGAATGTTTGCCCCTCAAGTCTCTGTGACCCTGGTAGTACTTTTGTTCTGCACAGTAACCACAAGGAGAAAAATACTGTACAGCCACAGTTTACTCTGCTACTTGCAGCCGTGCATTCAACAGCACATACTGTAATTAATGAGTGCTGCAGCGTTAGGTAGGATTGCAGTAAAATTAGCGCTCAGTGCTTTAAAGTGCAAGGCTAATTTTTAATTATGCTTATGATATATTGTAGGTTGTGTTTTTTAACAGCTTCAGAATCTGTGTTTTTTAGTGCTTGGGGATGATACAGTGTCTTGCTTAATGTTTTGTAGCATTCTGAATAAAAAGCAGAAATATTGCTCTTTGGATTAATGGTTTGGTATTTGATTTTGTGGGCACATTTTATTTGGTGGGTCCTCACTGTTTGCTCAATATAAGCTACATAGTAAATGCTGAGTTATCACCCTTGCTTTTATTACTGGCATAATCCTGTGTGTGACTCTCATCTGTCCTTTTAACAGATTAAGACAGATTTAAAGATACCGTGTGGAGTTTTCATTGTAAACAAAGAAAGTTTTGATTACACTTGTTTCTCACCAAAACCCATTTGCTTTCCCCTGAAGGTGTAATAAAACATTTCCAAAGCCTTTTCCTGAATATTTTAAAACCTGCATTGTTTACTCTTCCTTTCCTGTTTTATTGGTGTGTTGCCACCTTTTACAGCACATAACCAACAACAGCTTGAGATGGGTTTGACATCACTCCTATGCTTGTGACATGCATGTGCACATACTCATAAAGCACAATACAAACAATAAAGGCACCGGCTCATGGAAATATCACTGTACAGCACAACTGGAGGTCAAAAACTCTGCAGGGTGCCTTTAACAGACCAAGAAAATTGAAAAGGGTGTCAAAGCTACAGTAATATGGGCCAGTAGATCAGAAGCACAGCACTTCTGTATCTGTTTTGACTCTGGGATGCTGTTAGTAGTGCCTTTACCCCAGTTCAACTAAACTGAGTGCTTACCAGGTAGCAAATAGTAGCAATTCATAGTTAGAGAGGAAAGGGTTTTTTTTAGAGTTGACGTAATGGGGCGTTCTCTCCACAGATATAACCTATATGCATGAAAATGGAATTTGCCACGGGGGTGAAACAAAGGCTCGGGCTTCTGTTTGTATCAAGCCGAGCCGATGTTTTGTAGGATGCTCAGCTGAGCAGGAAGGCTCACAGTCGGCAGGGTTCTCCTGGTGCTCCTCTCAGCCTCCTCGCCTTTCGTCTCTCCTGCCTACCAGACTGACACCTAAAGTGGCACTAATTGGCATGGGCTCTGACAGCTATCCAGTGTGCCTGCGAAACTTTTAATGACACGCCTTATACCCAGCAGCATCCAGACTGTCTTCCCTGTTACGGAAGCCTGTAAAAATATACTCAAGCTGTGCATGCTCACTGGCGGTATGTTCCCCCTTGCCTTCCCTTTCTTTCGCTCTTTCTTTCCCCCTCTTGCACAAATACAGACACGCCAGCCTACACTCACACACACTCCCTGACGTAACGTTACCCATCGAAGCACAGATGGGTGCTGTCTGGCATGAGATGACGCATAGACCTAATCATTTATTTCTCTAACTTCTGGACTCAATATGAATTATGGATGTATAAAGGCGACTTAAATACAGCACATGCTTATGAAAGGCAATAAAATCTTTTTCTAGCACATGCAACATGATCTGTATTACCTCCTTTTCTTTTGTGTACGGACCACAAAGCCCAATCTATCTTTATATTCCTTTTTAAGTCCATATCTTAAGGTTCCTTTCTTGTCAGGATTTGTGCACAGTAGTAGAGAATAACTCATTTATCTTCTGGAACATTGTATTTAAAATAAGTTGCCCTATAAGTGCAGATTGCATTTATCATTAATCATGTGCGGGCTTACTTGGGCATGCATGTGCACACAAGCAAACAAGGATGCACAGATGCAGACTCAGGCACACAAATACATCCTGCACATACTCAGGCACATACATGTGAAAACACAGAGCAGGCAAATAAAGAGGCAGACTTGGCCTAATTATTTCTTGCTCTTTCTTTCTCTGTCAGTTTGCTTCTCTAGTGCTCCCGTCGCCTTTAATCTAGCTTTCATACTCCCACATTCTCAATATCACCCTCAAAGTGTTAGCACTCCGCAGCACTCTCCCTGTGTCAGTCACTTAAGCCTCTCACAGCTACTCGCACTTTTCCCTCCTTTGTCTGACACACAGACAGTGAAGCAGAAAGCAAAGTTTTGGGCCAGAGATTAAATCCAGTCAGCAAAAGGCTAAGGATGTTATCTCAAACATTTCTTATTCCCTTCCTCCCCACGAACAACAGCAGAGGAATTGTCTGGTGTATGCTGTAGCATTTTTCCACATTGGGACCGACTTTCCCTTTACTTACGCTCTGCTATATATGAGGGTACATATCATTTTTAGCTCATGAGATGGGGGATTGCTGCAGGAGAGGCAAGCAGGAGTAACCACTGCAGGGGAAAATAGAACAGAGAGAGAGAGAGCAGTAACACATGAGGGAAAGAAGAGAGGGTGATGGAGGAGAAACAAGAGGTCTTCAATCCACCACAGGTGCTTAAATTACCTCCTTCCTCTCACAGCTGGCCTTGGTTCAATCCACAGCAAATAAGAGTGGCTGGAAATTGTGAGGTGGCACCATCTCTCTCGCTCTGGTCTTTACATTAAGCCGGCTGTGTGGCATTACTACCGTGAAGTCCCTGAAGACGAGGCGGGAGGTTAGGAGCTGTCTCAGCAGGGTCACCTTGTGGCTGCTTTCTATCAGCTGGTGGTAAACACGCCTTGTTACTGAAGGAAGCATCCAGGTAGCAATTAGGGGTCAGCAGTGTACATGTCTTTTAGAATGAGTTGCAATGAAACAATGTAAGAATACTCTATTCCATCCTGCATTTAGAATCGTATCGTTAAACATTATCAGCAACATTTACTTTAAGTATCGAATGTTAGCTGTCGTCGTTTTAGGTGCGTGTTGAGAGAGCCTCTCCTCAAGTTTCATGTTGTTGTTGTTGTTGTTTTACTTCCCATCTTTGCTTTCCCGCCTGTTTTCCATATCACCAGTGTTTCATTAGTTAATTAGCCTCTTGTGTATTAGTCCATGTGTTTTCCCTTTTTCAGTTGTCACTCTGCGTTGATCAAGAGCTTTTTTGTCAGCGTTCCTGTCTGACTTCCTCGTGTCAGCCCTGGTCTGTTATTAGTTATCTGTATTCCTCTCTCTGCAATCAGCGTCTGTGTTATTAAAAGCTTGCTTTTTGTTTCATCAACCTGCCTGCATTTGGATCTTTTTGATCCAAATGCTTTTTTAATGGATTATTGTTACTGATGCATTAACACGGAAGCAGCATTTCAATGTAGCTGGTGGAGGTGGAGCTAATTTTAACTGTCTTATATAATGTTGTATTCTAATTCATGACAATGCATTGTATGTTTTGCGTGTCTTAATCTCAACCAGCACAGTAACTAGTATCCATTGCTAAACATAGAGGAGTAAAAATGTCTGCCCCTGAAATGTAGGCAAGGATTAAGTATCATGAAATGGAAACACTCAAGTAAAAGTACCTCATAACGGCACTTGAGTAAATGTGTTTAGCCGTGGCCCATCACTGAGAACAAATATGCTGATATGTACTGCACTAAATTGTCATTTGATGAGCTGCCAACGACACCCCCGTCACTTTTCTACCGTTGCAAGCTGCTGGAGTTTAAAGGATATGGCTGGTGTTATTCTAAACTTTTCTTATTTCCAACAAATCCCACGAGAAGACCAAAACCAAAGCTTTACTCTGTCTTTCGGTGCTTTTGAACCTCGCTACCCTCTCTGTGGTAGCAGTCCCAAAACCCCCTTTTTTCCCACTGAAGGCAAAACAAATAAAACATAAAATACATGGCTTCGTTTTTTAAAGTGGGCTAAGTCATTACCTAAAACAGCTGGGCACTGTGGCCTATAGCAAACGCTGCTCAAACAGGAGAAAATAGTGTATTTGTTGGGGACTATTTTTATCTGTGGATTAATACTCACTCAAGTGAAACTTTTTCACCTGGCTCAGTTTACAAAATGCCCAGGACACACCTGAGCAGTGCACGTGCATTGCAGAACCTTTTCATTTCAGAGCCCATATTAACAGGTTAGAGCATTCAAACGGCCCACGTGAGCAGCTCGGCTGCAGCAGAGCGTCATCTACAGATTCAGCGCCTGGTCCGTGTTTTCCGTGTGACACGCTCAACAAAAATAGACAGTGAAAATGATCTGTTGGTTTCATATTCAAAATATAGCGTTCGATGAAGTGGTTTTTCCCTTTTTGAAAGTGTCAATGCTCTAAATAGGAGATGGAAACACCTTTGTTGTATCATGGTGAACATAACAGGCACGACGAAACCCAAAGAAGAAGAAGAATATTCAGATATTCTGCATATTCTGAAAACATGACTGTTAGTACCAAAAACATGACACGCAGGAACAATTACAACTCGTCCAAACAAAACGAATTCCTGCAGACCTCTCTCCATTTTTCTCTCAGGTGTTGAAACGCTGGTGTTTCTTCTTCTTCTACTCTGTTTATTATAGCCGTGCTTATTCTAGTTTACACCGCAGACTTCTGACAAAATTGATTTCATTTCACTGAACTTGAGAAAACAAGATTTTAAGCTGAATCAACAGTTGTTTAATTACACTGACACTTGTTATGGTCAGACGTGCCTTTACATTTCTACATTTTCTCAGTTTAGAGAATCAGATCTTCATTTGGCTGGGAGCTATTTACTAATCATGTTTTTTTTTTCTTAAACCTAATTTGATGAGTTCAATTAACTTGTAGCAGAACATTCATTCAACTCATGCTTACTGGTTCAGAAATGGAAAAACTTTAAATTCAGTTAACTCGAAATGAGTCTTCAGCCTCTTCAGGCCACACAAAACACTCACTGCTTAAGTGTTTGAAGCACACTTTTGTGTTGGATGTAATCTGTGCGAACATCACACAGAAACATGTGTTCTGGTGAGCATGATGTCACATGATGTTACAGACTGAACCGGCGGTCGGCTGAAGAGGCAGCAACACAGTTGATGTTACACAGCAAACATGAGCACATCCACTTTGTTTTACTTCCAGCATTAAAATGAATGTGTCCAACGTGTGCGTCGATATTTCAGAATTAATTTTCGCCTTTTTTTTATAACTCTAATTGTTATGTTAGCCAGGAAGTGATTAAATGCCAGCATTAGCTGTTGCCTAACGGTAGCCAATGGGTTATAAAACTTGTTGTTTTATCCTGAAATATGGCTCGATGTCCCTCCAGATCTTCACTATCCATTGTCTTTTCAGGTTCTGATCAATCAGGAAGCAACGAAATGATGACAATTCGTGATCAGATTCCCTGCATTTATGTAATTTCCAACCGGGAACACAGCAATACAACATTATCCTTTAGATAACTTCCCACCCTGAGTATGACGCAAGAGTGAGAGTATAGTCAAGAGATGTGAGTCTAGTGTGGGTCCAGTATTGTATTATTGATGCTGTAATCCATAAATGCCCATGGTGTAAACAGATTAGGGTTTATGGATTATGGTATACGTGCATATACTTCATCATCATCATGCGCACATCCACTCTGTCCAGTTCGGAGGGAGAGGCTGAGAGTAGCATTCAACAAGTCTTGGTTTTATCTCAGCCTACCTCAAATTTCAGCATCTCTGTGTCTTTCTAAATCTGTCCCCGCCGATGCCGCGAACACACCCCGTATCTATTTTTCCATCTCTGCTTTAGCTCTTTTAGCAAGGGTGAGAAATATTGATTGTCATGGGGTTCTGAAGACTTGGAATTTGATTCAGAAAGTCTTCAGATAAATCTGCTGTTTGAACCCGCATGATTTATTCTCTGTCTCACACTTGGCTGCTAACATCCAGCTCCGACTGGTCACGTACTGGATGATTGCAGGGTTCATAGTTAAAGCCAAAATCTAAAAGTTTAGAATCAACAGCTGTTATCTGTAGAGAATCTGTTAGTGTGTGTATGTCCATGAATTAAAGGGTCTGGGGACACAGAGACCTTCATCCTCACGGCCAGCAGTGAAGCCCACAACCTTGGATTGAGATCAAACACTGCAGACTGTGGAAACAGGGCTGCAGCCCTCCAGCTCACAAACCCACCAAAACAACATGCTCACGTGTCTGCAAACACACAGACATGACACACAAACACCTACACACACACACATCCCCAACACTGCAAGCACAACACTCAGTCTCTGATGAAAGTGAATTTTATATCTCAAGATCATTCTAGGATATTCACTGAGCTGTCAGACGGTCACATTCGGCTGAGCGAGTGCGCAAAAATCCATGCATATTATACATCCAGGCCCATATTGCATTTGTATGTGTTTGGGAATGACTTAATGCTGGCAAGCTAAGGCCATGTTCCACTGTCTGCAACCAGTAAGTGTTTGATCTGACTCCAAGCCTCCAGCTGGCTCTGAGGATGGAGGTCTCCCTCTTCTTGGCCAACCTTTAAAGCCACATGCTCAGTAATTAACACCTAGCACCTTCTACATCACGTCACCTTAGACGGGGGGAAAAATAAAAAATAAAATGCAGGAAATCGGACTGGCATAAACACAAGTATCATTTTTTCAGCGTGTTCCAGTCCTGCAAGCAAAACACCCACTATGTTAACAACTGTGACTTGAATGGTAAACCATTTGGATATAACAGAAGCTTGGCTTGTTAGCGGTGGTGATTTTGTTTCGTGCCTGTGTACCGTGTCATTATGGCGGGATCAGAATTGCATTTTGTGCTCGAGATGGAACATAATGTGTTTATCTGAGATCGATCGTGAGGCGAGGTTTAATATGCAGTCCCTAGAGTGGGGAGTGCAGTAACGCCACTGGAGGGGAATAAAAATACTTTTTTTTTTTTTTTGAAAAGCAGAGAGAGACGAGGGGTGGGGAGGAGGGTGAGTGAAAAATGCTGAAACCGAAAGACTAAGAGACCTGCAGGTGGAAGGTTTGCAGGAATGCTGTGAGATTAACAGCTAATGGTGGCTATTAAAATAGTGAGGAAGACATACTTTATATTCTCCAGCACATTTCTTCTACACGGGTCTGCCCTTGTGGCTCAGGTTTCTGCATTGTTAATAAAAACATTTTATAGACAGATGTTTCCAATATCTCTGAAATTCACTATGATCCTGAATACGTAGGATCTTCCAAGCTGCAGCATCAGTATTTTTATGTCAACAATGGAAAGTGTAATGTGTAATGTGGGGTCCAGTGTGTAGGATTTGGAGGGATCTGTTTGCACAAATGGGATATAATGTTCATAATTCTGTTTTCATGAATGTATAATCACCTAAAACTAAGAATGCTTGTGTTTTGTTACCTTAGAATGAGCTTTTCATATCTATACACATGATGCACAGCCATGTTTCTACTGTAGCCCTGAATGGACAAACTAAGCACTGATTCTAGAGAGTGCCGCTGCCATATTAGCAGCCACCGTAGTGGAGGGTGATGGGGGAGTGTGCAATCAGCAGCCTCACCACTAGATGCCGCTAAATCCTCCACCATGGACTGTTAAATTCATAGTTTAACAGAGTGGTTTAACATTTTGTGATATATGCTAACTGCTTACTTTCATGCTAAGAGGACAGATACTACTCTTCATCTCACTACTGTATCTTGAGAGCTTGAGAAACAAAAGCAAATCAAGCAAGGACTGTTAGATGTCACTTCCATCTGGATGAGCCAGTGATCATTAGTGCTCAGTGATACCAGCAAACCACCTGCTAGCCAACAAGACAACTCCTGTTTAGAGGAGACACAGCCGGGGCTACAGCCGCCGACTCGACATCTCTGTCTGTGTCTTTGAAAATCTATTCAAATTTTGAGTCGCTGAAGTGGAACTGTCTACATGGAGAAGGAGCAGACAGGACCGAGTCTTCATTCAAAATTAAGCAGCGGAAAGTGTCTCTGTTATCCGGAGTACTGACAGAAAAAGAACATTTTCACTCCATGAGACCAGCAAATGAATAATTCAGTCATCAACACAGTTCAGTAGTAGTACATTAGTTAGTCATAACAGTATGGTGACAGTAACAGTGTAGTGTAAGGGATTACCATTTGAAGTTAAGTGGTTACATTACAGCTGACTTTGACATTTGGAGGCTTGTTCGCTGTCTTACTGGGAGTTACATGGTGTGTTATTATCAGATAAGATAAGATAAGATAAGACAAGAGAAGACTTTATTGATCGTACGCTGGGGAAATTCACTTGTTACAAAACAGCAGAGCAAAAAGGAGAGCTAAATAACAGAACAAATAGACAATTAAAAAAGATGCGAATTAAATAAAAAAAATATGATGACTTAAACGATAGAGTAATCGCTAAGTGCTAAGAGCTCAGTGGAGAAACTGGTCTGGGACGCTGTGCTAGTTAAGCTCAGGGGTTTGGTCCCAGTAATTCCACTTTCTTTTCCACAAGTTGTGTGTTCTTTGCCGGCTTGCTAGTGTTAGCCACCGACATTAAGAAGGCTGTATGAACCACACATCTGAGGTCAGGACTTAATGGAGAGCTGTATGCAGCTAAGCTAGCTGCCGCTGGATGATCAGTAAATCCCTCAAAGGGCGGAGGATATGGGTTGGGGTAAAGGGTAGGGCTGTCTGCTTCTTACAACCACAATGTCTTCTTTTCTATTTCACATGTAAAAGATGCAACATGTGGGCGAGGAGGAGTTAGTTAAAGGCGTCTTTGTCGGCCCTGGGCTGAGTAACGATATTTAACAAGTGTTGTAGCACATTCATTTTGCAGCTGAGAGAGTTGTAAAGTAATGTTATTACTTTTTCAATGGGATGTGTCATGACTAATTGATTACACTGGTCATCAACACTGTGGCACATGCAGCAGCTCAATTTATTGACTCTACTTCGCCTTCTGTTTCCCATCACTGTCACTGGAAACATTCAAATTCGATGAACTTTTCAAGCTACCTCAGGATTTATGAGCACACAGTGACAGAAGGTAAGTGGATTACCGCTGCCCCCAGCCATGAACCTGACCAGTTCTTATCAGACACATACACAAAGCGAGAATTGGTTATTGATCTCCTCCAGATCATCGTCCCAGTGAGGGAAGCCGCTGAGGAAAAGCAGCACATGCACACGCTGGGTGAGTGTGTAGGCGCGCAATCACAAACGCATCATTTTCTCAGCGGCATCTTAATCACATTTCATATTTAATCACACGGCAAACTGCTTTGATTAGAAAATTGGCTGTTTTGACACTGCGTGAGCAAGAGAGAGGGGCTGAAAGAGAGATGTACTGATGTAAGAAGAATGTATTCCCCGTAATGAAGTTTGCTGCCTTATTTCTCCCTCTCTTTAATTTCTTCTCGTGTCTCGTGCGAGCTTTGGCCAAAGACTCGATGGAGCCTCACCATGTTTACGCTGCCTTCTTCACACTGTGATATTTATATCTACCCAGAGAAGCTTTCCTTTATGGCCTAGAAATCAAAACTGCACATGCAACATCCTGGGTTATTTCTCTTCTAGTGGGAGTTGAGACCTGCCAAATGGCTCTTGCGCGCCTTCAAACAGGGCTGGTTGGCCGGTGGAAAAGCAGTGAAACAAGTGAGAATGTGTTCCCCCCACCCTCCTCTCCGTGTGTGTGTTGGCAGGGTCCATTAGTAAATTAGCAGAAGGCCATTAGCTTCCTCTAAATGGAAAATAATTGTTCTTCCTAGAATCTGCCCAACACTTTGACCAATTTCTGCAAGTGCTTCACACTCTATTTACTGTACATACCGTGACTTTTCTTTTAGCTTTGCTCGTAAACTTAAATCCAGCACAATTATAGAGGAGATTAAATTAGTTTCTTTAATGTTTGATGATTCACATGCGTATTGAGACTCTCCAATTTGCCTATTTTTATCTCTCGGATGATCTGTGCAGGCCAAAGACTACTTTATTACTTTTGCATTTCAGTGTTGTGCTGTTTTGATGAGGCGCTTTGATGCATTTTGTGTTTGGCTCAAATCCTCTTTGTTCCCCTAACATCATCTTTGTGTTTTACATCCCTGTCATCATCTCTCTTCTCTTTCCTCTCCTGCTCTCTTTCCCGCTTTGACACCATCTGTAAACATCCTGACGAGCCACATACTGGAGCAGCGAGGCTTGATTGAAAGCGGGCGACGAGGCGAACAACAGTTCATGCATATCAAGGCAACAGAGATGGATGTGAAACATAGCCTTTCATAATGAACTTATAAATCAGCCGCTTCGTGGGAGCTAGATTTGAATCTATTGCCCTTGTCAGTTTAAAGCATCTTTGTTGTTGTTTTACAATTTCCCACCGTGTGCTCTGTTGTCATATAGGTTTCGTTAATTCATCTCATTGTTAGTGTTGTTTTCATTTTCTTTCATTTGTTTCCTCGCTTGTTAGTTGCTATAACTTATTTTGCAGATTGACGTCTCGCCCACACAGATCAGCGATTCATCTCCTCGCACTGCAGAAACTGTCTTAAACCCAACCAGTACGACAACCTAAAGAGTGTGTCCGTTCATAGCGGCTACAACATAATTTAGGTGCCTATTGACAAGCTCAGCCAGATGTTTTTTTTTTCCACACTCTCCCTTGCCAGGAGCATGCTTCTGAAAGGTTATTATAGCAGTTCTGTGATCGATGCAGAAAGTGCCGTGGGCAATGTAATGATCCAGCTGTATCTCTTCAGCTGCCCCCCCCAATCTGTCTTTTGTCTCCCCCCGACTGCACCCTCTCCTGCTGGAGGACTGCATGTTAAACGGGTCAGGAGGTTAAGAAGGGCTGTTATCCATAAATCTACAGAGGATTTTAAAGTCAAGAGACGCTGTTATGATATAAGCAAGGACCATGATTAACATAAATCCTGGGCTCAGGAGATGACTGTGTGTGTGATTGTAGTTCCCTTTATTCTTATTGGTCCAGGAGCAAAAAAAAAAAAAAAAACGCTGATCCCACAAAACCTGCTCGCAGCAAAACCTCAATAGGCTGTAAATCCTATGTATTGCATTTCTGTTTGTTGCTGCAGTACATGAGAGATGTCTTGTTGTCGGTAGGGAATCAAAAATGGAACATGTGGAACATCACCTCTGAGTGACTGAAAATCCTCATTTTCAGTAAAGCGCAGAAGTTGCGCATCAGCTATTTTTCTGCTGCTCCCCGAACGCCTCTTGACATGTAGGTGTGCAGAAAATCACTCATTCACTATAGTCTGACCTCTACGCTGGCAACAATCACCCGTATTTACAGCACCGCTATCAGCACACACATTGGCCCTTTGCAGGCCTAATGTGTGTGCTGATAGCTAACAATGTTTGCGGCTACTGAGAACTGATGAGGTATCAGCCTGCAACACCGACAGCCAGATTACTTTATTGTAATTATGATAAATCTCCGATCTGAAATACCTGCTTGTTTATGCAGCTGATGAATGAGTTGGCTTTAATTACTTATTGAAATAGGGTGTTTTTTGGCACGTTTTAATTCTGCAAATAGCCACTGCAGACATGAAAAAGCTGATAATAAACTTGATGCAATATGGCAGCCACAGTATGAGGTGAATGTTACAGCAGGAAAACTGCTTTTCATTTTTATTACCTGTCCAAAAACACAATCCGTGTTATAAATCTGATGAGTCAACAGAGGAGCTACCATATATTTCATTTTAAGAAAATGACATGGTGTCCATGGCTTATTTTCATAGAATGACAGAATGTAGAGTGCTCTCATCTCCATTTGCTTCTCCAATTTCTGCAGAGCTGGCTCCTGGGCAAAATCTCTAATAATGTGTTTACAATAGTCGGCAACAGAGAACAAAGCCACAATCCAAACACTTATTACCAAGTGGGACCTTTCAAACTACAGTAAGGTCAGTTACGATACATGAAAGTCAAACTGCGCTTTAGTCTGGTCCAGGAGGCTATAATGGAAACACCTTTTGGAGGAAAAACGAAGCACTCTCAAAATCTTCATACCAAAGGAGTGAAAAGAAGCTGCTGAAATGGACGGTAGAACACCTTCTGTGACGTGCGTTGGCGTGCATTTTTGCTGGAATGCACACAAGACATATTAGTGAGGCTGGACACGCTAAATGGAGGTAATTTACCTGGAGCTCAGGAGCGGAAAAACATCTCAAAAACACCTTTTCACAGGCTCCCCTCAGGGGTCTGCACAGTCTGGAAGTCACAGCCTTCTCCACGCCGCAGCCATCATCTAGCTCCACCACCCCCACCCACCATTCACCTCTCATAGGCTTCGTGTTCAATACATTATCATATTTGCATCTCAAGATTGTTCACCCGAGAAGAACAACAGCATCTGTCCTTTCAGCAAGTGACCCGAAGCACATTAGGCCTGGGAAATACAACACAAGCAACGCTGTCTGCATGCTCGCTTGTGTACTTTGATGGATCATGGATGAAACAGTGTATCCACTAGGGGGCAGAATGACCCCCGGCCGACACTGGACTGAATGAAGCAGACATGCCTAAACACAGCGGTCAAGTGAGCGTTCACGGTATTAGTGGAATTATGGGATAACCTCCACAGATAGTTATCGCTGAATATCAACACACATTCCTCTTGATTTGATGGATAAGAATTAGAGATCTTCACTGGTCCACTGGGTGCTGAGGTAAAGAGACCCCACCCGAATTTGTTTGGAATTTGTTTGATATTTCTTAGGAAATTATTATCATCTGTCTATTTCATCACTCATTCAGTTACAGAAATGATGATGCTTAAGGAGAAAATAAAACATTCAGTTATTTCAATGAAGTAGTCTTAAAGGCATATAAACAAATCGGAAATTTGCTCTTAGGGACATGATCATTATGCTGCTGCTCTTTGTGACCGCGGTAGTTAATTGATAGCTCATCATGCTGCTCTGGTGTTGGTGTTTTAGGGTTTTGGCTCGAGTACAAGTTCAGATTTATGCACATCGGGTTCTGGTTGATTTGCCACGGGTGCTTTTCAGACCGGGTCCAATATTTTGGACCGATGAAGACCTTTAACAAGAATTGTAAAGATGCAAACATCATACCCTTTTATTGCTGATTTTGTGGAATACTGATTGAGTCTTAAGAGTCATTGAAGGCAGAAGGCACTCACAAATATTAAGTGCAGGTACTGGGACTGACCCAGTGATGCCATTGCAGCTTCTATTCAAAACTTTGTGCCAGTGTTGTTGATGCTTGTCTAATTGAGTCTTGCAGGCTCAGAGCATTCATTTCTGATGATGCACACAGCCACCACTCCGAAGGAACGCAGGATACTTGGGGTAATTCAAAGTGATTATATCCGATGCTTCAGGGCAACGCTGCGACTCGTGTGAGGACGGAGACGGCACAGCAAAACTGATTGGACATTTCCGCTCCTTATGGCCTTCCAGAGACAGCAGCAAGAGCGGCCCTGCAGCGGTTAAACATGCCCGATTGCACACAGACAACTGGCTATTGGAACGGATCGATCAAGTGCAGCTGGAACAAATCATACAGCCAACCCGTCTCTAATCACTTTCTCTCTTTCTCCTTCACACCCTCTTCTCCCCGCATACGTTCAGCCCTTTCAAACTTTCTGTCTCATTCTCTCTCCCTTTTGTCATTTGTCCCCGAAACTGTGTCCTCCTCTTGTTAAACCAACTCTACCTCGTCTCACACACACAGCACTCACCTGCTCTTTCTGCCCACTCACCCAGTCTCTGTATGCATTATGCTCCCCTCCCTGCTTCAAATTAATTCTCATTTCATTTTAATAAGATAGATTAAGGAGAAATATATATGAGGATGGAATCTAGGACAAGACCTCACTGATAAAGTAACTGTAATAATATGCAGTATCACACTCATATAGTGCCAGCGCCAGTGACATTAACCACAATCACCCTTTCCATGCTAATGGAGTCATTGATGGATGTCCCTGCTCGCCCCACAGAGCAAACCTCAGCTGTAGCAGATGACCACAGCACATTTGTCAGCCCTTTTGATTTGTTTTTCTTCATGACAGCGCTACAGACATTGAGGTGTGAGGTTTCTCATTACAAATGCTGCAACCACCTTAGTACCTCTGTTTATCTCTCGTCTCCCCCCCAACAACCCCCTCCTCTGCAGGAGACATTATGAATATCCTGGCTGACGGTGTCTGGGCAGTAATTAGAGTAATAGCGTAGCCTCACCCTCTGTGAAGGTTGTTCCTGAAAGGGATATGTGTTATGAAATGACAAACCTTCCTCTGTCTCTTCTTCAGCTTCATGTCAACCTGCCAATTTGTATGTAATCAAAATCTTAGCTGGAATTTCTGCTTCCTCACAGCCAAGAAACAACTTTTTCCATCGATCCTTTTAGTTGAACTGCCAGGAAAACACAATCTGGAGGTCACAACTGACAAATTTTTAGGATCAGAATAGCATCGGCTGCCCTCTCTTCATTGCTTTTTGTGAATCATTTCTGCACAGGCTGTGCAAGTTAATTATTTTTTCTGTTGTTTTCCTGAAAACTTGTGGTTAGTTTCCCCCATCAACAGAGTTTCAGCCTGATGTGGTCGGCATAATTGCCGCAGGCTACAGTTGTTTGCAACTAATTCAATTAATGGGAATTGTGTATTGGTGGAAATGCGTACAACAAAATTACACTAATTATAAAGTAAGCCTATAATTAAAAAACACAGTATGTTCAACAGATAGGATCCATATTAAAGAATAGTTTTGCATATCCAATTAGCCTGTACGCTTGATAAGAAGCTACTGCCTAAAAGATGATTAGCTTATCTTAGCATAAAGTCTGAAAATAACTAGCCTGGCTCTGTCCAACGTTAAAAAAAAAAATCAGCACTTCTTAAACTTCCTGTATTCGTATAAAAACAGAAATGTAAAACTGACAAGTCGTGGAGTTTTGGGGATGGGGGATTTATTTCACTGTTGATGCTACGCTAAGCTAATGCTCAGCTAGCTCTATCTTCGCAACCGTTGAACTTTTGACTAAGTGTACGTGTACAGTTGGTATTTTTTGACTGTTAACACAGTTATTATCTTATGTAAATATTAATAATAAGCATTTGAAGTGCACTGCTACTCATGAGGAGGTAAAAGTGTAAAGTCTGATGCTTCATCCCTGCATGTGAGCCTTTCCAGGATGCCCCTTTCATGCCCAATCATGATACTCTCACCTGTTACCAATGAACATGTACACAGCATCCCAACTTCTTTGGAATTGGGGTTGTATTACTAAAACACAGACTATGCAATTAGTTTTGTCCATTTACACATCAAAACAGTACAAATCTCATTTTGAAACAAGAAGGATGCAAAGCTGAATCCTGCAGCTGTGTCACCAAGTACAAATAAACTACAAGTCATAACCTGATGGAACATAACGAGATTGGTCTGCTTGCATAATCTCATATTTTCTCCAGTCTGTCTCTGGTGGTTATGTTTGTTTGTTGTCCAGTGAAGTATGAAGCTCGGGTGGATGTCCTGCCATTTCAGTGTTATGACAGATTCCTCCTGCTCCTGTTCCAGAGTATTTAATCCTTTTCCACCACCATCAATGCTCTGTTAAAAAGCCATGTGACAAAATGTAAATGCCACTACAGTCAGTGGGCAGAGCCTCAGCTACAATACATAAATAACACCTCTGACTGCACAGAAAGTCTAGACAGGAGTTAATCAGTGCTGAGTAGCAGGTGATTATATCATATTATGAGACATACAGGATTTACTGCTATTAGCTTGAGCATTGTCCCTCACAGTTATGTCTGAAAGGCCGATTGTCACCAGGTTTAACACTGCACCCCGTGTGCTTACTTCACCAGGCAGCAGTGGACTCATCTTTCAGAGCAGAGGAGCAGAGCACCGATAAATGGCCTAAATTATAGTCATGCAGACAAGAGCTGAGAGTTCAGTGTGATAAAGAATTTTCCTCTGTGGTGCTCGTACCGTGCCATTTTGCATACTGAGCTTGTGTTTCAAGAGAAGACTCAATTTCCATATGGGCTTTAAACCCAAACTGTGTGCTGTTACCCTTGATTTCTTTCATTATGTGCGGCTGATAAATCAATGGTATAGCAATCAGCAAATAATGCACAATGTCGCTTGTCACCCATTAGCGCCACGCCAAACATCATTTCATAGGTCAACCACAAGGTGAAGTTATTTGGTTAACATTCAAGGCTGACAGATTGAGCTGTGTAATAAATGAATTGCAATATGTGGATGCCTTCTGCCAATTACAGCTGGATTAATTTATTTCACAAAACCACAGATGTTTCAGCTTTAGGGTTAATGAACTTTGTTTTGCTCAGTTAATGTCTCTGTTGAACAATTATTTTTCTGGTATTACTCATTGAGTGTTTCTCATTTTATTAGCTCCATAACTCATGCATTTATTGATTTATTGACCCAAACCTCATCGGTGTTAGTCCTTGAAATGAGATTGAATCAATTTGATCCTTACTATTCAGAGTTTTCACTCAGATCAGTGCATTTTATTTATCATTTCTTTAGCTACATTAGTGATGTTGCTGTGGTGACGTTAGTCGATCAGTCCACCTGTTTGGTCTAAACTGAAATATCTCAACACCGGATGGATTGCTATGAACTGTTCGGCAGATAATCATGAACAATTTGGGGTTTTAGTGTGTGAAACATCTCAATAACAAGTGGATGACTTCCATGAAATTTAGATCTGAAATTCATGTCCACCTCAGGCAGAATTGGAATGACTTTGGTGATCCCTTAATATTTCCTCTGGCACCTGTTGAATATCTGCAAAACTAATGTCATTCTCACCAGCTTCAGACGTGCTTCCTGTTTTGAGCTGATTAGCAAATGTTAGCATGCTAACATGCTAAACTAAGATTCCAAACATTACACCTCCTAAACATCAGCATGTTCGCATTGTCATCGTGAGCATGTTAGCATGGTAACATTAGCATTGAGCTCAAAGCACAGCAGGGTACAGCCTGTGACACTTTGTCCTCACACAGAAAACAGCGTACCTGACACAAAGATGTACAACCACACAGGAAACTGTAAAAATATTACCTCTGTCCCTTGGTGTGAGACTCATGTGTGCTAATGGCTGGAAAAGTAGAGGGAGCAAAAGACATTTCCACAAATCATTTCCCCAAGAATCATGTAATACTGTGGTATCGATCAACCTGTACGAGATAACCACTTCGCCATGCCTCTACCCTTGCAAAGCTGCAGATCAATAGTGCTGAGGAACTAGATAAAGATAGCCCAAACTATCACATTGCAGAACTGAGCTCAATCTAAAAATGCTGTGAGGAAATAGCAACAGGGCATTCCCTGTGGCTGAAACAAAGGAAAAAGAGCCCTAATCCTCCACTGAGCCACAAAAAGACAACAGATTTGAAGCAGCCTATTTGAGAGGCCTTGGATCTTGTTCTGAAAGAAATGTCACCATGTAGAGGATTCATCATGTTTGATTTAATCTACTAATAAGGTTCATTCAAAGGAAAATAGTGTTTTTTAATCTTTCCTTCAGTTACATAATCCATAAATCATTCATTTAAAAAATATAAGCTGCTTTGTGGTAGCAGGAAAACCTTGAACAAAAACGCCTTTAAAGCTCAAAAAGGCTTCCTCTCATTAGATGTAAGTCTCGTGCAAAGGAACCAATCCTTTGCATCTCATTTGTATGTGGGACAAATGAGAAGACAGACTTGAGCAAATGCAACCTCTTGACTAAAATAAAGAAAACACAAAAGGCATCACCATTGCATACTTTTTGAGGATGCAGATGCATGATGTTTCTGTTCCTGACTGCGAACTGTATGCAGCTGATAAGAAGCGACTCTAGTTTTGTAGCATCCCTCCTCAATTACAATCTTAAGGAATCTGCCGACAAGCCATATGCTCACATAATTAGACCTGGAGTCTGATTTGAGTGAGGAGGCTCGAGCTGGTCCATCTTTATCCTTGGCTGTGAGACAGAGCATCAAGTTCACGCCGGGTTACATCTCGACTTTCTCCGGTCTCAGAAGAGTTCCACCCAGGGAGTGAACTGCTGAGTGGTGAATAAAAGCGCAAGCGTGATTCGCAGTCAGTGCTGCTTTCATGGCTCCGATGAAAACGATAAGGTAGAGCAGCTTTGAGAAAATCTCATCATTAGTCCTCTCACAGGCCAGGATTTAATTATCTACACATCCAAATCGTCTGCTTCCCCCTTCTCAGCAGATTACTCTGCTCCTGAAGGATAATAACCATGATGCCTTTCGCCTATTTCCTAGCCTGCATGGTAAAACAGCAAAATAAGGATGCCTTCTCTGTGTGTGGTGTTCCCCATATGCTTGTTTTGCTTCATTTTCTGTGATAGGGGGATGGTTGGTGTGGTTTGTGTGCAGCGTGTGTGTCTGTTCATGTGCATGAGTGCATATAGAGTGTGTTGGAAAGCCCTAGAAATAGGTTCATGTAAAATTAATCTTCAGACAGAGAATTGACCCAGATGTAGTGGAATCTCATTGTGCCTAACGACATCAAATGGATCCCATGACAAAGACGGAGTGCAACAGTGACAAGAGGAGCTAAACAAGGTTTGCTGATTAACAGCTAGCACGGAAAAGGAGGACACTAGATAAACAGGGAGGGAGGAAGTGAGAAGTGAGAAGAAGAAAGTGAAGACAGAGAGGAGAGCTTACACCTCCTCTGAGAGCATTTTAATGCAGCTGCTTTATGTCTTAATGTTGATCACAGTCACTCTGGTGGGACCTCATTAGCTCAAGGCAAAGAAATGTGTTCAGCCATCTATTGCCTTGCAGGGAAATACACAAGTTATAGTGTAATAACATTAGCTCATGGCTACAACTACAAATGCGGTGTTTCCGAGACCAGTAGTCTTCTACAGGTAGAGTAAGGACGGTCAGGAGGACTAATTCCTGCAGGACCATTGCAGTTTCTCATTTTCATACTTCTGAAATCATTTACATCAGCTATGGTAATATTGCACTGACCAAAATAATTGCTGCAGACTGGGAACTAGGCAATGCTGAGCAGACACTTTACGAATTAAGCAAGCCTTATTTTAACCCTGAATCGGATGCCCTGAATTAATTTTAGAATGCGGATTAATTTTCTCCAGATTGGTTGTTGTTTGACATCAATATGACGGGTTCACCATGGGTGAAGTAATCTTAGCTGTCGGGCCCCTACACCTCTAAGAACAACCGGCTAATAAAAGTAGCTGATATTGTGTGTTAGCGGTGCACATTTGGGGCTCTGGACTTGCAGTTGGTAATCCAGCCATGGGGACTGCAACAATGAACGCTCTGGTTATTTGATGATCGGATGGATTTCTGGCACGTTTGTCAAAATTCTGCGGCTGTTGTGCAGTTTGAGCAGCTCTGTAATCCGATTTCCCTCAAGATGTGTTGTAATCTGTTGTAAGCTTGTTTTAATATTTTTGTGGCGGGATGGAAATAAAAATGAACTCAGAGCAGATCTAATTGTTTGCATCTTCCCCGACATCTAAGCCCATGTTCTTTTTCTTCCCCCTCTTGATTTCTGCTCAAAGTGGAATCGCACAAAGTGACGCTGCCGTTCCCTTTTTTCTGAATATTTTCAGAGGATGCAGCGATCTTGTTCAGCTTCATAAACCCACGGGAAGCTTTTCAGAAGTGGGGCGATCTCATCTGGAAAACGGTGCAACAGGGCAAGAAATGAGCGCTCGGGTTGTAAAAGAACCACAAATTTAGCCAGACCGCCACTTTGTTTAGACATAAAACTGAAGGCCAGTGCACCAGATATGTCACCAAAGCTGAAACTATGAGCAAACAATGCCCAAACACCCAAAAAAGACAGGATGGATGACCACAACACAGTCTGGCTAATAATTTTATTGTCAGCCTTTATTTATTTTCTCTTCTAAATAATTTGGTTTAACCTGGGGGGTTTGTTAAAACCTGTTTAACTGTCTGGCTGCTTTTGTTTGTTGCACCACCAGCCTTCTTTTTAGTGGTGTTCTCAGATATGAGCAATTAACTTGGTGAGCACGACGTGATGTCATTATTACTGATAGGAATAACAGCCAAAAGTACAAAATAAGAACAAAAATGTAATAAGCCGGAATCACTTTGAGTTTACCTCAGTGACCTTTACAATGGAGGACAGAGTATATTTCTCTACGAAGGTACATCAAATGACTAGCTCTGGTGATCCTGGATGTGTGCATCCACACACACTCACACACTCCGCAGATTGCGGTATCAAAGCCTGTCACACACCTATTTCCTCGATGTGTGTGTCATCACTCATCTGAACCCATTTCATTAGAAGCAGAGCAACATGATAGCTTGTCTCGCAGACCGCATGGCCCTCCATCAGAGAATCAATGATGGGTAGCAGAGTGACTGACTGGAGCGCTGTGGTCCAAATGGAGATCAGTGATATGCTGAAAAGGCAGCTTGAGGCTACGAGCTGAATGGTTATGATTCAATCACTTTATCATCTCACACGCTATCATTCTCTCGCACAGCGAGGTTATAGTGCAGCAGACTTGAAAGGTATATGGGTTTGACCATGACAGGCATTAGCAAATATCAGTTTTTTGTTTTCATGATGCAGCCACGATTCCAGAAAAGTCGGGACGCTGTGTCAAACTAAATAAAAACAGAATGCAATCATTTGCAAGCGCATTTATGAACAATGCTTTACGAGTGTTCCTGAACTCATCTAGAGTTCAAGAGCTATTTTGGTTATTGTGATGTACAATGTTTGGACAGTATTTCTAAAAGTTAAAGGAATGAACTATTACTGGTAGTTCAGAGAGAAAATTAACCAGTGATCAATTCCTGATGTGTTAAATACTGCAGGTCAGGTTTTTTGGATCCCTGGATCCTGAATTGAAGAGAGCAAAGAACTGCTACCCAAGGCTAGCATCGCCCCTATACTCAACTCCCAGTCCCACTTGCTCACACCCCAAATCCTAAACTCCAACTTACTGTGCAATTTAACATCACTTGGAGGAGACTGTTTCACTGCTGAGGTGAACTACTGTAAGCCTGGACTAACACTCAATATGGGACAGAATAAGTACTTAAACGGATGTCCTATTTGTTACCTACCTTGCCTCGGATCCAAAACTGAGAGCTGAGATTCCAGATAATAAGGTTCACCCAGCCAGACAGAAGAAGCGAATTAAAGAACGCAAAGGTTGGCAAATTGATATTGCTGGATACTCAATCTTTGTTGGAAAGAGGTTATTTTTGAATGCTGTGGTACTATTGATTTAGAACTGAACATATACAGTCATTCATCTTTATTTTGACTATTACCTTTCCTAATATAAAATACTGGTTCTTTGTTTACGGTGAGCTCATTAAATATCGCTTTCTGCCTCGTGTTCGAGTTTGGTATCTTCTAAATCTGATCCAGTGCAGCTATCGTCACGAGCAGCTCTAAGAGGTAATTTACTGTATCACATCCACCACAAGTAATATTAAGAGCTACATTAGCATAAAGATTGGAAGCACGGGAAGCAATCGGAAACAGCTAGTCTATGTCCAAAGATATAATGTGTAATTACATAGCTTTACAGGTGCCAGTAGATGGATGTTTTTTTTACCTCTGGACAGAGCAGGGCCCCTGCTTTCAGTCTTAATGCTAAGCTAATTGCCTGCTTGCTCTAGCATAATATTTAGCACACGAATGTAAGGGTGGCCCTATGTTCGCTATTGTGAACTCCACCTAGAGGTGAACATCTGTCTCCCTTTTTATATTGTTCCCTCCTTCATCTCCCCTGCCCATTTCTCTCTCTCCCTTTGTGTTTTTCCAAGCAGTGTAGCCCTGTGGATTCATGTGAGACTCTGTCATTGCGCCTGGGAAGCTGCTGTCTCGCAGAGATATGCTGAAGGTCGCCCGAGGGTGGCTGTAGGTACAGAGACCAGCCGAGGCCAGACAAAGATACAGATTCACTCATGTACTGCTCTCAGTAATACCCCGTAAGCTTCCCACAAGAGACACCCACATCCCTCCACACGCCATGCCACCCAATTTCAGCCTTTATCACAGTGTGGTAGAAGAAGAGGATACAAACAATCCATAGGCACACACACAAACACACTCAAGTAATCCGATACAGTCCTCTGTTGTGATGTATTTGGTCTGAGTCGTGAGGTCAGCCATGGTCCCCTGTCCTGTGATAAAGGGTACAGTGTTGGACTGTTCAAACAGCTCAATGTGACCTTCTGTGCACTAAACATTCATTGAGCACTGTCACACTTCATTTATCTTTACGTGCACCTCAGCGTATTTATTAAAACCACAGTAAAAACTGAGAAACTGACAGATTAATGTTGCAGGTGATGTGGAAACACACACATCTTTTGACCTCATATGCCATAATGTCAGAATGCCATCGTGGCTTTGGCTGCCTGTGAGGTTCAGCTCAGGGCTTTTTCGCCCTGAAGCTGCAGACAGATCGCCACAGACATTTGCAGCTCTCAGCTATTATATGCTTCTCACTTGAGAATCTGAATGCACGTTTGCAGATTGCTACACACATTCACAAATCCGAGTATGTATTGGGAAATACATGTTCGTGTTTGCACGTACAAATTGAAATCACGACTCTCCACACGCGTTTGCAAATGCTGCAATAAGCCCCCATAAATTCCTGGAAGCAAACATCTGTCCAGACGGGTCTGTTGGCGTTTTTTCCTCGGTGGATTTCATTTATTTCATTTGGATGTGTTTACTTAAATTCTTCATTCCTCAGCAAGAACACCAAACAGCCTGGAGCTTTTCATCTCCTTGCATCTATGCTGCCGGACTCGTTGCCAGCTAACAAGTCTTAGAGCCTGCTGTGAAAGTCCCAGTAGTCCAGATGGTCAGTTTGCCTCTGAACTACCTTAGCTCTTAATACCAGAATGATCAACGTATTATTTCAGTGCTAATGGAGAAAATCTCTCATCTGTGTTGTCATCACAGACACCCAAGATGTTTTAAAATATCTGGAGCATAACGTTACACAGACAGGTAGTTAAAAGACTCATTAGGAATAGCTGCTGAGAACACAACACACACTGATTAGTACATTGACTTTGCACAGGGGAAGCCGAAAGAGGAGGCGATGTAAATCGTCTGTTGTGCTCCTTATTGGTAATCACTGGAGAACCAAAACGTGTTCTGCAAACTCACTACCTGAACATTGCTCTGGTGTGTTTTGGGCTCAATACACAATATCTGTTCAGCCTTCACACATTCACATAACCACACTCTGTTTAGTAGTAAAAGAATCTTATTGAAAGCGATGCAAATGAGTTCCAGTTCCTTGACATCGTTTTTTCATGGTCTTTTTCATTCAAGTCATTTACGGCTGTTTAAACCTTAAAAAAAGATCCATTTGCTTGGAAAGAGCAGGGAAGGAAAGCAAGCTGAATGCACAAGCAAAGGATACCATGTAGCATACAGGAGGTTTATGAAGTATTACCAGCAAAATGTATCAGAAATAAAAGTACTGACTAAGGACAAACATAGTTCAGGTGAGTGTTGCTAAATTGTGTTTGATACTATTGGAATAATTATCAGTTGTTCATTAGTGTAACAACAACTGGCATATTATCGATCGCTTTGTGAGTTGATATGGTTAATTTGTTGGCAAACAGTTACCTATTTATGGATACGGAGCAACATTAGCATTAATTAGGGCTCGTGTTTCTAGCCAGCATATTCAGTCTACTTTCAGTGTCTTGGTCTCAGCTCCTGAGGGATTGATCTGGCTCTTCAGCTGCTCACTGTGCACACCAGCTAGCCGCTTACTTAACCAGTGTCCTGTTTGGTGCCTTTACTGCTTTCTTCTGAAGACATGTTTTGACTGAAAGACAATGATTGTGTGAGTGAACCAAAACCGGAAATTTGCTGTCTGGAAGTTTCGGACAGTCTCTCTAAAGACATTCATGAGGATGCACTCAGCTGTGCGACCAAAATGTGATGTAAGTGCAGTATTTTTGAGAGAGAATCCCTGCCTTACCTTCTTATATGCACATGTATGAAAACTTGTTATTATGTGAACTAAATTCCACATTTAAGCCACATAAAAACAGCTTGACCAGCTCCACAATCTGCTGAGAAAACCTTAAAAGATGCGCCTGAAAGCTGTACAAAAAACAAGAAAACTGACCTCGTGATAGGATTTTTTTTGTCAAACTGCTACCTCCAAGGCCAAAGTCAGAATACATGGGGCACGGACGTGGCACAGAGGAGCCGCTATACTGACCACAGCAACCGTGCACGCCCTCACAGGCATCGTGCTACTCATCTCTATCTTTACATGGCTGGTCTTTTGTTGTTTTCTCCACATGCGGCTTTGTTTTCCTGTAGGAGGCAAAAGCTACATTGAAATGCAAGAAATGAGCACAATCTGTTTGAAGATGATTAAAATAAATACCTCATTGTACCGGAGGCAATGTGACACAGCAGAGCAATTGTGGGTGTTTTTTTTTTTACATTTCACATTAAAATACACCAATCAAATCAATGAGTATCCATGACCCTGTAGTTAAAATGGCCCACTTAATAAATGCAGCTCCGGTTAATATAGCCTACGCTTTTCAAACCCTGCACAACCAGCTGCATTAACGCTTGGAAAAACTCAACATGTGCACAGTGAAGCTGGCATACCATCACATGCTACAAAGACAGAGTCTTTCTAATGTGGGATGGATGGATGGAGTCTCCACTCACTGCACCAATCAGACAATGTGTCACTTTTCATTGTAAATCGCCATATTAATGCCACTTTTCAGAAAGCCTTCTTCATTTGTTTGTCATCAGTGCTGCGAATGCACCACATTTGCATTTAGTTTCTGGTCAGTGAAGCACATTCTTTCAAATGTTCTCTTATCTTATTGATTTAATGTCATCAGCGCTGTTGGCTTTTCTCTTGATAAAGGCACAAATGAGCGCACTGAATGCATTGCTGTCTGGCTGCCAGAGACGGGACTGTTGAGAAGCTGAGCTGAAAAGAAAGTAAACACTTCTAAAGAAGTGCTTCAAATGAAGCTCTTTGAACCTACAGTCACATCCTGAAACCAAATAAATAAGAAATACACTATAGAGCCATGAATAAATAAGACTGCCTTCTTATTCGCTTGTGTCATGTGCTCTCATTTTCATCATTAACTGAGGAGTGCATGTATTTTCTGGAAGCACGATGTGCATTCTCCTTTCTTCTGCCTTGCACAGTAGTGGGAACGTACACCAAGGCCAACTCTCACACTTGAAAAAGATGCAACTTCAGTGAAGAAAATAAAACGGAATTTGACACCTCGACTGTTAGCTGTGACTGGAAGAGGTGTGTAAAAATGTGAGTTTCACCCAGAGTTGTGAAAATATGTGTCTATAGATGGATGAGTCACTGCGAAGGAGACAGACAGAAGAAAAGAAAAAGAGCAAATAGAGGGTAAGAGATTTTGTGTGTTTGTCTTGAAGTGAGTCGGATTAGCTGCTGAACCTACTCCGCTGGGGCTTTGACTCTGACATTTTTGTAATACTACATGATACATGTTCAAGATGGTGAAAATGAGCCAGGATGTGATAACAACAAGCACTTTAAAGGAGTATCAGCCGCAAGTAGGCACCGAAGCTTTGTGATCATTCATTCTTTGCGCAGGCATTTTCTACTTGCTCTGCCATTCTGTTGAATTCCTTCCATAAAGTCATTACCGGGGGTGCACATCGAATCATCCGAGAGGGACAGGCACGACGTACAATCCCGTCCAAAAACAATTTCAAACAATGCAATACATTGTTCAGTTAAAAGCCGATTTGATTTTTATTTTAACTCTCTCCAGAAAATGATGTCTTCTGCTACACCAAGAGCGGAAAGCATGGGCAATCATCCACGGTGGATAATTATTTTGTTACAGAAAATCTTTGTATTTTTACATTCCTACAAAACAAAATTTGACGCATGCTTAAGTAAGTTTGGAGCAAACAGTTTCACCCAATAACATCATGACATTCATCCAATAATCAGTCTTCAACTACACCTCAAACCTTGTTCTATATCCTCAAAATACCACAACTATGGCAACTAGATACTCTCAAAATGCCTTTAAGTTCTCAGGTCAGTGTCATCCCTCACAGTGTAAAACTGTAATCATAAATCCAAGATCATAGGACTTAAGGCCAGTTATTATTAGCAATACAAAACAAGACATTTTCTTTTAACAAGCTGCCAACTACAATAACTATTCCATGACCATGAGCAGCTAATGTTAGCTTAGCCCTTCACTTGGCTTACAAACCGAATGGAGGCTAAGCTATGGGAGGCTAACTGGCAGGTAAGAAAACACAATTCTCCTCTTTTCTTAAGGCTAAACAACTCACATCTTTTCACCAAGCTAACGCGTCTCACAGCAGTGTTTCCTCTGAAAAAACTGATATTAACCCTCCATCAAACTCCCCATCAAACTGCATTTCAGTTTGAATCCCTGATCCCTTCTTAACATGTTACTGAGTACTGCCCAACACTGTCCTTAGCATATTTCATGTTTAATATTTCCTTGTTTTTTCAAGGTTAGGTGTTGTGGGAGGTGTGTCACAGCTGAGTTTATGCTCCTGAATAAAAAACAGGACTATATGGAGTGCTGGTTATTCATCCTGTATGAGTTCTGCTCTTTATGACAGCAGGACCGGCCGTGTAATGTGAAAGCAATCCCACACCACACAGCTTCATGTAATTGGAAATCACACCAGCAGTCCAGCGTGCATCAATTCAAGTAACAGGGGAGAAGAAAGACAAACACCATCCATGGTTCAGCACCTTAGACGGCAAATATTTGTCTCTTTTGGTACTTTTTGCTCCTACAAATTGAATGTTGTGATTGTGTTTGAGAATCTGGCTTTTCGTGGGTGGACATCAGTCAGTTAGCAAGAGCTACGAGCTTCAACGAGCTTTCAAGAAGCTACAGCAGTAAACCATATGTATTATGAATATGTTAATATCAGCTTTGTACAGCAGTGCATGCATTCGCTCGTATTTTCACATTTAACCAGGTTACTTATACATAATGCATGTTTAATTGTGACTGTTGAAGTTATGTAAAGTGATATGGTACTATAAACATACAATACTACAGTAATGATAAAGTTAATTTATGCACATTATAAGTGGATGTCTGTCCTATATAAACATGCTCATTTTTCTGTAATTCAATTAAATTGAATTTGAAATAAGATGTCTTTCACGGTCAGGTAGAACAACATTTCTTTTATTCTTTCATACTTCCTGAGCAGATGAAAATTACAACTTTAATCAACTATAATTACATTTACTACCAGTTTGTATGTTTTAAAAGAACAATAATGCAACCCAGATTACATTTTCTATCATCTTAATTAGGAAATGTTAGGAAACATATCTGCGAAGCTACAGTGTATATATTTCATTGGTCTTCTTGCAATGGAGTATCTGCTTACAGCATGAAAAGTAAGTATGAAAAACACTGAAATGGTTTCGGCATTTGGATAAAAAGGCTAATCAATGACACGATGAACGATGAAAACAGTGTAAAGGGAGAATTATCACTTGCCTCTGCTGCTTACCTCAGGTTTACAGAGCTTTAAATTGAGTTTCAGCTCATTGTTTTGCTGTCTGGCAAGTGACTTTATTGTACTGGTTCACTTTCATTGCTCTCATAGCAACGTTTTAGGCAGCAAAAATCTACTTTACACTACCTGCTCAACAGCCAGATATTTCCCTCAGGAGCTGGTGGAGAACAAAACAGAGCAACTGAAAGAGAGTGAACACTGGACGTCACCAGGCGGCCAGAAACACGACTCCAAATGCGTAATAACCAGTACCTTTAAAGTGATATCGATACTGATAGAGTACCTGACTCCATCAAATACTTCTTTAAACTACAGTACGGGTGCTAAATAATGTAAAAAGATGAGTAATTTAGCCGAGTAATCAATTATCCAATCAAACGTTGCATTCAATTGATTTGCTTGCAGTCAATCACTGTGAGAAAATCAATACTAAACAGCAGTTTTTTCTATATCTGGGTACAAGAAGGATCGAACGCAGTTTCAGTACTACGTGTTGCTGTTTTTTTCAGTGAATACCTTCAAGGTATCGAGTACCCAGCCCCAGTCATATCATCGTAAAAGATAATAGTATGTCAGCGCTGTGTTCACAACTTCTTTGTATTGGCCCCAAGTGGGCCAAAAAAAAATCTATTTAAGGTCTTGAGTCTTGAGAAACGAAAAGCCCTGCTTCTCAGTTACTTCATTCTGTTGTATGTTGAAAATGTCAATGTCTCATAAACTAGACAAATCTCACTAAAAGCTGTCCATATCCAATAATACATAAACATATTGTTAATAAACCCATAATGCGTAATAAATAATAGCACTGCATAATAATAGCATACAAAAAAGACTGATTACTGCTGTTGATGGACACTATCGCACCACAGGGAAAGAAAACAGAGTTTTCTCATAGCTGCAAAATGTGTAAATTACAAGCGCATATACAGCAAAGGTTTTCAAACTGTGAGGCGTGCCTTCCCAGAGGAGCGGGAGGGGGTGAATGAAGGGGTGCTGAAAGGCAATTAAGATACTTAAAAATCCTTAGCAGCAATTTGCCTCAAAATGTGTCCGTCTTCTCAGAGTCATAACAGTCGAATCTGAACGCACAGACGTGATTAATAACTGATTTTCAGATTCAGTGCGGTATCATCTGAAATATCCAAATAATTGGGTAGCACGGTGGCACAAGTGGTAACACTGTCGCCTCACAGCAAGAAGGTCCTGGTTCGAATCCCGCTGTGGGCGCTGGTGGCGTGTCCTCCGCCATGCCTTCAGTGCCTGCTCGAGGAAAAAAGGACATTTCTGTGTGGAGTTCCCCGTGTTCACCCGGGGTACCCTCCTTAAATAACCCCCACTAAAAACATGCAAGAAGATCACCACCTGACCAATGGTGACGAACAGAGTTGGGTCCCTGGGCGCCGCTGTCAGCTGGCAGCCCACCGCTCCTGGTCTGCCGCGGAGGAAGGACGGACCAGGGATGGGTTAAAGGCGGAGAAATAATTTCACGGAAGCATGGCGTGTGTGCATGTTGTGTGCAACTAACCTATGTGTGATAAATAAAGTACTTTTCTTCTTCTTCTTCTTCATAAACCAAAGGCAAAAAGGGCACAGTGTCAGTCTTTAAAAACCACTTTTATGGCCTGCAGTGTCTTCTACACTTCACCTGTCCACAGGCATCCTCATTGTTCCTCAGCTCTACACACCTGCTTCTCATCACCTCATCAAGCCCTGTGACCTGCTAGCTGCAACAGCAGCTGTGCCTCATTACCTGATTACTAGACATTGCATTTAAACCCTTCAAACCCTGCTCCCTCTCAGTGTTTTCACCATATTGTCGAGGCACGCACTCTGCCTCTTCGCAGCGTCTCCTCCTGTCAGTCACAACCACTCGATACTCTGCTTCGTCACGTTTACCTCAGTGTTCTTCCTGATCTTCTGGTGTCTGCGTTTGGGCTCTGTCCTCTACTGTATCGCTGACAGCGTGTCGAGCGCGTGAGCCGCGGTTTCATGCTGCCTTCTTTGATTTGTGCCTCCATTCGATCCCTCACTGTTGTCATAGCACAGCAGCTTGACGAGTCTCTTGAGGGAAGAGCCACACGAAAGGGAGAAAACACACTCGCCCAGAGAACATGGCTCAGCTGACAGGTTAATCAGCCTTTTTCCACAGCAGACAGTTTTACATGTCATAGCAAGGTAACCACAGGTGTCATTAATAACTGTTTGCAAGTTCCAGGGTCTTACTGGCATGACTCACTGTGGCTTACTGGTGTTTATCCAGTAAATAAAATAATAATACATTTTATTTATAGAATGTTTTGCAAGATACTCAAACGCTCTTTACAAGCCGAGTTGTTATTGACACAGAAACCCTCTTGTATTATTTATTTTACACACAGGCTTCGAAGCGGGATTAGAATGATTAAAGGTTAATCTGAATTTTATGAACTTTACTTTCATAACATCACCTGTGAGGTCTGAATGTGCCCTGAGGATGTGATGTTTGTGTCACTCTGATGAAAGCCTCGCTCGCTGTAAATGAGCCCCCATTAGCAGCAAAGGGATGTGAAATTTCATTACGCAGACAGGGATCAGCCGTATGCCAACACCTTGGTTGTAATGTGCTTGCTTAATGTGCTTGATTAAATTTAAAGACTATAATTCATAAGGAAACACTTCAGAGGAAGGCGGCTTGACTTTCCCTGTCCCACCACCAGGTTGGAAATGCGTCCCTTAAAGCCCCCCTCCAGTCAAAAAGGTGTTTTTCTTCTTGTTTCGTCAGATGAACGTTTGAGCTTCACTGTGTTCAATGATGCATGTGCTGAGTTTGACACGAGCGCGCTGTTTTCACGTTCATTTCTGGAAGTGTAAATTGCCTCTATAATTAAAAATCTGATTTTAAGAGGCGGGCTGATGGGCATACACAAGTGTGATGTGGAAGCCTGAAGCCTCCAGTGCACGCACACACTGAGACCAGTCTGTACGGCATCAGTGTTTGCATCTTTTGTCAAGCAAATTTTAAGAGAAAAACATAGAAAACGCGTTTCTATAAACTGGTTTGGAGTGAATAAACTAGGTTTCATCTGAAGTTGGCTGTATGAGCCATGTTACACATAGCGATAATAAACAGAGTAGAAGAAGAAGAAGAAGAACACCACCTTAGCCACCTGAGAGAAAAATGGTAAGAAGTCTGGAGAAACTTGTTTCATTTGTGCAAGTTGTAACTGTTCACCCATGTAAGCTAGTGTCAGCCATGTTTCATTCTGTCCAGAGACGAAGATTATGAAGACGAAGAGCATTATGGGAATATGGGAAGACTATTATTATTATTATCTTGTGCTTCTTCTTCTGCTGCTTCTCCTCCAGCAGGAACATTTCTCCCATTTACCACATTAACACTTTTCCAAACAAGTGTAAAAACCTTTTTGCGAAATTGAGGAAATTTCCATCAAACTTTCCGATATCTCAAAATGCGCGTAAGAACACCTTGATATAAATACGACTAGTGAGGAAGAAGATTTCTGGTGTTCAGCGGTTAAACTTGTTAAAAATGTTTGCATATTGATTCACTCTGGAAATTTTTAATAAGGGACAAGGAATAATGTGTCATTTTAAGGTTTTTAATAAGGTGATTATACTTTTGTTCTGCTAAAGCCATGTCAGACACATTTTGTGTACGCCTTAATGCATGTGTGGAGCGGATCTTTAAATAAATAAATACAGTATAGGAGTACAAAAGTTAAGACAGATTAGTAAAGCGGACAATATGCTGCACTTACACAGCTCCCCTGGGGCTCAGCTTTTGTCCGAGCAGCGACGGAATTTAAGCCCCGGCATCCAAACTTGCATAACAGCCAATAAAGGAAGGCTAGGCGAGCTTCACAGCGCTGACACGCGGTCACGAGGTTGTGACCTGACAATACTCGATTTTCAGTCTGAGACTCAACTTCCTGACCCGACCATTTAATATTCATCACCCTCTCTGCTGTTCAGCTGCAAACACCAGCTCAGTCAAATAAACAATTCTGCCCTGATAAGTCTGTTCTTACATCAAAGCCGGTGTTGCCTGAGCCATTGGAGTTATCGGCCTGGCCTACAGTAAAAACTGATTTGTACACATTTTCTCAGTTATATATTTATTTGCGTTGTCTGTCTTCTTCTTCAGTCAGGACTTATGAAAAATTCATCCCGCCCGGCCGGTGCTGGAGGGAGGAATAGAAGAAGCATAGACGACGTCAGACATAAGATTTTTACTTGTGCTTGCGTGCATGTTGTAGAAACCGAAATCTTTCATATTTTATTACCCTTTGCAAAAATTTATAGAAGCTAAAAAAAGATACAGGATTAAAACATACCCCTGTGTAGCATAACTTTTATCCACTCTGTCCTCAATGCACTTTTACAGTGGATGTTTGGACTGTAATTTACAACGTGTAACATGCGATACTGAAAACAAGAACATAGATCGGGTACCAGAAGTGAAGGAGTACAATGCAAGTAATGTGTTATTTATAAGTTATTTTCTTAATTTACATAAATTTATATCATTTAGCGGACAGTGTTTTAGCATTATATTGGTTATCATGCTGTCCATAATATTTTTACATTGATGCATCATAATGCATTAACTCAATAATTAGCATTTCTTAATAAAAATACAAATGCAAACTACCATTTCCAGTGTTGACAAACCGCAAATATTTCCTTCACAACCCTAAAGAGCACATTCACTGCATTGTCGTTGATTGATGATCAGTTCCAGCATCTTTTTAGGAGAAGTGTCTGCACATAAAAACTGCTAAATTATTCACTGACTAAAACGTGCAGAAGCTTTTTGGGACTTTATCACCCCTGAGTGGTGTCTTGAGTTCCCCGCGCTCGCTGCTCCTGATACTGTAAAGGTTAAATGCTGTGAGCGAACAGGAAAAACTGACTGAAGCATTTTAACATTTTCCTCAACTCAGAGCGTCTCCCATCTGGATTTTGGCAGTTGAGCGTGAGGGGGACTGGGTTTAGTGGTCTTTTAATGAGTGAATTAATCTAAAACTATAAAAGTGTTCAGTATTAAATAAACAGTTACATAAATTAAACTCAGCAAAAACTCATTATTATGAAATGCTATTTCATCATTCTTATGGTCATAATGACGGAGTTCCTTTATCACCTGCCTCCTGTCTCTGAAGCAAGCACACTACCAGATTTAGCCAGTTAGCTCCTTTTAGTAAGAGCAACAACAATGCCAGAGTGATTTAGATGCTGAAGCTGTAAATCTTCTCCTCTTTCTTTTTTCATCCTGGCTTCTTTCCCTCCCTGCTCTAGTTCCTACGTACTATCCTGCTTTCTGTGATATGCAGAGCTATGACAGGTATCAAAGCAGTCTACCTTGTCTGAACATGACTATATAGGAAACGTGTCTGATTCAAGTCAGTAAGTGGGTCTGGGATTTGCTGATGTGTCACTCTTTGAATTCAGAACATGTCTGGCTTGTACCTTTTCCTGCCACAGTGCCTCTGTAACTCGCTAAAGGAAGTGACAGACACAGAAATTTTGCAAGCCTACAAGCTGAAAGCCAAGGTAACATACATCTAGCACAGTGCAAATAAACAATACAGTCTTCAGCACAGAGCCAAAAGATGTCGGGGGGGGGGCTTGAAAATGGGTGCATATATATCAGATTTTTTTTTAAATTTGGTGTTTTTCTTTTGTAAACTCGCAATGGCAGATTCTTTGGCTACTTAAGGGCTGCAGAAATAAGTTCATATGACAGTTAATTAGGATGTGATCATTTGCACTATGAGCCACCCCTTTCACATGGTTACAGCATTTTCACATTATTATTACATATATCATTATTCTAAAAATCAATTCCAACCCAGCGATTTGGCCCATTTTCTTTTTTTTAGTTCACTACTTTTCAGGAGCACAAGTAGCAGAGATTAGCGATTTCTTCATCTCTACCAGCTTTGCACACTTGATTTGGGGCATTTTGGCCCTTTTTTCCCCTCACAGATTGGATGAGGCAAACCAGTGAACTGTGATCTTTACTGGGATCAGAGATTTAAGTCCAAGCTTTGGCTGGACCACTCAAGGACGTTCAGGGATTTTGTCAGAAAGCGTTCCAGCATTGTCTGGGCTTGCGTTCTGTGGAACAGGTCTTCAAATGTGTGTGTCTATTTGGACCCGTTCATTGTTCCCTCCATCCGTACCAACCGTGTGGACCCTGCTGCTGAGAGGTGCACTCATTCCTGTGCAGACCTAACCGTCCCCTTTGTGAGTTTATGCTTTTCACCAGACGAAGAAGAGTTAAACGTTTTGTCACATCTGAATAGATAATCTTTTTCTTTGTACTTCGTACTCTTGGAGTGGCATTTGGCAAACTCCAGGTGGGCTCTCACACCTTTATACTATGTATGTCTGGCTTGCTTTAACACAGTTTGCTATAAAGACCTGAATCATGGAGGTGCTTCAGAGATGACTACCAGATTGCGCCACCTCTGTAACCTGCATCCTTGCATTCATACAGTACATCAAATTGCCTTCATTTCTGGCCTTAAATTTAGCACAAGCATGCTGGAGCTATAATGGATGGCTATGCACGATGCTAAATCACACTCAGCGAATACAAATCCATTCACCACATGTGAACTCCAATTACGTCGTAGGAAACAGGATGTATTGGAGTTCATCAGCGGCAAATTGATTTTAACTTATTGAACATGATTTAGGGCGGTGCAGAGCAAATCAGAAATTGATCGGGCAGCTTTGCCACATCGATGGCGCTAATGAGTTGCTGAAAGTCGGATGTAAACGTTGTGTTTCTGAACATATTGACAGCTTCCTCCTTGTCACCAGCTGTGTTTTTGAATTGACTGTGTCGGGGTTGGTAACTTCAGGATTATTGCTCCGCTTTGATGGTGATGTTGTAGTTCTGCTGGCGTCATCAGGCAGCATGCACCTCCAGCATGCCTTTTAGGGGTTGCCGGGTGTGAAGCAGTTAAGGCCACGGTACTTGTACATGGCACGCCTCTCCTCTCGGTAGAGCCGGTCCCAGGCGAAAGAGTTCAAGTATGAGTATCTTGTTGATGAGTGAGTGTAATCAGTGCGAGAAGAGGATGGGCGTTGTACCAGAAATTCGTAGTGAAGAAGATAAAAATATCTCTCTGCACTGATCTATGGGACATTTCTAGGGACCTGCAGTAAACTAAATGAAAATATGGGCGAGATTCATAAAGACTGATGCCAGATTCTCATTCAATAAACTTTGAAGTGTGTTCTGAATGACACACCGTGATATATGAGAGAGAGAGAGGGTGTCTGGTGTCTGTGGAGGGAAAGCCTCCTAGGCAGGGCTGCTCGCTGTTCCCTGGACTTCAAACAGTCCTGTCTTATCTTTGATGCATGTTTGAGGTCATTGCTGTGCTGGGAGAGGAATCCTCCGCCACACAACTTTAAGCCACGAGGGTTAGCATTGCTCTGCAGAGGACAGCAAGCTTGTCTTTGTCAAAGATGTACCTGATCCTGTGCAAGTCTGTAACACAAGACATCATGACACATGAAAATTTCTATCTGGTTTTACTGTAGGTTTTACACACTGTTCATTCATCATTTAGCTTTCCCCTATGAGCTAATATGACTATAATTCACTTTTGCTACTATACACCAACTGAATAACCCCACACAAACCAAAAATAATTTCCTTTCTACAGACGAGAAACATTTGCATTGTATATGTTAAATTTGTCCATTTCATCAATGTTTCTACTACAGGTACCAAAGTGACGTAGAGCAGATAACCAGTTTGTGTACCTGAGCTTAATTTTTCATCCACTCGAGGGGGAAGGGATGGCAAGATGAATGCCAGGCAGCAGACCACCGGCTGAGCTGTTTTTGTGGAAACAATGCTGTATATTTTTAAGGAGACGTCGTGATATTTTCCAGCCGTATTTGTGATGCCAAGACCAAGTGTTTTTAACAAGATATCAGCACATTTTCCGTCTTTCTTTGTGCTGACAAAAACAGGTATTTTAAGGCAAACGATAATCCCTTCCCATCCCCATCCAAGTTTCAATGTTGCATTTACAAACAGTAACCAACAAGTCTTGCCTGGTAATCCTTTAAAGGTGTTTAGAGTCTGAGATGCTATTGTGTCTCGAAGATATTAAACATATGGACACGCCAGCTGGGAGAGACTCCAGCTCCCTGTGACCTGAATGGATGAATTGATGAATGGAAGATGCAGTTGGCTCATATGTTGGCTGTCTGCATATGTTTCCTTGGTCTTGATGAAGCTATATAAACCAAAAACAAATTTCACACCTCTCTATTTATTCACTATTATATGGCCCATGAGTTCATGGCAAACACATAACTTTGCCTCCCATGTGCTATCCTTCCATCACTATTGCCACTGTTGTTCTATTCCTTGAGGACTCTTGTCTGTTTGTAATTTACACAAGAAAGAGACGTGTGATCAAAGGGGAGGCAGAGAACAAATAACTCGAAAATAACCCTGGGTTTTCTCACTTGTTTTCTACCCGAAATGGCACCGCCAGACAGTGACAGGGTTGCTTTTTTTTTGGATGAAGTGACATGTCTGAGGATAGCATCGCACCTTTAAGGTGAGCCTATCAGCTCCTTGGAACAGCCTTCCTAACAGACCGGCTCCCCCGGGGCCTCCTGCTCCACACTCGCAGGGTCGGGAGTGTGAGTCATGCTCTTCCAGAGATATCACTGGTGCAGCACCCAGAAGACTCAAGCTCTGCCAGACTGGGACCAGGAACATATTTAGAAAGAGGAATAAAGCCTATAACACAAATATGCATGGAAGAGGTGACAGAAAGAGGAAATTTAAAGTGGCGTACTTATTCACAGAGCAGATACAGAAATGTGACTACAGTGTATATAAACCAACTCCTTCTGCCATCAGTCTATACAGCATGCTATAACACAAGCAATGCAATTTTTCACTCATATTGAAATAAGGGCAGCATTTGGATTGTTTTAAAGGCTAAAATACTGACAGAAAAAGTGTATTTATGTATCTACCGCACTGATAATTTAAAGGATAAGAATGATGTTGTTTTATACTGTAATAAAAGAAAATGAAATACTGTTAGCTTTATTTTTATTGCTTATACGCTTTCTCTGCCCTCGTATTGTGATGACACATTGTTTAAAAAGTGAACGATTTCCATAAAATGAGTAATTGAAATAGTTGTTTTGCATGTGTTTAAAGTTATTTCTGATTTAAGGCTTCACAGTGGAGCACAGCTCATTGCACTGAACCTCAGTCTGATTCTGTTTATACAAGTTGTTATATCAGAAAAGTGTTCTTATTAATATTTCAATGTTGATTTCAACCATATTGCACAATCCCAAACTGATGTATGTAGTCTAGCTATATTCCAAGAGAGAAATTCATATTCACTATTACCGTATCACTGCAGTGGAAGCGGCTTAAAACTCAACAGCTCTTGGGAGTTGCTCCTCTGGGACGCAGTTCGCTGAAGTGTGGCTAGTGTTCATGTTGGGTTACCACAGTTCATGTAAAATGGGCTAAAATGCTGAGGCCTACTGCAGCGGGGCAGCACAATGGTCCAATAGAGAAATAGGAGATTCATCGAGCAGCGCCTGGCACGTCGACAGCGGGACAGATGGCCGTGAGGGTCCATATGGGGTGGAAAGTGTGTCCAAGCGTTCTATTGGCATTGTGTATCTACATGAACGCATGCGTGTGTTTTCCTGCGTGTGCATGTGTGAATCTACGTGACTTAGTTTGCCATATGTGCACCTATGGATTGTGTATCTTGTGCAGCACATATGGACAAGGCATTGTGTGTGTGTGTGTGTCCATGTGTGAAGGGAATAAGCTACTTTTTGGACAATTCACCGGCCCTAACATTACCACCACCACGGGTCAAACTGACCCTCAGCGTGAGTGGCTCGTCTGCAGGAGAAGGGCCAAGTACACGACATTACTAACGTCAGTCGGTCAGCAGCAGTGCACCACCACGCACGGGCCACCAGCATGGCACAGCAGCATCCGCAGACACAGGAGCACGAAGACGAGGAGGAGGCAGAGCGTGACCAGGTCGGACCAGTGCGGTCTGCCATTAAAACCAATACGTGGAAGGAAGGGCAAAAAAAAAAACGAATTTCTCAGAAAATACGTTTTATAATCAATGTGTCACGACCAAGAAATATTTCTGAAACAATTTCACCCCGATGCATTTTCAAAAACATGAAAACTGTCCGCTTCAGGTATGAGCATTAACTTGACAGGCACCTACCGTAATTTAAGCGAGCGTTCTTTTGGTGTGTGTTTCCACATGCTTTCTCTGCCGACTTGCTGTATCTAATCCCAGGATCAGCGCCAGGCTGCGGTATTAGAGAGAGGAATGTGGACTTTATGGGAATTAGGTCTGGTACATGACAAATGAGCATGGACAGTCAGGGCTCCCAGACACTCATGATCATGTCTGATGCAGTCATTTAGGATAAACAGAGGCTCGGGGACAAATGAGCTTAGTCCCTTTCCTGAAAGGAGCTTTGGAATGAGTGCATAATGAAATGTATAATTTATTTATTCTGAGATGCTGGAGGGCCCTATGAAATAAACATGAGACAGAGAGAGAGAGAGAGAATGAGAGTGAGACAGATAGAGGGAGAGAGAGGGGAGGGGAATGTGTGATACTGTAGGAGAGAAAGTGAAAACAAATGAGAGAGGAAAAGAACGAAAGGGAGAACAGAAAATACACCCTCCACGAGTGCCAACGAACACATGCAGGCAGCGAATAAGAGTTCTGCTTCAGCATTGTCAGAATGATCTGTGTGCAAATGTGTGTGTATGTGGCGATCCTCGGCACAGTTCGGTCTACTTCGGTGCAAATACTTACATAAACCGTAATAAGCTCGTGAATATTTATGTACCATGTTTATTTAATCTCTTTTTGTGAAACTCTCATTTGGAAAAAGGGAAAATATTTGTCTTAATAATAGTAAAACTAAGTGTCGACTTTTCAGGGTATATTACTGGTTGAACTACACCAAAATTAAGCAAGTTGTGGAGTAGGCTGTTCTGAGTTCAGCCCACGTCCACAATAGTAGTGTAAGGCTTCGGGGGTAAGGGGAGGATGTTGAGGAACAACTTGACAAATATGGTCTGTCCATTTGTTATTTTGGTAATCCCCCGAGAAGATGCCATTTTCATTACCTCAGTGTATTTGTGGAGTGGATTTGAAGGAGTTCCACAGGCCAGCTTTCACTGGTTTGTCCAGTCAGTGGATTTTATGGGTAAAACGAAAGCTTAACAAAACCATCATGGGTATAAGCATCTTATTTAATCACGACATGCTGAAAAATAATTTGGCCGGCAGCATTTGTTTTCCTATATGCATGTTTATCCTCATTTTGCCAGACTGACAGTGAAGAAGTGCACCAGAGCTTCTGCCCGCCCAGCACGCTTTTAAAGGTCTGCTGAGGCTCCTGCATACGCAACATGACCACAGCTCCGGCTATCACCTGGAGGTACTGATTTATCTGTACTGACTGGCACACACACTACACTTTCCAGCTGTATCCTGTGTGGCTGGTCTCCGCTGCACGGCATGTCACTCGCAATATGGCACCTCAGATTAGGGCTGACTGCAGGCAGCCCATTATTCTCCTGGTCCAGAGGAGCCAGCATGCATTTGGGCGAGTGCTGGTCAACTTATTGACAAAGCTGTGGGTGCTATAGATCACATTAGAGACCTGAGAGACTTTTTAGTCAGCATGTGGCAAGAAGTACATTAAGAGAGAATATCTGTTTGCCACATTTAAGTATTGGTTTACAGTGTTTCTAAACTTTTATAGATGCTAATTGCTGTCACATCAGAGTTATCATAATTGCCAGCTTGTAAATAACGTTCACATCAACCTCCAACTCTTAATGACTGGGAAAAAAGCGTGCATTGTAGGGCGATCTAATGTAAAACCAGAAAGTGTAGCAGGTGTCACGGGCTGTTTTCATTCACAGGGGACAGTATTAATGTGGTGGAGTCTGGATTGGCAATTTAGCAGTGTAGGTGATTTTAATGTAGAGGCACGTGGGAGGCAAAAAGCACAAGCCTGTCACACAGCGATCAGAGAGCGAAGCAACGGGAAACAGAGAGAGATTGAGGTGCAGCTTCATTTCTATGTCATGAGCACAAAAAGCAAACAAGACGTGCCACCGCTCCAAGTACACTCCAATTAACATTTAATAATAATGATGATGATAACTCGATAATGAATTGGACAACTAACTGACAGAATGCGCCCACGGTTAACAGTAATGTTTGTCTTGTCTCAGTGCAGCTGCAGCAGCTGTTGTTGCTGAGTGCCTTCATTAAATGCAGGAACATGTGGCCACAGCAAAGGTGGCTTCCGTTTTTCAGCAGTCGCATGTATGATTATTGTTTATTCCACAGCTGTTCGACTTGGTTTTGTACATAAGGACAGAGGTGCATACTTTAGCTGCTTTGCATTTTAGTGTTAATGCAAACACTGTCTCCAACAATTCGGTGTGTGTCTAGAAACAGACCAGAAATCAGAACAAAATGCATTTAACGAAAGATTTAACGATGTGATACACTGTGATTCAGAGCTGATTCAATTGAGCTGCAATTAGGATTTGATATCTTCACTTTTTAAATAATAAAGTTGTGACTAAAATGAATCAATTATCTGTTTTTTTATTTCTATGTGGATAACTTTTTGACTGCAGGGTTGTTCAGTCAAATTATTCTGTCCAGGTATTGTTTACCTCAGTTCCTTGGTGAGTATTGCCTGTCTGAATTTGGTATTACTGGAATTCAATAACGCTGTATCGGCGCATGTCCTCGTTTGGGGCTAACTTGCTTTAGCCGCTAATGCTAACCTCACTTGTCTTTTGTTGGCTTCTCTTGTCAGTAACCTCGCCTTTATTTAATAACAAGGTTTAAATGTGCCACTGGCAAATTTCATTACACAATTGAAGACTGCTAATGCACTATACACAGCTGTGCAACATTCATGTCAGTGTGGGGATGTAGCAGGAAGTGAGAGTGAGGTAAAATGAGCCAGTGGGTTAGGGAACCATTATTTCTATGTGGCTGTGATGGAAAGAAGCACATGGGTACATATTTATTTGGATAAGAGTAAGTTTTGTGCATGTGTAATGACATAATCCAAAAATATATATTATACATGTTGGTGATTTGCAAGAGGTTTACAACCATTTCAGTAATTGCGCTAACGATTAGCCTGAATTGATAAGGTCGATAGTTTTTTCCAAAATAGTGGCTGCGCTATGCTGTGGGGTAAACAGAGCCGGTCGTTCAGCTCATCCTACCATGAGGCACTGAATTATTTCACTGTAGTCTTACACAACTGGCTTAATTTACCATATTTTAAACATCACAGACATCACATCGCGCCAAGAAACTGCAAGAGAAGAACCAACCAGGACCGCACCGACCCCATGGAGGGAGCGTCCATTGATGTCAAGAGTGGAAAATCCATCAGATCATGGAGGCATCTGCAGGGACTCTGGCAGTCAGAAACCCACCTTTGCATTCATGGAAAATAATGAGGGATATTTCCCACGTGTTGATGTGCTGAGGAAGCTGCCTCAACCCGTCATATTTCCCTGCACCCTTAATTGGAACCGTGAATGGTCTTTTTCGATTGTGCTTGAAGCTTAAGAAAATTTTAAATTACAAGAGAAACTGCCGGAGGGACTAACTTATTTTTTTCTGCCAAACCCCTATTTTGTTTAATTATATGTGACTGGCGGATTTTGAACTCTTTCTTCATTAACATAATTTTGAATAAAAATAAAAACTATGTTGGCTGTTCTTTTCATTTGGTTGAGCACCGACCCTCATTTAACAGAAGTGTGTGAGATAAACACGAAAAGAGTATTAAACTTGACTTTTTGGTTTTATGTTATTTAAGCTAGTTCAAGAAAAGGAATAATAGCACTGTTTGGAAGAGGAAAATGCATTATTGAAGTACTTTTTTAAAAGAGGTCAAATACATAGATTTTTTATTATGCTAAGGTTTAAAAAGTTAGATGGTCAATTTACCCTCAGATGACTCAATTAACCCAACTTAAGTCATATTTTCAGGGCCCTTTGTCTAATTTCAGTTGATAGGAGACATCCTGAAATAAGGGTAGATGTTTTCATTGCACTTCTGCCTCATTTTTCCTTGCCTAAAGGACAGCATAAGTAAAAATTGACTCATCTTACCCAACTCTCCCCTCCTGTTAGTGACTGGAGAACATAGCAGGAGAGGCACGGGAGTGTAGAGAGAGATTTTGAAGCCCGTTATCAATTTTTCTGACTCCTGTATTGGCTTTCCGATACATATCAGTTCATCTTTACAGCCCTTAGTAATGGGTTAGCTGAGATCCTGGTCTGCAGCTTGTAAAGGGCTTTAGTTACTGTGAAACCATGGCTGCCTGTTAGCTGTGTTTGTACAGAAAACGCAATGTATGCACAGTCACAGCTCACCTCCTCCAGGTTTGCTCAGCCAGTGTCCTCCTGGAACTGCTCAGACTGCCCATCATCATACTGCCGACCATCATTAGCCCTCATGGTGTGAACCACCTGTAGCCATCTCTGTCACATGTTGTAGCCTTGTCTCTGCCGACTCTTCTTCCACACAGCCATTCATTAACCAAAAAGTCAAATATTGTGTTTTAAGTAAGAATAAAATGATAATTGCATATTCTCAGCCAGAACTGTTACTACAATATCTACTGATGGAGTCAAAAAAACATTGCATTTCTTCATAATTTAGCAGCAAATCTACAACAATGGTGCTGTTCATCTACCTCACTCTTTGTCTCCTCTCCTTTTGTTCAGTGTCAAATACTTCTTTTGTCCTGAAAAGGCCGTCCAGCTTTTTGCCGTCAGCCTATTTTGAATCTATCGTGCCCAGCTTTGTGCTGTGGATAACACATGTGAGTTTATGGAGTGTTTTTGTGGCAGATGAATGCAGCACTCCACATCGCACTGCCTAAAGGTAATGCATTTCCTGTGTTCATGCAGTGCAGAATTCTGGGAGGTGGTATTTTCAGATCTGCTCTGAATTGCCCTAAGAGATGTTCTCAGCTCACAAAATATTCTTTTAGCTGGGCTGCTTTAAAAATCACTGCACCTCATCTCTTTATAGCAATATGATTTATGACCGAACCTCAGCGAAAACAAAGCTGTGAAAAAAGTGTTTGCGGGTGAATTCATCACACCAAGTACAAACATACTGTTGTATCTGCTTTGCTAGTTAAAGGAATGGGAAAGCTGGCTATGTGTTGACTTTTGGCCCACTGCCACCATCAGCTTTCCCAGCACCAAATGCCTGTACTATCCAAACAATATAAAAGCCATACACTTCTTTACAGTTCTGCATTGGCCCACTTGTTGCAATGGATGCAGTTCAGTGTTTTGTGTGGTTGTGTGGTTGAATAGTGGAACAATAAGCAGACAGCTACAGTGGACTCTAACGTATGCATATGATTCCTTTGTTCTGGTTGGTAAGTCATGAAGTGCAGCCTTTTTTTGGATGATACAAGGTTAATTTCTGTTACAGCTCCTCCTAACTAATTATTGTTCGATTTGAAGTTAGCCAAGATCAAAGCTGCAAAGGAGGAATAGGTATTTGGAAAAACTCTGCATCAATAATTAATAATTAATGCATTAATATTTTATTTCGCACTGACTGACTGCTGTGGCTGCTGCACATTAATCTGATGTGTGCTCACGCTGATTCTTGTGATAGCACCTGACTGTGTAAAATCATAAAAATGGAAGCTCCGTGGTGTTGTGTGAGCGAAAGAACAGAACAGGCGGAACGATGGAGGGGGGGGGCGAGCGAGAGGAGAGATCACATAACCTTTTTCCAAAAATGGCACCAGAGTGCATTGCCAGTTTTGCTGTTCTGAAAGCACTTATCAAAGATATTGAAAGCCCGCTTCCAGCTCTCTGCAAAAATCCTCCTCTCCCTCCATGTACTCTCTCATTCACCTCATAACCTCAAAGTGGGTCCCAGCCCTGCAGTGCCAAAGATTCACCGGGCCTCAGGAGGCCTTCTTGATTTAAGGAATGCAAGAAAAAAAAATGAAGCTGTGCAAAATAATATTAGTATTTTATCAATTTCCGTTTGCAAAACCTGAATGTTAAAGGAAGATTTTGAGTAGTTATTTGTAAGATTTGACTTCCCATCAAAGCAGAGAAGGGTAGGGTGGGGCTAAATGGGGCTTCAACCCCACCAAGAATTTAAATAACCGAGTTAGAGCGTGGGGAGATCATCTGGGACATGCTACAGTGGCTCGCTTATTGCTGCTCACTAACTGCTAACGAGCTGTTATCAATGTTAGCTCCGGCTAGAAAAATGCCCCAGCAAAAATTCCTGGCTCATCCTCACCGGAAAAATGGCCGTATGGGTCATGTGGGCAAGCAGGTTATTATGACCCATATTTACTCCTAATATTATTACTATTTTTGATTTCAAAACTTAACCCGTAATTAACATGTTATTGTTCATACGTGGTGGGTGCACATCTTAGCTTATTAACAACTCATTATAGAACCCCACAAATAAACGATAAAGCCCCCAACTAGCTCCTGCAATTGAACTTTTTTTTCTGTGCTGTCTCAAGAATAAGAACCAGCATGACCTGCGTGACAAAATACAAAAAATGAAATTATCATTTACCAGGACTGCCACAGTATATTGACTTTGGCCTCATATGTCAGTTGAGGTGAATAATAGTGTGAAACCCTGCAAATGAAAAAGACCCCGAGATGAAAAGAAAAAAAAAAAAAAAAACAAGCTTGTGATGATTATCCTGTATTGAGGGCAGGAAGCAACCAAAAGCAGGCGTGTGTTAGATCGTTTTAGCATTTTGCCTTATTGTGCAGGAAAAAAAAAACTATCAAAGAAAAACTGATCAAACCTGCTTGCATCAAAGTGACAGAAATAACATGGACCACAGGTGGCCAGCAAATTAAAAACTACCCAACAAAACAGTGAAAGGGAAGCCAACACATGGCAGGAAATGATAACTATACGCTCTTTCTATATAGTTGGATGAAGCCACCACCTCTTTGTATACAACCCGACGTTATTATGCAAATTTGCAAATGTCACACAGCCACCACAAAATGTTCTGTGCAGATACATACTCGCAAGCACAACCTTCCCTGTGATCATTTAGCTGCATTCTGCACAGGTAGAGATGCCTCAACGATGAGGAAACAAAGGGCTTAAATAGCTGATTGAAGGAGAAGGCTCCCCACTGCCCGGTGTTTCACTGCATGGTACATCGATAACTCCTGCGGAGCAAACATCTCTTTGAGGAGCTGAATGACAAATCAAAAATTAGATGAGGGGTGTTCTGATCGGGAACTGTTAGAAGGAAAGATGAATTTCTCTTTAACACATCACAGCTGCCAGATATATGTGTCAGCTGCTGTGGGTGTATTGTACGTACATAAATGGTAGCAAAAAAAAAGAAGCAGGAGCTATAATGGTTTCCTGAATCACATGGAAGCGCTTCAGGACAAGAGGAAATCATAGTTTTCAGATGTTGATGAGGATGTCACCAAGCAGCCATGGGTGATGGAACATTCTCTCGCAACAGATGAACATAAATGGTTTTGGATTGTGATAGCGTGCCGGGACAATGCCACATTCATCTTGCTGCTGGCCACAATATACCTGTCACAGACTGCTTCCAGCACTCTGGTCGCCATCGAAAACAAAGGCGCACAGCGAGCTGGATGTGCACAATGACCTACGTTTGGCTATCATGATAATCACGCCTGACATGCCATCACTGGCCCAAGGAGCGCGAGCCCAGAGCTCCAGCGCAATATCTGACTGCTGCTGGGGTTACTAGGTATGATGGTGGAATTTTAAAACAGCACAGAAAGGCCCTGGTCGCCATCGAATCCATCCAGTGCGGATGCATTTAGGGAAAGGCTGTGGTTATAGCAAATGTAAATAGTAAACTTTACAGAAAATGATCCGTGTGTCAACCCAGATTCATAGATTGACCTCCGAGAAATTACATTCATATACGTCTAATATGCAATAGCAAATAATGTTGAGCAGAAGCCGAAATGCAGCTCAGATTGCATTTATTATAAGAAACCATTTAGATTATAGACATATCTCTACACTGTTTATAGCCAATGCAAAATATGTATACTGAATATTTCATTTTTTCCACTTTTACATATTTCATTTGCTCTTCCTCTAATATCCACTCCTGGCACTGAACCTCTCTCCTAAAGTGCAGTTAACATATTTATAGGTTAGACATCTCAAAGTCCTCGATTAAAGTTAGGGAAGATTGTGGTGGATTGTGAAATTTTAGTAGCCTTAAACCTAATAACACATGAGACGCAGGACATTAACCCCATTCCCACCCTCAAGTCAAACGGAGGTGGTTGAGGTGGACGGAGGTGAACACTGGAGACTGGAGTTTGCGATCAGATTCAGCCAACAAAAGCACTTTGGTTTAGGTAGATCCTGGTTCATCAGTTAAATGATAATGAAGCAAACACGCCTTTTAAGTACATTTTGGCTCTTTCTAATGCTAAGTCAACCAAGACCATGATCTTTCCCTGACCTGTGAGCACCCAAATGCAACCATAAAAATGTTTAATCATTCCTTATTTGCAACAGGCAGATATCGCCCTGCGAGAGCAGATACTGCTGAGAAAAATAAATGGCATACGTTGTCAGTTAAAAAAAAATGAGCTGGCATAACATTTGTCTCAAAACATACCCTCTGTTTCAAATTAGTGGTATATAAATCGAATTTTGATGATCCAACCTGACCTCCTCCCTGTGACAGTGTAAGGATGGCTCACTTCCTGGATTGGTAAAAACAGTGCCAGTAAACATAATCAGGCAGCAATTACATTTCCTCTAAAAAGCAAAGCAAATCAGTGGTATACAAGCATATTCTGCAGGAGACATGGTTGAGAACCTCCCGCTAATAAGGATTAAAATTTCACTATTTGTGTTCATTCTGCCGTGTTTCCTGTTGCACGGTCATATTGAGGGGAAAAAAAAGAAATGCCTATGCAAAAATTCCCATTTAAATTGCACTGGTTTTACTTTTCCTTCAGCAAAGTGTGTGTGTGAGAAAGAGAGGTCAGTGAGTGTGTTCGCTGGTAAAACCCATCTTCCATCCATCTTTCTCTCCAGCGCTAACGTGCTTCCTGTAAAACCTTTCAGCCGTCATCACCCCCATTCCTCTTTCCCTCCCTCATCTCACCATTCTGTTCCTCCTGACCTCCCGTCTCCTGCACAGAAACTAATTAAAAATATACTTTACATATTAACAAATGCCACTCCGGCTCATGGACATACCTGCCTTCTCTCCCTTTCTAATTACCTCCTGTTTGCCTCTTTGAATTCCTCCATCTTTCCCTCTCTTCTCATTGCCTTTGCATCTTTTATCCACTGATGGAGAGTGAGGGGCTGGATCCTGCAGAGCTGTGGCCCTTTGGAGAGAACAATGGGAACTGGAATCATTTCAGCAGTACATAATTTATCGTTGCATGGCTCATTCTCCTGTTAGACACCTCCCCTCCGTTTTCCCTGCCCTTGCGTTTAATTTTAAAGCTTTCCCCTCTGTCTCGGGGTACATTTTCACAGGCCCGTGTGCGTTTTATCGCCACAGTCGCCAAATAGACGACTAGAAGAATCCACAGAGTAGCTTTTGCACTTACGAAACACTCCTAAGCAAACACACTTGTATGTGTTTTGTGTTGCATCTGTTGTGTGTGGCTCTTATGTCAGCGCGTGAAGAGAGAGGAAGGGTAGAGACGGAGAAGGCAAACGGGAGAGAGAGCGATGTGTAGTGAGGAGATGTGAGAAATGTTGCAGGAATCCATTCTTAGAGTCTCCCGCATTAAATATTCCATCAGAAGCTGCTCTAGTTGCCGTACTGCTGGGAACAGCCAGACTAACACTTCATCTGTAACACAGTGTAGGGTTTACAGCCCCACTGTGGACAGCTCTTAGGAGATACAAAGTTCCATATGGTGAATTAAAACTATAATTACACATAGATGGCGCGTTATTAAGGCGTACGTTAAGGCCTCTCTGTGGTGTTGATAAAAATGGCGGTCCTGTTTCATTTTGATAACATATGCACTGCTTGTTTTTCTGCTTTTGTTCGATGTTTTCTTATGCCAGCCGCAACATATTTGCTGTTTCTCCCGCTCGTCCTTTCTTTGGTGGTAAAAGCTGCAGAAGAAGGGCAATTACGTTGCAACAGCTACAGCATTTTTTTTCTTTGCAGTGCTGCTAAAGTGACTTGGGATTTGACTGCTCGGGGATGACAGCGGGATGTTTTGTTAGAACACCTTAGTGTATAAGATAAGTGGCATCTCAACAAGTTCCTTCTCCAGTTCAGCTATTCATTCATGCTCCTTACTCAAAGTTTACCGCTCTGCACAGACCCCTGGCTGCCTTCTTAATTTATCCTTGCCCTCCCTTGTTACATCAACCATGTCTCAGTCTTCTTCTCTGAACCTGAACCAACCCCCACCACCGCCTCCCTCCCTGTTACCTTCATTACTGTTGCTCAGCTTGCTTGATCCTTAACACTTCCAGAGAAAACAATATTAAATTGCCCCAGTTTGCAATGATGCCACTTCCTTAAAGGGCTTATGTAACTGTGATGCTTCCGTTCCAGCTGAGAAAATGTGTGAGAAGATAGATGGCAGCGCATATTTAAGGAGGGGAAATGTTTTGTATACCTACGGCGCACCTGCAGCTCCAAATCTGAGCCTTACCTTTAAACAATGAGGAAATGAATCTGGGTCATGATTGGCCTCTGTGGTGCTGTGCTTTTTCAGGAGAGATTTCACAAACCTCTTCTCTGCTGCTGGAGGAATGAAAATGGGGACAACTGCGAGGAGATAATGAGCATCACTGTCTGTGCGTGTCTGTGTGTGTGTGCGTGTGCATGACTGGCATTATTTATGAAAATATACTGTACTTCTAATGACCCAACACAAAATTCCACTCCACTGACAACAAATATTCATCACGAACCTCTCTAACTAGTTCATTATACAAAGCAGTGCTGCGAAACCTACAGTAGAGTGCACGGTGCATTCAAATGCAAACGTCACAGTGGAAATGAAGGCAGCAACAACAGCTGCTGTTGCAACAACAATGACAATCATTAGAAATGTCACAGCTATCAGCCATGTCATCTTTTCTGTATCTCATCCGTTGAAATTCCAGCTTCGGATGGGGTGAGCTATCTGTGTAATGTGTGTGCAGAGATACAGACCAGCATGTGGGAGCGTGAGCCCCTCTCATTTGGATTCTGTCAGACCGTTGCTGAGGTATATGGAGAGGCTCTGTTCCATTAGAGCTACACAGCCAAGAGCTGGCGACTATAATTACACACTAATTTAGCCTCCCATCCAGAGGCGAAAAGGCAGAGGGATGCACAAAGTGAAACAAAGAGAAAAAAGGGAGGTTATAAAGAGGCACGGGCAGAGAAAGAAGGAACGCTGGTAAACGAGGCGAAGATGAGAGACGATGAATTAGAGCCCACAACATCACAGGACGAGATTAACAGAAAGCTCATTAAAGGAACAGTTTGACATTTTGAGATTTATGCTTTTTAGCCCATTCCTGATAGATGAGAAGATTGATACCACTCATGATAGGAGAAAAAACTAGCCTGGATCTGTCCAAACATGATAAATCTCCAGCACCAAAGCAACAAGTTGTAGTTTCACCGGACGGGGTCTGTTTTAGACTTTGGCTTTTGCACAGGGCAAAAAACCAAGATACCACATGTTAATTAGTGAGCTTTTGTTCCCTTTGGACAGAGCCAGGCTAGCCTTTTCACCTGTTTCCAGTCTTTATGCTAAGCTAAGCTAACTGGCTGCTGTCTGCAGCCTCACATTTACTGTAAAGACACAAGAGGAGTATTGATCTTTTTATCGAACTCTCAAGGGAATGTGTGCATTTCCCAATATGTAGCATAAAGTCTTTAAAGCTCTAATCCTAAATATTTTCACAGAATCAAACCCCTTTGCTGAAACTGGAACTTATATATTATGAAAGAAACCTGTTGATCATGAGACCTTCAGGTTTTATCTGTGTGTGGAGGTTATCACCAAAGATGGACACTGTGTATAATTAGACAATAAAACATGGTGGGACTGGTGGGCGAAGTCATCCCTGTTAAGTCAGCAGTGTTGAGAGCAATGCATTACAGCATAATATTACTTTCCTGTAGTAAGGCTGCAAAATGTAAATAAATATATTTATTCAGGGCCTTTTTATTGGGTATTGAAGTCGCGTTTACGTGCATACTGTCATAAAAACAGACTTGATGATAAACGCTTCAGGTCGCAGATACGCCCATGAGGCACTGAAACGTGAGCCTGCACAGACTCGATGCAGACGGCTGCACAGATTAAAAATGATTCAAATGAGATTTTATCTGTTGTGTGAGAAGTGCAAGTAGGATAAATTGGTAAATAACATATATGTATACAATTGTAATATAGCTAATACAATGCTAGTCATACTTCTATGGTTGTTTTGGTGAAAGTAATGGAAGAGTAGTGTAATCAGTAATGCATTAATCCACATAGACAGCAGTATTGTAAAATAACATATTACTTCCAACGGAAAGTAACCAGAAATATGTAATACATTACATTTTTAAAGTAATTTGCCCAACACTATAAGTCAGAGAGCAATATATGGAGAGCGTGATCAGGGAGCAGCGAGGGCCCTTCACAGCTGATGGGTCACACAGCCAGGAGGCATCAGGGCGATTGTTGGAAGAGCCCTATCAGCACAGCAGCAGCCCCGCGCCTATTTCGACCACAGCGGCCTCTCTGACAGCAGGTCTCTGCTGAGGTCAACTAGATTCAGATCCATGGCTGCTCCAGGGCCCTGCACTGCTCAATGCACTCACCCTGAGACACTGAGACAGTTTGCTCTCTGTCGCATGGATGTCTTCTCCTTTCTCTATTCCAGACACACTATAAAGATCCTTTCTTCAATCCGCTGCTGCAAAACCCATCAGTGCTTTGTTTCTGTGTTTATGGGGGCTGCTCAGTGGCTCTCTAAATTTAGGTTTTTGCTCAATGTAGTCATGCTTCAGGGAAGCGTGTTCTGGTTGTGTGTACAGCCTCTCATTCCTCACTGCATCTCTGCACTAAATGAAATTTCCACACTCTCCTCCATCTCTGTCTTTCTCTTCGGCTCAGGCTGCGGATGACTCTTTGGACCCTGCTGTTATTATTGTCGGGCTGCTAATGGCCCACCGTGGATAGGAAGGTGCTTATTAAAAACTAATAGGCAGCTGTGATATCCAGAGGCATTATTGTATGAGGTCTGAGGAGAGCAATGTGCACATAGCGTAATGCTAAGCTATGTCATTCATTTTATTGTTCTTTTCTTCATACCGTATTTCTCCTCTCCTAAAGAACATTATTTCTTTTTACTATCAGTTCAATAAAAGCCATTTCCGTGCAGCATGGAGCAGGCTCCATGAAAAGAGCTGGACTTCAACTTTGAATGAATTATGTGTACAAAGCCCTGCGGTAGCTGAAAGTTACTCAACATCTTTTTTTCAGTCGCACCAGCCACACTCGCACCTAAACTTTTCCATGTGTCCTTGCATTAATAAAAAGCATGTGCATGCGCCTTTAGGCCAAATTTAAGAAGCAGGGTTCTTTCTCTAATCGTGGGCAACTCCCACTCACAGCTAAACAGGTTCTGACGCTATACTGTCAGACACTTTTCTCTTAGCTACATGCAGTTCACTTACTGTACTCATGCTGTAAACTGCACATGGTGCACTGATTCTAACTCCTCAACTTTGGTCTACACTTAATATTCAAAAAGCTGCTGGATGGATTGCATTGAGATGCTGGACAGCCAGTCCTCGCCCACAGGGGATGAATCCATGACTTTGGTCATCCTCTGCCTTTCCATCTAGCGCCACCAGCAGGTCAGGTTTTCACTGTGAAATATGGCATATACTACATGGATTAGCACAAAATTTAAAACAGACATTTATGGTTCCCAGAGGATACATCCTAATGACTGTGATGATGGTGGTATTCATGATAGCTCATACAGAAAGCTCAAACCATCCAAGGCTGGAGAGATTCATGCCTCCCTCAGGATGAGCTATAATAACCTTGGTGATCCCTTCACTTTTCATCTTCATTTTTTTCAGCTCTTTGGTTTATAACCAAACATCTGTAAAACCAATCCTGTGTCTTGGGTCAAATTTGCTGATTTAGTTAGGAAATCAAATCTAATTGATCTTATGTCTTTTTCCTGAGGTGAAACTGCTCTGTTTGTAGAGCAACGGGTGGGTCGAAAATTGACATGCCTCCCTTTTAGCTTGCACTTTTCTCTCTGCAACTCAGAGAACCGCCATTACTAATTCATGGTATCCAAGGGATTCATTCCCAAACTAGAAAGACAAAGTGTGGGTGGAAATAGCCATGCACAGCAGTGAAAAAGGGTAAAAAAAAAGAGAGACCTCATCAATACCCGGAGCCACGTCTTGAAGGAATGCACATTCAACATTCCACACAGCTGCAGAAATAATCAAATTATTTGCTTTACAGTCGTCATATTACGCAAACACATGCCCTGGCCTTGTATGACACATGAGAGTTTGGATCATTGTGATCATAACCTTCAGCATTTAGGTATTATATGACTCTCTTGCATTTGTGCATCATCACGATCAAACTGATGAGTCACGGCCAAAACTCAAGAGTGAAGATTTTGTGACATAGAAATTATATAAGAGGCTGGTTTTGGAGCCAAAAAGGGAGGAGGATTCTTGACACGCAAAGAAAAATAGACACATAACCAGTTTGAGAGCACATGGAAAGGTCTGCTCCACAGGCATCGGCTGTAGGGCTGCTTAGAAAATGTCGGTAGCCACAAGAAGCTTGTTTTCATCCGACATTTTTACTGCGGACAGCCTCACAGTACAAATCAACTTGCAAGTATGGTCACAACATAAGCTACCCCGGTAACAGCTTTCAATTTTTTGTCTTTTCCTCTCTCCAGTGGTATATGTATGTGGCGAAGGTCAAACTCCTTATAATTCACAGGTGAGGAAGCAGCCACGGTGTGGTGTGTTGTTTGTGTTTGCCAACACTGTGCTCTCCTCCTGACCTACATACAGAACACATCTGCCTCTGCGTGGATACTCAGCAGCAGGAACTGCTGTAACACCTTCGCTCAGCGCCATTCGTATGATTGTGATGCTCAACTTCATTTTAACTAGATAATCTTTTAGATACCTCATTGGCATTTTTCATGGCTTGATTTGCACACATGGTTGCATTTTTCACAAGGGAGCCTTGCTTTATGAATAATGGCTGATATATGCATTCATGTAAAGAGGATTTTTTTTTGTTTTTTTATGTGGCAAGATACAGCGAGCCATATCACACATGTCTTAAAGAGTACGCCACTGATTTAACATCACAGCTCTTTAACATTATCGGAACCATGATCAGCAGGTTAGGAAGAAAATCATCAAAATCGATGCAGCAGAATCAGAGATGTCATCTTTCCTAGTCAAAACCTGGCACCTACATTACCCACAATGCAACTCAACCACCAACAGTTCAGTCGGAGATTCCTGTCTGTTCTGGATCTTGGGGTGAAACAGCTTGTACTCCTACACAATAGATGCAAAATAAGTGGATCATGGAAAAGCAGGTCACCAGCTCATTGCAGGGTTCATACAAAGATGGTATCAATTTTCCAACCCTAAAGAAACAAAAGCTCTAATCTCATTACACGCTCTTAATAGGTAGGACAAAAATTCCAACTTATTGGATCAATATGCCACAAATTCACACTCGGTGCCAAGAAAACAGGAGTTTAATAGCGCGATCTGACAGTATTGTATTGTTTTAGCTTCAGTGCGCTCTGTCCAGAGCAATTCAGTCCATGTTTGCAATTACGTTTTGGGCAGCAGATTTGGCTTATTAGAGGTGTTTTAGTGCAGATTACACATCTGTCTCCAGATATTTATCTAATATCCCAACTCAAACCCCCCAGGTCCCCGAGCAATTCTTTCTTTAGTTTTTATTTTCTAATTCAATCATACATTAGAGCGGTGTGTTTTCCTGTCACAGAGCTATTAGGAATCACTTCTTATGTCTGATCACATGTTTGGATATAATGAAAATTTATGTTTCCAGTTTTAGCTTCAACAGTGGTCTGCTAACCCCAGCCGTACCATAGAAACATTAACATGATAGGTATGAAATGTACAAAGTTATTGTATCCATGGGTGCAGGAAAACTGTCACTTTATTCTGGCGAGTGGGCTGTTTGTGTATCTCTGTGTTCTTTTCCTGACCTTGTGAATGACAAGCGACAGCCAAGACCATTAAACATAGTTTTTACTCTCAGCTTCCCCGAATTACTGAATGAGTCTTTCGGCGTGTATTTTCCAAGCAGTGCACGCATGATTTCCTTCAGAGTGTCACCTTATTAATTTTCTGTTTCCTGCACTCACACACTCAACGCTATCATGAAAGAACATTCCTAAAAGAACACGAAACATCAGGCGTGTCATTTACTCAGCATTCATCCGGTGGCAACACTACCAGAGTTTAAACATAATTTCCTCTTTCGAAATAAATGGAACAGTTCAGATAAGATTATACGGCACCTGTGGGTGTTTTTGTGTGGTACAGAAATAACTCGGGGGGGGGGGGGGGGGTATGTTTTAAAAGGGTGCTTTTACTGCTCTGTTCAGTCATTACAAGACGTCATCAACATCATGAAAAAAGTAAGTAAGTCCAGCAGCTTATTGGGTCATATTTCAAATCTCTTCCATTAAATGAGGAATGAATTAGGGGGAGAACTGTTGTCATGATAGTAGTTAAAAGGGAAATCCACCTATTTTACACATAAGAGTCAGTTTATTAGTCATGGTAGCACTACTCAACCCAGAGGATTGTATAATGTCTTCTGTGGCTCTGGAGGAGCTTTGTGAAGTCTGAGAAAAGCTGAAAAATAACCCCTGATAAAGTCATCACGACCTGCTCTGGGAAACTGCACATTTCTGACAGGAAGCCAGCGTGACACACGTGGAAATTGACAGACTTGTGAGTGTGGGTGTTTAAAAGAGGGTCTGAAGAAAGCACGCCATTAGCTGTGTTATGCACCTTATTTTAATCTTTTTTTCTGCAACCTCATAGAAATGCTAATTACTCGTCCTGTGCTCCCTTTCGCAGAAAAGCAAAGCAAATGTCATCAAATGTCAAGATCAACCTGTTCAGATGCTAATGGTTCAGCACCTCCCCTGACAGACCGCCTGTCTGTCCCTAATCAGCACATACACTGTCCACCCACTCGAGGCTTAAAGGCTTCAGGATTAGTTCTGATATTTCCTCAAAGTCCTTTCTCTCTTTTGTCCATGATAAAAAAACTATTAACACTGCATTTAAAACTCACTTTAGGTGTTAAACGGGGTGATTTCAGTTGACAGGAGTCTCCCCATCAACCTATTCTCGCTCCCAGCTCGTCACATCCGACCCCCTGATGCCACATTTTAAGGCACTTGCTACCCCTTTAGCACCATTTTTAACCTAAAGTGCGACCCTTTCACAACATAAACTGTGTCTGCATTAATGTTCTCAGCAAGCTTTATTTTGAAAGTTGGATATTTAGCCTTGCATGTTAAATAATGACACTAAAGGGGTACCCAATGTTGTAAAAAGTGATGCCAAGGGGTCCTGACCAAGCATCTGTACGAGAGTGAGAGCATGTCGTCCCCATAGACAGCTATAGCAGAGATTTTGTTTATAGTTGCAGCTCACCGGTGGATAGCAGAAACACAAAACCACATGTGTATGATCAGGCCATATTGTGCTTTATGCATATTCCCCACAGAAGCTGTTTGTGTTGACATTCATTCCTTTATTTGTGATTTGTGATACAAAGTGGTAACGGGAAGCTTTGCTTTGTCCCATTACTGAATGGAAGACTAGCGCCTGTTTACCTTCTTTCATCCGCTGTGATAAAGAGCAACAACCGCTGTGAGCAGAAGGCTTGCCGTGAAAAAGGCTTTGCAAGATGTGTGTTTCTGAAAAGGAGCAGATTACTGAGCCTTTCTTCAACTTCGTGAGTGCTGTCTTCACTGTATGAACGATTGGCACCATCAGAAATTTGCAGGAGCTATGTGGCAGATGCATCTGCTTCAGCGTTACAACATCACTACAGAGTCATAAATCCAGCTTTCATCAATGGAGCGCCCCTTTCACCAGCTCAAAGAACAGGATCGCTTTCACATTTGTTCAGATTTTTCACAAAAATCAAACACGTATCTCAGTATAGATTTATGAAGGCCCAGACTGATCCGACTCTGTTCAGAGGCAAGAGGCCGGTGGTGCCTTGCCTTATTTTTGGTAGGCAAGTGCAGACACTCGAATCAGTTATCAAGGTCACATCAAGGCAAAAATCAGCCTTTAGATTGTGTAGTGTGTTTCCAGCTTTGGTAGAAAATGCCTCACTCACGTGTTTGTGTGTAGTGAGGAATATGAACCCTGGTTTAGATGAGGGATGGAGGTAGGCTGGAGGTGATGGGGCAAGGTGGAGTTAAGAAGGAGGATTACAGGCTTAGTTAAGTTTGAAAGCAGATGAGTTGCGTTTGAGAGATCTGTGTGCGGCGTGTGGGAGAACATCCATCAATTTGAGCACGGATTGCAATCTATTCTCATAAAATGCATAACAGAGCATCCTATCTAATTTATTGCATATGTCCTTTATGCATTTTGGGTTTACTAATTCAATTCAAGACGCCCTTCAGTCTTCTCCTGAATGTCACGGGAGCCGTCCCTCTCTGTCACTCTCCTCACGTGTTGTTTACAATGTTTCCTGCAGAAATGTGGCCTGACAGCTGAAATGATCCACCTGCAGAACAGGGGCGTCCTTGGATAATGCCTGCAGGGAATTCTAATAAGATGAAAAATGCAAAAAGTGCAAGGACCTTCAGACAGGCTGCAAAGGAAACATGCAAAAATAAAAAGGCAACTATTTATTTACAGCATGAATTACCCACCCTGGAGAGCACGGACCGCCTTTGTGTACGTGGAGAGGGAGAGCACACACTGAATAAATAATCCTTATTACAACCTTTATTATCAATCCGCTCTATCTGTGAGATGATTTTTGACCCCTTCTGTTAAAATATTCATGTACAATCAGTGAGAGACAGACGTGTTTATTGCGAAGCTGCGTTCATGTGTGAATGAACAGAACAAAATCCTAATAGGATCTGATGCCTGCGGTAAAATAAAAGCCGAAAACACACACAGACAATGAGCATCTCTAACACAGTGACCTACTGATACCCTAGCACACATCCTGGGTCTCTCACACACTAACACACTACCATGCAACAATGGTCACCCCCAGATAAATGGGCAGAGAGATGTGGCATGACAGGCCATTGAGCCCTCCACAGCTTTAATGAGGCCTGCAGCCAGTGGGGACTTACTGGAGTAGCTCTACCAGTATGTTTCCAATACTACTGTACAGCAGCAGAAGCTGGATGTGCTACAGAAATGACAGGACGCATGTGGCCCAGTCTGAGCTCACAAAAGAGGAAGCACTTAGCTGTGGGATCTTGAAACCTAATAAAGCTGCCTGGAGACAGAAAGAAGAGACGGGCTGTTGTAATCAGCTTTCTTCCTATAAGATTCCAGCGATAAGGGAAAGGACGGATAATTCTGCGCTGGAAAATGAAATTACCTGCTGCATTAGAGATACACTTAACTGGTAAAAGGCATATTGTTCTCCCAGAGGCTCAGTAAATGAATCTCAAAAAGATTTTTGAAAAGTTGATTTTTTTCATGCTTTCTAATTTCTCTATGCAGGTTTACAGACCAACAACGGCAATGCTGTGTAAGTAATAGCTAGCTCTAAAGTTCTACGATTTGAAATTCCATTAACGTTATTAAATACACAGAAATGTATTGTTAGTCCATCTCAGAGGGATAAACAGGTACTCAGGTATATTTATTTTTATCTATGGGTGACATACACAGTTTTTTCGGAGTTGAGAAGCTTCATAAGCACCTGCGGGGTAGTTAGCTATCCTGCCGGCCAGTGACGCCCACAGACCCTCTGACCTCACAGTCACACAGACCACTGCAGCCAACACAGCAGATTTCAGCAACAACATGAACAAAAATCGATCGATCAGCAAGTTTTATGAAAAGGCTTCCAGTTTGATTGAAGGATAACAAGGATCGCTTCGCAAGCGACAGAAATACCAGGAGGATGCGCTCCAACTCGCGTTGCATATCCAGTAAAGTAATGCGACAAAACACAGGTGAATCTGGTTCCTGCATTCATCAGATAGGTGTTACTCATCTCTCAGGTGAATGTCAGTCATTTGTAAAGTCATTATAAGGGGATGCTGCACAGTAGAGGTAGTTTGCCATTAGCTGTGTTGTAAACTGGCTAAGCCTGACCTAGCATACTGCCAAATAAGTAGATTTCCACAGTTTTATACTGCACACCACTATGAAAAACAGTATTCTGCATACTGTGTTCACTGGTTGTATGTAGTAGGTGGATCCAGATGCAGCATTTGTTTGTAGTTCTTCATTAAATTGCAAAGATGTTATTTTCTAGCTTGAAAACTGAACAGAGAAGCTTTGTTATTTTGTTAGGAAACACATGCACAAAAATTGAATTTGATGCCGCAGCTCCAGTTTCTCCTTTGTTAAACCCAGATTTTTTTCTATTAAATGTGTTAAAATTACACCAGAAAAAAGAAACATTCTGCAGCTAACCACTGAGACCATTTTTGGATTTTTTTTAACTGTGTGATCTGTTTTTCCTTCCTTTTATTAATACTATTGTGTAAAAATAAGTGAAATGATACTCTGAATTTTTATTTCATATCACTTTATAATCTATGTTAAAGTGCTGACGTTAATTAAGTTGTATAGAAAAAAGAAATGAATGCACCAGTATTAGTTACAGGTAAAGAGAGCAATAATGAGGCAATAATGATCAAAACTGAGCAGACAGTGAGAGGATGAGGTAAGTCGCAGGTAAGGGCGAGAGAGGGAAAGAGAGACAGCGAGCTAATATGTCTGAAGTGTGTGTGACAGAGGGAAGGTGAGAGCGAACGCCTCAACGTCTCTGCTGGAAAGACAGTTTTAATAATATTGTGTAGCCGGCGGCACTATTCTCTCAACATCGGAGAGAAATCAGAAAAAAATCTCTTTCTCTCCAGGTTTTACAACTCCTGGCTCCGCATTAGCATAGAAAAAAGTAAACAAATTTTATAGTCAGTGACAAGGAATCTTTGAACTGAACTAACGAAAACAATTTGAATCAGCAAAGTGAATCCTAATTTACACAGAAACAGGATGAAAAAACGAGGTCACGGTATGATACCCATTATAATCATGGAACGTACACCTTGCTGGGTGTTTTCCCTTACACCAACAGGTTCTTCATACTCCATGTGTGGCGGTGAAAATGGGACTGGACACCCTGTTTGCCTCTGTGCCTTCATTAACAACATCATCATTGTACCAGAACATTCACTGTATTCAAAGCATGCCCCGTCCAATCTGCTCTCTCACACTCCGACACGTGCGCACGAACTGAATGTGGGTTTGAACTGTGTAAATCAGGCTGTCCTCACTCTCCATTTCCAGTGTCCGCCATAGATTTGGACATCACAATCAGGCCGCGGGGCACAAACCGTCCACGGTGCCATTATTCCTTCACCCTGAGAAGAGAGACCCCTCTTCTTCTCCTCCCCAGGGCTGAGCTGATCCATCAGCAGGCCTCGGAGGCCTCCGGGACTCAGTCCCCCCGAGGGATAGAGACGAGCAAGAAGAGAAATAACAAAGCAAAGCAGAGTGGGTGGACTGGCAGCAGATGTAGATCTGAGAGAGGTGGAGAGGACTGAGTGTTTGAAAGAGACTGTGAAAATTAGGAAAATGATGAGACCGCGGCCCTTATCTTAGCTTTTGCTCCATTGTTGATGGTAATTACTTTGCTAAACAATGAACGAGGAAACTGAAGAGAGAAAAGCTGAAAATGTCTCAGAATCTGACTGTAAAATGACTTACAGTGATGTTTAATACTAGAAAATACAAGAAATCCTCCGTCATGCTGAATGTGCGCTTCGATTTGTACCTCTGCACATTCTTTTCAGTATGTTTAAGTGCTGTTACTACTTGTGCTATTCTCACTTCTCTCTGTATTCTATATCGTATTCACAGTTGCTGCAATGACCTAGTTTCCATACAGAGATCATTAAAGTTTCATATCAATTCAGTGTACCGGGAATAAAAACATAACAAGACTTTATATTTTAACAGCGCATCAGTGGACCAAGAATAAAACATTACAAGATGAGTTTTATCAAACGAGGGGAATTAATAGAAGAAAAAATAAGTGAATCCCAGAGGTTAGACCCTATGTGTGTGTGTTTATGTGCAAATCAACATAATATGACATTAAACTTGTATGAAAGTGGGTGTAATTATGAAAGAGAAAACACACAAATTTCTGCTCACTATCCAAAATCACATTTTCACTGAAACATATCAAAGGAATTGGCTGATGTTATTGATTTTCATTATCGTCGGAGCGCATCCACAGCTGTTTGTTTTCTTGCTATTCTACACTAGATCGCCAGCATCACACACGACGCTTCTGTCACCATGATTGACAGTTGCTTCACCCGCCTCCTCAATGCCATCTGAACTCAGGCATGATCTTGAAATAAGACGTGCTGTGATTGGTTGGAGGTGTATGTGTAGTCTTGCCAGTTTATTGACTAATCTACATCACAGCCACAGTTTGCATTGACCAGCCAGTGAAATAGTTCAAACAAGAATGTTACATTTAAGTAAAAGCTAGCAACAAAATCACCCTCTCCACTGCCCACCAGTCTATGATAAGTATACAGTAGCAGCTGACACGGGTGATGAGTTCACTTTGCTAACCTCTCGGCTCAGCAGCCTGTGATTTGTTGTTCTCCCTTTCAGCTCAGTGGCTGCTTCCACTGGTGGGAACGAAGGTTGTAATAAATGCTCTGAGCTGTAGTCCTTGGACCTCAATATCTTTGTCAAAATACAGAGTGACATTCCAGTTGAACAGCCTCTGAGTGGTGTATAAACAGCCGGGCATTGTGCTGTAAAATGGCTTCTCGCCCTTATTTCCCCCTCGCCTGCTGTGCATTGAGTGCTCTGACACAACCGTGACAGATGCAGCCTGTAAAGTGTTTCGATGTTTGACAGCTTGACCTCCACCTGACCACCTTCATCAGCACTCTGCCATGAAAACAAGCCTTGGCTTGTGTAGATACTGTAACCCCAGTGCACACATCTACAACAGTGACAATGTATATATGTACCGTGATTACGCACTCAGAAGGTCAAGCAATCCATTAAGGATAGCTCATGAACTGGCAAGTGCGTGCTGAAGACATCAGAACTGACATGCATAAGGTATGATCACAGCAAGGCGATGCTGTCTATTGAAGCTTATAAATACATGAATAATTCAGCTGCAGTTTTGTTCGGTTGCGTGCTGAACATTACATCTGTCTTGTCTTCTCAATTTTCAACTTTGGAGGATCAACTTGAACTCAGTCTTGAGGCTCATTTGAACCTGAACATTGAAATTCTAAATATGTTGAGGAGAATCACCCTTTAAGTTTGATGCCCATTTTCATTTCGCCATCTTTTTAGTTTCTCACTTCAAGTGAATACTTAATTATACACAGTCCCATATTGTCCAAATATATCCAAAATTCATTAATCCTGATTATAGGTATAGTATAACCCTGATTCCAAGAAAGCTGGGACACTGTGCTAATCCTTTCTGGCTCAACTGACAACACTGCAAAGACAATATATTGAATGTTTTCAATATATTGAATGAGCTTCATTGAATTGCTTGCAACACGTTGCAAACATGTTGCAAAAGACTGGGAAAGTTGTTGAAGGCTCCAAAAACACCTGTTTGGATCATTCCACAGGTAAACAGGCTCATTGGTAACAGGTGATAGTATCATGATTGGGTTTGAACGGGGTGAGTGATTGCATCTTTTTCTATTTACATTTTACACATTATCCCAACATTTTTGGAATCGGGCCTCCAGAGTGATTGTCTTTCTGTCACTCCTTGGTTGTCTTTGTTTGCTGAGCTGTGTTTTCTTTCCACAAACTCAACAATTTCAACTAATTAGTTGACAGAACCAGAATAAAAGAGTAGAGTGTGCAACAAGATGACGAAAAGGATGTTTGGATCTTGTGACATATTTCGGTGCAAGCTGTTCTCGGTCGTCAAGTTTCCATCCAAATGTTGCACAAAGCACATTTTCAGAGCATCAGAAAAATGTGCGTTTCCATATATTTCTGTTATACAAACATAGTTGAGTTCAAATAAACAGTTTATGACACTAATTCTCCAGGGTGCCATTAAACCACTGCAGATGAAGAGGACACAACAAAGTAAGGTAATTAAAAAAGCTCCAGTGAAACCTGAAATGAGAGAAAACCATGTGGAAAACAATGCAAAATCATTTACTGTTGAAAACCTCACGGCAATATTGTATTAACGTTACAGTCTCCTCGTTGCTCCCATGGATCTGATGTTTTCACCTGCTGCCACTTTTCGTCTCATCAGAGAGGCAGAATTTTGAGTGACATTTAAGTCACATGATCTCCACTATCTTCTTTTACATGCAAGCTGAGAATAAGCATAAAAACAGGTGGAGGGAAATGCATTTTCTCTGCAGCGTGATGTCAACCAAATGTCCGCTTCTCCCATCAGACTTAGGTTGTTATTTTAATCCACTTGATATGCAATTTGTTGCCTCCTTGTGGTTCACACCTCTGTTTCTTTTGTTGATGTTAAACAAGCTGCTGCTTATCACAAAAAAGCTCTAAACGCTGTGATCTAATATACCTAAAATGCCCAGAATGGCGGCGTCTTGATTGTATAAATTTTCAGTTATGTAGCTTGAACTGGCAGCAGTCTTGTGGGAGTGACTGCTTATTAAAAATCCTGATACCTGTCGCCTGTTGTGGTTTACCCGCTCTGCCTTTTATTCAGAGTGCAGACTTCCATTACACTTTCTTCAATTGTTGAGTTTCCCCAGGAGAGTTAGCAGACCACTAAACAAATTGCTCTTTTTCAACAAATAAGTTTTCAGCCCACTGAGGACCAAACTATGCATCCTGGAAGTGAGGTTATAGACGACCACACAAAACCTCAGCATATGGCCGAAGTCCAGATCCACTCGCGTCCTGTCAACAAAAATGAATGGGCCATTAGCTCAGTGCAACTTCTTCACCTCCCGTACGCTGCCACTACAGCAAAGTCTCTCGCAACAAATCCCAAATCACCTCAGGTACACGGGCCTCCAGGCATGCCAAGAAACTCTGAGCCCTTCTCAGCTGAAGGTAGTGCTCCACTTCTAGTCCCCACAGATGAAGATCACTTCAGAGGGAGCACAGCTGAGAGAAGAAATACCCCGTACTCCGAGAGAATACAAAAGAAATACCAATAAGAAAAACGGTTTGTTTTCTTCTCTGATATTTGTCGGCCATCATATCACAAATCAGGTCAAATGGACCTGTCAGTTCTCCTTTCCAAAATCTGTTTCCCCAAGTCTCGTTTCTACGTGTTCAGACAGGATTCTCATTCTAATCATATCACAGTACTGCCTCAAACATTTGGCATCATAAACAATGAATAATGCTTGAAAGATCTGGTGCCATTAACAGTCTGTACCTGTCAACTCCACTAATAACAAATTCAAGAGAGATACTAAACCTTGGAATAAGGAGACAAAAAACAAATCAAACCCTAACAGACAGGCCTATAATTTTGCACCAGGCAAATGTATTGGTTTACGGGTGAGGTTTGTTTGATGTATTTGTCTTATTTTGAAATTTACCTGCTTTGGAACTGAGCTTGCATTGCAGTGAACGGTGAAATAGTAGTGAAGTTATGCCTTTATGGATCTTTTAGTGGTGCTATTAAAGTTTTAAGTTTTAAACTTAGTTTTGACTGAAGTGAAATGCCAACTTATCTTCTCAGCAGGTTTGGCAGTACAATAGATCCGTTGACACTATAGGGATTTGTGTCAGAGTTCTGTTACAAATATTTAAGTGTAAAGTCTTTGAATTTAGCGCTGCATGGTGCGCTATCACGTTAGCGGCATGGTGCCTGGGATGGCAGTGTTGGTTGGTCTGCTGGTCCACACTGAAACATCTGAACAAGAACAGAAAGATTGCCATGAAGCTTGTACATTCACACTCGCTCAAGGATGGATTATGCTGAGTTTGATAATCCTCTGAATTTTCCTCCAGCGCCACCAGCTGGTCAAGTTTTGCACCAAACTGCAAGTATTCAGGGTTCCCAGATGTTGAGTTTGATTTTAGTGCTATCAGGATGAACTGTTGGTGATCATAACTTTTCATCATAAAGTCTAACCTTCAGGTTGTTCAGTGCTTTTATTTTTGACCAAATACCTGCAAAATCAACAATGTTCCCATGAGCCACAGCTGTACTTCGTGTTTAGCGCTAATTAGCAAATGTTAGCGTGGTGTCATGCTAAACCTAGTTGGTGGACAGCATTATACCTGCTAAACATCAGCATTTCAGCATTGGTAATGTGAGCATGTCATCATGCTGATTTTAGCATTTTAACTCAAAGCAGTGGTGAGGCAGGTACAGCCTCGCAGAGCAGCTAGCATGGCTACATACTTCATTCCCATTTGCATAGGACTACTTAGAACTGAGCCTTAAGACTTATAAAAGCCGCATATTAGTTATAAATGTGCGCTTGTCTCAGTAAAATCAACCAGACTCAGTCTTCTCATTCATTGTAGCTGCAGGCATGTCCCTTTCTTCTGTTCAACTGAGATAGATGAGAAAGATAGAGGAGATAGAGGAGAAGAGTTATTCTTCAAGCCAAATGACAGCCGGCAGCCCAGAAAAGAACTGATTCCAAATGCGGTGGGTTTTCGCAACAGTTTTAGAGATGAATGGCAGCTTGACTCTTTTCTTTTCTTTTCTTGACACCATTTTTTACCACAAGTGAAGCTGGAAACATCTAACCAACCAGGATAAATTAAACCAATATGTCCACTTAGGAAGAATGACTCCTGGAAATATCACATGTGATAGGTACAAGCACAAGAGATCAGTCAGGGGTGTAGAGGTTCTAAGATGATGGATGTGCGTGGTTTGGTCCAAACACTATTCAGACAACTCTTACTGGTATTTTTTTAGCAGGCCAAAGGACTCAAGATGTAGCTTGGCAACTGAAGTTTCTACATTTACTATGTGAATATACCAAGCACCAGGATAATTGGTCCTTCTAACCCGACACTGTGATTGTACACCCAGTTTATTAATCTCAGAAGCTGATATGAGACCACAGTGCTAACAATACTGGTCCACTCTGTGTGTTCTACTTCCAGGCAGGTTTGTCAGGTTACAGAGCTGATATTAAATTGTCCTTCTGATGGCTCACAGTGCATTTTCTTCCAGGCATCGTCTGAGGCTGTGTAACCACTGGAAAGAGGATTCTGTGAGTAAGAACAGCACGCAACGCCTGTGGCGTAAAAAGGTGCTTTTAAAGAATGTTGTGTCCTGCACGATTGCTGGCTGTAGCTAGTCTGAAGTCAAACAACGATCCATAGCAGTAGCTTAGCGTTTGACAGAGATTGCAACATGGTGAAACACATTAGGATTTCTTTATAACCTGCACTTTTAAGTGTTTCTTGAGTGTTGTCTGAATAATTTTAACGCCGCGAGACAAAAAATCAATTCAGGTTCATTCCATATGAAAAAATTCTGAGTGCAAAAATGCATTTTGGATAATGTTTAGCAGGCTTGAAAGTGAGATAGATCAAGCTCAGTGGATCAGACCAAGGACTTTATCTGTCCGTTACATCATAATCAAGTGCATTTCACACTTCTGTGCCTCATTTTGCGAGAGATCATGACCAACCACGGTCATATAAAGAGATGGTGCTGTCCAGCTTCTCTGGTGCAATAAACTTTTACCCGACCATCTGTAATTTAAACTCTTGTTAATCCTTTGCTTGTTGTGCCACTGGAGGGATGTCTGGAGAAGTGCTGGCGTTAACGTCTGTGCTCTAAAGCCAAAATTAAGCTTTAAATGCCCGGTCGCGGATTGGTGTTTTATGTCCTTTGAAACCCGGGAAAAAGTAGCCTGAACTGTAGAAGGTACATAAACAGCCTTAATGTGTTGTTTGAATCAACAGTAAGGGGGGGGGGGGTCAAGATTTCATGAACACAAAAAAAGCCTCCTGGGAAATTCCCCTTCCATCCAAACTGGTGTTTCTTCTCCAGTGGACTGCCTGGTGGGTTTCCACACTCCTGTTGTGGGGATGCAGTTTGAGTGGATAGACAGAAAAAAGAAACATAATGAGAAGCAAAGACAGGAGGAAAAAGAACAATAAAGTTGCCAATGAATGAGTGTCAAGCTGAAAAGACCTCTACTGCCCCCCACTGGTGGAGACACACAAGTTATTTACAATCAAGCACTGACAATCAGAAAGATCAACTTTTTACATTCCTGGATGTGATCATGCAGTTCATGTAATCATTATGCTCTCTGGATTAATAATCTATAGCATTGCCATATCTCAGAAAGTTGCTGTTTACAGTCCGGTATCTCATCCCTCCTTTGGTAAAATAATATTTTTTTCCACATGCTTCAGTAGACTCAACCTGCAGTTAACATCTTCATGTTGGCACGCTCCGTTTGACGGATAGGTCCAAAAATTCCTCCATCTTTAAACATGTTTCTCACACTTTGGCTGAAAAAGTAGATCTCTGGAACATCACACTGTGTCTGAAAACCTTTAGGCACTACAGTGTTGTCTCCTAGCAACCAACAAAAAGGGATGGCAGTGTAGCGAGAGGTGACATTATCCCAAACCATCATCCAGTGATCCCATCTGTACAGTGCAGCACTGGTGCGTCCATGTTTCACGAAAAGGAATATGTGACTGAAGGCCGCAGGGGAGCAGTTTTTTTTTCTGTTTTCGGTTAGATTGGTGTGACTGCTGCAGGATTGGTGCTATAACAGGTAAAAAAAAAACTGTTCAATAATGGAGCATCTTACCAAGCTGCTGTGGGGCTTTTTTCTCAACTGTTATAGAATTTTTAAAAAGTTGATAAATAACTAGATTAAATGCTTCATCTGAACCAAACCAGGCATATTCTCCTGACTGCCAGTAGTTCAAATTTGTCCTCTGTGGAGGACATTTGTAAACCTGAATATCTCCCACCCACTGCATACTACTGAATTAACACCTTTTTGCTATCTACAGAGGACATTTAGGGCTTTTCAATGATACTAAATGTGAAGGGGTGGGGCTTTGGTAACTTACTCTTTCTTATTAAGGGAAATGGCGCCCATCAGTGCAAGCGCATTTTGTGGGAAGAGGAAAAGTAAGTGCATAATACTTTTTATTGAGCAAATTTTGGCTTGAAATGTTGCCATATTTTATATAAATCTCTTAACAACACATTAAAACATTGTCTGAATTACTATAATTGAATTATTTACCTTAAAAAAAAATTATGATTAGACAATATTTTTTTTTCCCTGGTAGTCAGGAGGATACGTGACAAGCTGTTGTCCTCTGAAAATAACTTTGAAGTATGGATGTAATTTCTCCTTGAATATCTAGAATGCACAAAAATAGATACGTTCCTGGAAGCGTTAACCCTGGAGCTGCACCAGAAATATGCATGTCCTGACATTGCAGTAGGTTCAAGCTCTCCAGAACAAATATTTTTACCTGCACCAGCAGCTGAATTTATATTTCATGCCAGCTGTGTTTCTGCAGAACTACAGGGAAACTTCTCAGTGGAGATTTCATATTTTCAGTGTACTGGCAAGTTCAGTCTAGCGATGCCCTTCTGTTTTGCCTTGTGCAAGGGTCTGAGTTGGCTTGATGCTGTTATGCAGTAGGATAAATGTGGAAACAGTGAAGGGCAGGGTAGCTCAGCCGGGGGCTTCTGACGATCACTGCGCCCACCAGGTGCCTCTCATCCAGTCCAGCCTTATGTGAGAGTTTGGTTCCAAATATGTGTCACTCAGCATCCTGCAGCATCTCCAAGAGGATATTCTTTGTCCCATCAGTCAGTTTTAATCCAGGGCTCAATCCGCCAAAGCCCCCATCTTTTCCTGTCATCCAGTGTACTGAACTCCTCCTTGTAAGCGAGGTGGAAGTAGCTCTATGTTGTTTCAATGGGCTGAGCCCCACAAATACAGGCTGCAGAGGCAGATTCATAGGGGGAAAGGGGCTCTTCACCTTGGACCAGTTCACCTTGAGACACCCTCCAGGGGGCTGTTGCCCTTGATAACATGGCTCATGGCAACATAGCAAAGTCCATTTGATATCAAAGCTGAACAGATCAATGCTATGATGAACTCAGTGCACGCTGCCTGCTCACTAACGGCAGACACACAAAGTTAGCAACTAGCTGGTGACCATAGTGGAGCATTTAGCAACATATTTCCCTCATGAGGTGGTGGAGATCAAAACAGAGCTAAAAGGAGGCTGAATATTGGAATTCCATTCATCAGGTCTCTAGAAACACAATGTTTCCCTGCGTCTGCTGGATGTGTGAATGAATGAAAGGACAGCTGTGCAAACAATTAAGAGGAAAATGTTTTCATAAGGTTATTTAATGTCAGTGTTGTGTTTAGAGTTTGTTCCGCTGCCTCCACGTAGCCGAAAAATATGTTAAGCTTGCTTTGAATATAAATTCATAATTCAAGAGCATTATTGGGAAACGTCATATAATTTGAAAGTCAAACAGAGGGGTAGAACGAGGAAGGCATTCTTAACAGTGCAAAGCAGAAAGCTGCTGTGGATTTGCTCTATTGGTACTGAACTACAAACACTGAAATGATGGGTTCAACAGTCATGAAGCAGCATCTGCAACATATATTATACAAATCTTACGAGCTATATGTTATTAAAGGGGGACTCCATCACTTCTCTGTGTGTGTGTGTGTGCATGCAGAAAGAGAGAAAGCAAATAGATTTAGTGGTCCTGTTTGGACTGTCCTTGTCTTCTTTATGAATTATGGCAGAGGTGTGTGATTGTGGACAAGAATGTTAAAGTTCCACGCCAGGCATTGATCAAACCCCTAAAAACCCAACTGCTCATCAAAATTGTACATTTAGAAGTTTAACAAAATCCCTTCATGCCTCACATTGGCTTGGATGGAACTCTACACCTTTACCTTCATGTTGCATATGTGGATCTGAGCTGCCCCCACCTCCATCGCCACCCACCTGTCCGCCGCTCGCCTGCAGCTTCGACTCGCACAAACCTCATCAGCAGCAGCTCTCCGACAAACTGTTTTGAGCAACGTTTGCCGTAACTTTCCCCGTCAACACCTCATGAAATGTCCCGCATCTGACATGAATCATCATGTAACTTGGCAGGCTAACATTACTCAGCACACTGCAGATTTGTTTGGCCACAGTTAACGGATAAAACACAAGAAAAACAGACAACACGATCACTCATACTTGTTGATCGGCCGGGATAAACTCATGAAACAGCGTCATTTTTTGGCAAAACAGTGCTCTGGAAAAAGGCTCTCGGATTTTAAGATCCTTTGGTCATACACGAAGGTTCACCCTCTCTTCTACTTTGCAACTGAAAACAGAAAATTTCACTGCCATCAATTTGAAAACAGTCAAATTTAACCCTTCTCCTCTGATAGCCCCTGTTTCATCGTAGCCCCACGCCTGGCTCTGTTGGGATCTGCAGTTTTACCTCCTTTTCCTGTTGTGTCTTTGTGTTTCCCTTCCCCTCTGTCTCTCGTCTGTCTCTCCTCTGTCTGTTGAGACTCTATGTTTCACTACAGGGCATGGCTGCCAGGCTTGGTCCGGCCTCCTCCTCTTCCTCTCCTGAGCACACCTGCTCCTAATCACACAATCAAGACTCATCTGCTGCCACAGTAGTTGAGGATCGGCTTTCCACCTGCCATTCAGCGAATCGTCCGTTCGATCATGTGTTAATGACTGAGTCCACGCCTTGTCAGTCTGTGTATCTTGAGTTGTCTCTTCACTCTCAGTCGTCTCATCAGCCTTTGTGTGTGGATCTCCTAGACGAGTGGGTGCACGTTTCTTGAACTATTCATTAAACCATTGACTTTTCTTACACTGCTGTTCAGCATGTGAGTCCACTTTCCCCTGCGTGAAAAACGTTACAGGCTGCCATTGGTCCACTACAGCTCCAAGGTGGAAATGCTCAGCCTCATGATACGCCTATACACACATGCATATAAAAGAAATACCATGCTGACAAGGTTAGAAACTTGATTTTTCTTGGAGGGGAGTCTTTAGACGTGAAATTGATTTTACATTTCTCTTAATGTTAACAGACAATGTGGGTTTGAACATGAAAATGCAAAGAGGGCTTTTACATTTGTTTTTCATGTTTGTTTGTTTTTTGTTATGCATAAAAATGTTAGCGTGAATCTACATTTGAATTATGGCCGTATCATTATTCCATACAGTCACAGCATAAATTTGCTCACAGACTGTGACTGCATTTCAAACCACACATCCACAGCTCTCAAGTAACCATTAGCATCCCACCCATCACGCAGACACAAACAGGAAAAACACACACTCACACTTACTCCACCACTAGCCCCCGGTGTGACATGCATATTTTATAGACAACCTTTCACTCCAATCCCAGCCCTGAACCCAAGGGGGCATTCTGGTTAAAAGTCACATCGACTCGGCAAACATTTTCTTCCTGGCTGCCAAGAACTCAGCAGGATTCCTGGTAACTTCAATCAGTGTTAATCTTGCTGTTTTATTGAATCATACAGCATCTGTGGAGGTATTTTATGCAATCCAACACAAAAACAGCACAGACATTTTCAGCCATATTTCCTATTGACAATATATGATAATAAAACTAAACTAAAAAATACTGTTGATTGATGACATACTTAGCATCCATGGTTTTTCTTAAATTTTTGAATTTATTTGCTGATATGACAGCTCAACTTGCCGGCTTTAACCTACATAAAACAGATGTGTATAGGCTGGCCTATAGGACCAACTCTCCTGTGTTTCTCAATGATCTTAGCAACACTTTTCCACACTGGGCCTTCAGGGAGAGAGGAAGCACTGCACATGATCTCATCGTCGCTTATAACGAGGTTGGATGTGGTTGTAAAAATCCCAGGGGTCGCCAGGAAAAAAATAATAACGGACACATGGGTATACCGTCCCTTTAGGACACATATGGCTGTACTTTGAAATTCACAAACACTCCCAAAGGCACTAAGTGACAACGGCTAAAGGCTGGGAAAATGTAAAACTGAAAACCGAAGGGATAAAAGTACAAAGAGGAATGGCACTTTTTGTTCAACAGTGAATGGTTTCTCTTGCCTCATATAACACTAGTTACATTATGGGAAATTAATGCCCCTTGCTTCCGGAGCAAAAACAAAAACAAGCCCATAAGTCCTTGTAATGCACTACTTGGGAGACATTTGTTGCAAACTAGACAAATTCTACACTTTAGCAGAAGAGCTGGCTCCTGGAATGGGCCTCATGGTGTGTAATATTGGCACTCTTTCCCTTCAACGTAGCCTTTTCAGGCCTGTTCATATGCAGTAGATAATAAGACACAGATGGGCAAACTAGCATCAGGTGTTGGGCCATCGTGAAAGCCAGATTATCGGACTGAATTGCCATTTCATTTGATTGACCTTGTTCACATGAGCTAATTTCTTGCTGTGTTTTACGCCAACTAACTAGTAGTGATGAACCTGTCTGGCCAATTTTCAGCTCACATGGAAGATGCAGCAGTTGATGCTAAGCACAGTTAAAGGAAACGTGGATTTAAGAGTTTTTTCTGTATGTCGACTAACAACAACTACGTCAATCTCATTCATATTTATCACTATTTATGTTGCCATTTCTCTCCAGAGGGTGACATCCTCGCAGTTGTGGAGTTGCTAAAGTACAATTTCGACGTGCTACACCCCAGTATTTCCATTTGATGCTGCTGCATTATCCACTACATCTGAGAGGGAAATGTTAATTCCACTAAATTTATCTGACAGATTACAATTCACACTTAAAGTTTTGGCCTATGACTACTTACAATAAAGCAGTGTTTTGTTGGGGCTCCTTGTCACAATGAGTTTTTGGCAGTGAGTGATTTCAGCCCTAAAACTCCCACATCATTTCACTGAAATAACTGTGCTTAGGCATATAAAAGCTCTGTCTCACAAGGTGGTCAAAACTCTTGCACAGGTGTTTAGCTCAGTTAAGATCTGGAATATGAAGGAACAGCATATGATTCACATAATGTTAATATTCATCAAAACTGCTGACTGACCCACTGTGCATTTGCATATTTCTCCGCTAATTTATTCAGGTTTTTCATTTAATTTGTCGCCCATTTGTAAAATGTATATATAGATACTAATAGATGTCTATTCTGGTATTCTCAATCAGTAATTGATGCAGCGCAACACTGATTTACTATATACACACTACTGTAAACACCAGATGTCTGATTTCAAGGGCAAAATCTGAATTTAATTTCACTCCCTCTGGATGGAAAACACCTTGAAATTTCAAAGAAATGCTTTTGTCAAGGAAAGAAGGGATGCTATTACGTATTGTGGAGAGGAAAGTCACTATTTTTTGTACGTATTCTTCTTTATTGCAATGTCTTGTCGAGCATTTGAAATAATTCCCATTGTGCAAGGTAGAAAACGCTGCTCGTAACATGCAGAAGTACAGATGATCTACTCTAAGCACCATCCCACACAGGAGATTAATCATATTAAAATGACGGAGTGAATAAGCTGTGAAAAATACCCCAAGTGCATTACTGTCATGCGATTTTCATGACAGGAGCTCATCAAGCATCAGCATTCCCTATGGAGTGTAGGTGTTGAAGGCACATATCTAGTCACTATTTCCATTTCTGTATGTGTTTCTCGCTCTCTCTCTCTCTCTCTCTGGAATATTCCATTAAGCCGAGAAAAGGGGGCCTGAAGGACAGCTGGGCACAGCCAACCTGCTGAGAGAGAAATTAAATGTACTTTCTTCACCAATCAATACCCCACTGTGTGGAGATGATAGAGGGTTGTTGGGGTTAGAAATAGAGTGTTTATCTGACATGACATTGTCCTTAGAGCTCTGAGGGTCATCACACACCCTGCATCCGCAAACTTTAGCTAAAAAAAGCATTATGTGCTCCCTAAATAAGCCTTTATCTCATTTGTCTCTGGGTGACCTCCAATCAATTGATTCATGAGAGATATATTTTCTAACAGATTCATAGATGGTCCCTGGATGGAATTAATTTTAATCAAGTAGATGATAATGAAACTAAAGTTCTCCTTTGGTGCCCCCCACTATCATCTGTCTTTTCACACTCCTCTTTTTCATCCAGCCTGCGTATGTATTTGAGATGTCAGATTATTGTGGACCTCTCAGCTGCATCCACTGATGGTAAACAGTAACAGCAGTCATCACCTCCCACACATTTTCAACCATGGTACACCTGACCACCACTCTCCAGCGCTTCACATGCGATTAGATGATTACGAGCAGCACAAAATGCGCTAAAGAAGAAGTCCGATCCAAACGCAGACCATGAAGAAATGTGAAAGCGAGTCCTCTGTCTTGTGGAAATGTAAAGACGCAACAATATCTGTGAGAAAAACAGCAGTTTTGCTGCATCAAGACAAAGGTTGTCTCTGAGGTTGAGAATGAAAAGTGGTTACGCAACACGGCCTCTGTGCGACATTGCAGAGCACCACGGCGCCCCAGCTGTGAAAAAAGCAAGGGCATAAACTTGTAATAATAAATAAGCACACAGTGAAAGCCTGAGAACACTGCAATAGCAGGAGAGCCAAATGTAACAGGACAACTGCTCATGTTCACTTGTTGGTCAACAGCAAACATGCTGACAAGCACGACTTTCCCCTGAGTGGGATATAAGAACAAATTAAACATGGCACAAACGCAGAGCTGAATTAAGCAGATTTCTCTCCATGATTATGTTGGAATTTTGACAAATGCAGTTGCAGCTGCTATGAAGACCCCCCCCGAGCTACTGAGTCTAAATTGAAGAGAATAAGTTTCATCCCGTGAGGTGACGGTTTGCCTCTTCATCCCGAACATGACGCCACAGCTCCGCCATCAGGCCTCACTTGTTCGGAAGCATTCACGGGAACAGGATGTCAGAGATCAGCGACTCGCTGAGTCATCCTACATGTCAGACAGGCAAGAGTATTGTTTTGTTTTATTCGCTCTATATGAATACAGTAGATGGGGAATACTGAAGGGAAAATAAGAAGCTGGGATGTAAATCAATCAAAAAAAGAATATTATGTGTTTGGTTGAAGCTTCTGGAAACAGCAAAAACAGAGGTCAAGATGGTCTCTAGGTACCTTTTAAAATGTATTAATGTGCACACGCAAATTCCAGCCACCAGGGTTTGTATGTGTATAAGGCATTTAGTGTTCAACTTAAATATGCATTTTGCTGGCTATTGAAATGCAACACACACTCACATCTGCTTGCAATCATTCATGCAGAGACACATAAATAACTTTAAATAACTGGCTTGACTTGGTTTGTAGACTGAACCGAGCAGTCACCATGTTAGCCTTCTCATTTGAGGTATTTTGTATGAATTCTGGACGTGAAAATGATTCCCCACTGACGCTGAGTCTGATGGTTCAACTGTCCTTCTCTTGTAAGAATGATTTATTGGCATATCTGGTTGTTTTACAGTAAATATACTGCCATTGTTTTTAACAGAGATCAGCACAGGCCCACTGTGTTCATGTGTGGGCGGACCTGCATATGTGCATACATGTGTGCTGAGTGGGAGCAGGGGCACAGCTGGGGTCTTGGCTTTCTCTCTGAACACCATCTTCAGATCTTATTGTGAAACCTCCGCTCTGCAGTATCTCTGTGTCAGGCTGGAGTACACTTCCTGCTTCATGATCACTCCTTCTTTCCTGTCTCCTCGTATTAGTGTCAGCTGTATGTTGTTCATCTCATGCACATATATTGGGATGCACCCTCCTCTGCCTTCTCTATGACTGTTAATGGGATCTCACAAGTATCAGTTGGCTCCTGCACCCCCATCGGTTCAGTTAACCTGGCAAAACAATGCTTGTCTGCCTCCATTTCAGCTTGCAGATTCTTCCTTCCTTGCACCACATGCCGACAAGATACGTGCACTTTTGGTGTCTGACAGGCGCATTAAGAAAAATAATGGCCTGCCAGTTGGCATTTCAAGCTCTTGATCAGTTTCATTTTGGTTAATAAACATCAGCCATCATATCTGGTTGTCAAGCTCCTCTAAGGGGATGGTGCAGAATGAGAACACACAAATTAAGACTGAACCTTGTGTTGTAATTAAGGCTCTTACCCTACTGCTTTTCTCTCATTTGAATACTACAAATACTGCAAAGGAAAAAACGGAAGCTCCACAGCGGGTCTCTGCTGCCCCCTGTAGCAGCAACGTTTCATGAATTATGACTGCTGTAACACTGAAGGTCTCCTTTGAGAAATCCAACTTCATACCGGAGGTTTTACAAAAAAAAAAAAAAAAAAAAAAAGACTGAGGACGGGGGGGGTTTTCATGTAAGAATTAAGAGTTATTAATGACTGCAGATGCTGATAGGGCATCTTGCTGCTGTAATTAACTCTGTAGAACATGAAAAGGATGCTGCTTCAGTATGTGGGTAGTTCAGGGTGCCATGTGTTTATGCTCCTGGGTCTCTCATAGACTGTGTACAATATATTATATGTATAGTTAATAGAAAAAGAGCCATTTTATGCATTATGGCGGTGAAAAAGAAAAAGTGAAGCAAAGGAGAAACAGCATTATTTTTCACATTATTGACATGTGTATGTTCACCAGCCTCCCAGACTTATAGTGTCTCTATTAGTCTCTATTTCCTTTATGTTTTTCTTTTAAAAATAACATCAATTTATATATTTTTTTATTATCATATTCTTTATGGCTGCTAGTAAAAACAAATGGCAGAGGAAGAGCGCTGTGTCTGTGTTACACATGTCTGCACTGCCATCTGGTGGTAAATTATAGAACAGCCTGGCGCTCCATGAGCTCGGGATGGACATGAACTCGAATTGCTTTTTATTGTGATTTGAGGTGATGAAATCGTGTAGAAATATTGTAATTACTCCAATGTATTTGACACTGTTTGGTGTCAGAAGTCAGTTTGGATTACCCTAAGTATGCATTTGCTCAAGTACTGCACTTTAGTACAAATTTGAGGTACTTGTTCATGCTGCTTTCTACTTCTCCTCCATTACAGAGGGGAATATTGTACCATTTAGTTTATTGGACAGTTTAAGCAACAAGTTACTGACAAATTAAGATTTTTTTGCACAGAAGACACGTGCAGAGCTGTGTGTATAATATGATATATGATGTTTTGTTCTAAATTAAATTACCCAACAATATATAGATGTAATTCTAATATGATTAGATGATTAATCAGTTATCAGCTATTTGATAATTGTTTTAATTATTATGGTCATTTTTCATGCAAAAACATCTTATTTTTGTTTGTATATGAAGGACATGAGTACTTCCCTCCACCACCGCAGCTGCCACAGTGTTGGCAATGAATCATACTATCAACACCTTATGAGCAGCACATCCCTGTTTGTGACTCTGCCTGAGGCGTTTGATTGTGTTGGCCATGAGCTGTCTTTAGGCAGACTCAAAACTGACAGGGCTTTCAGAGTCTGCTGATCGAACCTGTGAGTTTCTGTGGAGCATCGCATGTCATGCAGACGACTTTGGGTGATTCTCAAGGTTAATTCCTGTATTATTTTTAAAAGAACACTGAGAATTATTACAGTTTTCTAACAAGATGTCATTTAATTGCTCTCTGTTGTGGCCCAGTCTCACTCTTTACACTCAATTCCAATTCTTTATTTTAAGTTACTGGGTGGCTTGTCAACTTTGGCTCAGATTATGGCATTAATGGCATTGTCTGTTTTTACTCCTCCTCGACTTCATCTTTTATCAGCACTCCCAGACTCACTCATGACACAGACAGGTGGTAGAAATTAAGGTAGTTTAACTTTGGCCAGGAACGTCACACATCCGCTTGTAAAGCCGTGTTTAACTATTCTGGATTAATGCTGAAATTGGTTTTAACTCATGGCCTGTCCAGGAGAGTGGTTACAGATTGTTCTTTCTTTTCAAATAGCATTAGCACTGACATTTTAAAAATGCATTGAGTCAAAACACAGCCAGCACTCTATCGGATAAATGCCTAATCATTCTTTTATGGTGCACATTGAGAGTGTGATAGCAGACCACCTTTTGCATAGCTGTTCATCAGTTGTGGGTCACACTTTGTTCTGTAATCAGGAAAAAAAAAACTTCAGTTAGCATCCAACAAAGGCAGGTTAAATGCGAAGCTCCAGACACAGAAAGTCCATGTCAGCACAATGCATCAGTAATGTCAAGCTCTGCCTCGGGGAATCTGTTTGATCGCCTTCCTTCACCATCGTTCTCTCAATTTACTAGATAATCTATCCTTGTTTATGTATTCAGAAGCAATATTTCACTGGTTGCCAACACCGGTGTTACCTGCTATTTCTCCCAGAACAGGCCAGGGAAAAATTAAGAGCATCCTCTGGAACATTGCACCACTGATGCTGCTTTAGAGCAACGTTTCTGTCATGTTTTCTGGCGTGTGGGCAGGGATGCACATGCTCGACACGAGAAGAAGGGGCTTATGGGAGAGGTTTGCCTTCGAGGCTTTCTGCGAGAAAGCCTGAGGCCTTTCTGAAAGAAAAAAACAGGTTTAGAGAAAGGTTTGAAGGCAAACGGCTCCTCCCCGCAGAAGAGAGATTGACATGACATACAGCACATTTTACTCCAACCTCTAATGCTCTGCAGCGCATCGATAAAGCAGGAGAAAAGGCTGCAAGCCAGTGTGAAGGACACGTAAGGCTTTGCAGATAGTTTGGTTGAGGAAATGCATTCCACATGTTTGTAAGGCCTTAAGGATGCATACTATTTGTTTTGGTGGAAAAAGTAGAATTTAACTCCTCCAATGTTTCCATACTCTTCCTCCTCCGAGGCTGGAGTGAGCAGGGTTGCTATCCATGGTGCTGAAAGTCTTTTTTTTTTTTTCTTTGGTAATTTTTTTTTATGCTTGCATGGCTGAGCTTCTGTGGCAGACAGTGATTTTTGGGGAAAGGAGAAACGTAGAGAGAGAGACTGTTTTGCATTTCCATCATGCCTTTTGTTTTATTATCAAATGAATTAGGTGGTCCTCTGACGTCTATTCTCGGGGCATCATCAGACTCAGCTACTACCCCACCACTTCCTCATTTGCATGCAAATGAAAACACAGAATGACCAAAGTGCATTTCAAGGTCAGGCACATAGCACTGTGTTGTAATGCTGCTGGTGTCAGTCTCTGTGCAACCATGAAAATAGGGCATTTGGTTCAGTCACATTACCAGCAGTGCAAGTCAAATCATTTCTTGCAGCGAGTATCGGTGCAAAAGGGGCTGCATCTTTAATATGAGAATACCTTTTTTTCTGTACAGTACAGTATATTGGCTCATTGTGCTCCAATACTTTCCCATGGCCTCACAAAAGTGCCCGAGGAGACAGACTGATATTGACTTCCTAATGAAAACACAATGTGAACAGAATTTTAGACATGCCTTAAAAGCCTCCAAATTTTTCTTCATTTTTAGAGACAAGACTCTTCACTTTTTTATATGTACAGGGGAATCATAGTCAGATTACTTTCCTTATTGAAACCTGAGTCAGTTAACAGGAAAATGCATCTTCCTGTAAGACGTCCTAATCATTAATATGTCTAATGGCAGCAAATGTTAATGTCCAAGATGAGTTAATCACCAACTGCACATTTCACACTATTACCACTGAATACAGTATAAACTGAAATTCAGTGGTCATTACTGTGACTTAGTCGTATGGGTAAGTGAGGAATTTTACACAGGCAAAGCACCATCCAGTCACCAGAATAAATGTTGGCATTGCTTATTTCTAGAAACCATTAATATGTTGAAGCTTTACATTTCTTTACATTCAAGTTTTATTATGTTTCATTTTTCAGTTTTATGTTGTGGCAATGCTGTGGTTCAGGTCTGGTTAGGTTTAGGCACAAAAATCATGTTTGGGCTTAAAATACCCAGTTCTGCCAGCACAAACACAGCTGGACAATGTCCAGACTGGTTATTAAAATACCCTAGCAGTCGCGCCCCCGCCAGCCCCTCCTCGTCCTGATGAGAACCACAGCTCATGTTCATGTACTGGTCATCTGAACGACGTCAGTTTGAAACCCACTGCAGAAACGCACAGATTTGACGTGTCCGTGGTTTGCAGAAATATGCAAAGCCAGCATTTTATTCTGGTGACCGGGCTGCGGTGCAACTTGATCCAGTGCTTACGAAACCAGAGTGTGTGATCTCTTTTCTGTCTTCACTGCAACACAGTATGGCTGCTTTTCAATCATAACGCATAATATCCACAGAATCACACATACCCAATTATTGACTTATCAGTGTCTTTACTGTTGTTTATATTGATTAATACGTGTGTGTTTATGGCATCTATGTCATTTTGAACCACTCAATCATCCCTCCATGAAAACAGACTGATATGCTTGAGAAAGAGATATATTTTCTGATTTTACGGCTGACTTCTGTGGCAAAAAACAAACAAAAACACATGAGAACAGTCACAAGTTAAGACACAAGATGAGGATGAGGAGGAAAGTGCGATTAACATGAAGATGATGAAGAGCTGAAAGTTGAATTCCACCCTGGAAAAGCGATCGTTTCAGGCCTGAGAAGCTGGTTTCTCATTGTGTGGATCATTGCACAGCATGACAAAAGTCACAGAGTGGGTGAGTCACTCTGTTACTTTCACTATCTTGCTTCAACTGATTCATACTGACACCGTTTTAATAACTGGTTCATCCACAGTACATTAGCCCCAGGCTGCAAATTTGCATATATCTTTATGTTTGATCTGCATATTACTCATGTTTACCAAATATGTGATAAAACTGTATGAAATGCATAGTAATATTACCAGGTGACTTATTTTATCACTAGATGTGGCGAGGAGACTTTTCATTGGGTGCCACCAACAATCACATGAGCTGAGCTACATGAACAGGCCCTCAGCTACCGGCATTGCATAGTATGTTAGATATAAGAGGGCCCACAAAGATCCATAGAGGGGTCCGTAGAGAATGTACAGGGTCCAGAATTTAGTGCTACGCCCTGTTAATCGATGGTGAAAACAATCATTAGCTGCATCCCTAAAAGTCATACAAGCAGTCTTAAGTACCACAACTTATGTTGGGAGATACTGGGATGAATATCACTCCACTGACTGACCAACCAGGACCAAACAGATCAGGGTGCTTACATGCAGAAGGTAAATGTTTGGACACTTTGATGGATTCATTACCTCTCGAGAAGCAGTGCTGCTTTTTTGGGATGAGAAGAGCAATGCTGGAAAGAAACCCATCAAACTGCGACACACACACTGCCTGAGACAATAGAGCACAGCTCGGTGCTGCTGGTGTGTACTGTGAACTTTGTGGGCTCGTTTCAGGTGTGACATTGGAAGTAGTCCAAGATTGTGATGACAGTCGAATGTCACAGATGCGTCATAACAGTATAAAGTGAAGCCAGAGTTTACGTATCTGCTCTGTATACCTCCAAATCTATTGAAAAATGTAAGAATACTTAAGAGTGCCAAATAATAGAACTTATAAGGACATTTATGTTGACATTCAGGGTTAATGGGACAGAAAAGAGAGTGAGAGTCTCAGTCAATGATCCATTATGATGCACAGTGAGTCAGTTCAGGTCGGCTGGTGTCTGGAGACAAACTAAGACCCCTAAACTTTCGACAGTTTGGGAAATACCTCTTTGCAATAAGGTGCCTGACCCCCAAAATGTAGAGCATCCTTTCCTCAAGAGTTGCCTTGATTTAATGTGACAGTCCTGCATCTTATCAGAGACCTTTCTTGAGGATTAATATTCTCTAAAGTGAAAGTGGTGAATCTACCAACCTGCAGACAACAAAGACTTTTAAATTCTGCTTCTTAATCAAACGTATTTACTGGAGGGACAGTCTGTTACTTCTATCAGTTATTGTAAACCTCACATAGAGTCGCAATATCCTTTTATTCATTTAGATTAAGATAAAACTTTATTGATTCCACGCCGGGGAAATTCACCTGTTACAGAGAGCAAGAATGAAAGGGAGAGGTAGCAAAAGAACAAACAGACAATGAAAGGGATACAAAATAAAATCAACCATATATATACAAAAGAGTATAAAAATAATATTGCCCTGTATATGAACAGTAAAAATATGTACTATTGCACAAGATAGTTGCACAAATGCAATGGATATAAGCAAATGTTATCATAACCAATGGAGTAAGTCGGGGGGGGTGAAGTCTAACAGAGAATATGAACTGAGTGTCAAAATAACCTGTTCCCCTGGATCTTGAATGGTATTTTAATGACTTCACCACCTGGAATCAAGCTGAAAACGCAATAAATAAAAAACAATTATACTCAACTTCTGTGGTAAAAATTATGTATTTTTCTCTAATTAGTCACAAGCAACCAATTTAATTTCTCATTTGCATACATGATTGATATAAAGTTGAGCTAAATACTACCAGGATTTGTATAATGGTGCAATATAACACGTCATTCTAGCTTCTATAAAGCTTTGTTGATATCAGTGTTAAACACACTGGGAGTTGTCTAATTAATCAAACTGGTCTGCCATACGGGAGATAAAACTTTCTCACAACAAGGCGTGTGATAGTTAACTTACACTGGCGCTAAGTCCTCTGGGATACTATTATAAAAAGTGCTTTTAAGGGGTCATTGTACGGTTAATTGTTACCGGAAAAGCCTGTTTTTATTTGTTAATACGGCTTTTAAGATATACATTGGACATATCACTGTGTTTTGGGTTGTAATAATGTGAAATATAGTTATTTAAAAGCAACCGTTGATCTTTAACTGCCGATGCCGTATGTATTTGAAAGGGATCCATGCTTGGCTGGACTCTGGCTTTGAGGAAGCTTGTCCGCCCGGCAGTCGGAGCGGAGGGGGACTCGACGGCGAGAGCTTCAGGCGGTGTGTGAGCTGCTGACGGACACCGAAATATCTCCACGACGGCTTTTCCCGATATCTACCAACCCGGCCATGAACACAGTTTTGCCGTAGCGGTCGTTTTGGGTCATATCCAGGTGAGTTAAACTTGTGCACTGTGTCTTGCGGGCTGTAGCTGTGTGAAAATAGCCGAGGCTAGGAGGGTAAGCTGTGGCTCAATACAAAGGCTTTCTTTGCCGGAGAAAATGCCGGGGCTGCAGCAGCCGGGAGGCCCGCCTGTGTCTTTCAAGTCGCCGACCAGCCGCGGTTATATCCCTCCAATGTTTCACCCCATCTCGCCCATTTCTCCCCCAAAACCCAACTATTCTGCTTCGCATGTAAGCGTTAACTGATATTACATACGTTTACCGGTGTTCTTGACCGAATACAGCGGGTTTTGACAACCACGGCCGTTACCAGTAAACATGGTTGCTCTGCGGAGTCTCCTACCGCTGCACGCCGGGCATCAGTGCAGCCCGTGCCGCTAGACGCTTACGGGGACAGCCGTGGTTGCTGTGCTGCATCCACGAAAGCTTATGGGAGGGAAAATGCACGCAACAACACATTTGGTTATGTAATACGGAAAATGCTAGCCACTAATGTTGGCGTGAGTGGTGAAACTTTCTTTGTACACATGATATGTCAAACAAAGTTGGCGTACGACTACGTTATGCTACGTTTTTTTTTTCTAGCTCGGTTTATGTGCTTCTCGGCTGTTTTTCAGCGGGGCGTCTTTGGTGAGCCATCCTGGTTTCCTGGAGTTTATTAGCGCTTTTCTGTGATGTTCTGCGGGTTATAATCACAGAGGATGATGGGTAAGAGTTGGGTATATTGTCCTCTGGTGTTACGCTGTAGCCGGGTAGCTCATTCCCCCCTGCAGGCTGCGTACCGAGCCGGAGGATTCACATTTGGCGGACGTCCTGTAGGCTAACTGGCTTCTGCACAGCGACTCCTCGGCTGGGTTCATGTCCGAAAACATGCTTGTTCGTGGAGGCACAATACTGGCTGTTGCAGGGTTCGACTCTGAACATTAGTTTACTCAGGACAGTCGCGTAGTCGTACATAGTTCAGGTGCCACATTACCATCCGATATCTACGGAGTCCGGCAGGTACCAGGATGCGATGCGCGTGCAAGAAACTAACAAGCTGCAGTCTAATAAAAATATTTTTTGAATATTTTGAGTTTAAAAGGCAAAACTCGAAACTTGGCCACTTATCAGTCCCAGATATATTAAACCCAATGGTGGAAAGTAGCAAATATTTTTTAATGAAGTACCAGAAGTACAGTTTAAGTTACTTGTACTTTATATATTTCCAATACAAAGATTTTAAAAAATCTATAAGCATATGAGAAATGATGCACTGTTTTCCAACCACAAGCGTGTAGTTTAAATTAGTTCCACCCCCAGCAGCTACAACATTAAAACTGGGTGTACACATTGATGCATTGGTAATAATACTCCAATAATGTAATATCTTATAATAGGGTGCCAGTCTTTCTGCACAAGATGTATGTGTAATTTTGATCATGTAAGTATATTTAGCTAATAATACTGCTGTGCTTTTACTGTAGTAAGAACTTGAACACGAGTCTTTTACTTATAATAAGAATATATTTAAATTCTGATATTGCAGCTCCACTTACATAAAAGGTACTAATACTAGTACTAGTTTAAATACTTTTTCCTGGCTGGACCCCAGCAGCACAGCCTGCTCATACCATGACAGCTTTAAGTATGTAGTCTGTATTGTATTACTCAGTGGGACGCGTGCACAGTCAAAGCTGTCCGTCAGAGAGACCTTAAACGACATCCAGTGGAGCAGTGAAGCTGAATGACACAAAGATTGTTGAGGGGACAAGGACCAATTGGATAAACACGATGATTTAACACCGTTAATTTGAGGTAATTGATACAGTAATTGGAGGGCACTTTTGGATTAAAGCACAGCTGCCGGCCTCCCACTGATGCTCTGGGTGCTGCTTTATAAATGGATGGACTAGAAACAAATACCTTGAACCACAGTTCCTGCTCCTACAATATCTTAATAATCTGGAGGTCTAAGTGAAGTAATTAAAGGGTGTGATTTACTAATTTGCACACACTGATAATGCAATATGAGAGGTTTCTCTTGATACCTGCCACGCTTAGTAAATTCATATCTGCTGTTCTCCAGTAAATAGAATGGAGTCTTGGGACCTATGGGGGAAAAAGTGTATGGTATTGCCTATATGTATATATTGTGATAATAGCGTGTGCAGTGTGTGTGTGTCATCACATGTCAGGGTGGAGTGACATATTGTATTTTTTATTATTTGTGCTGCAGTACATGTAAAACTCAATCAGAGCTTCAGGGCAGCCTTGAGGCTGGATTACTTCCTGAGCAAATTGGACAACTCCCAAGGCGCCCCAGAACCTCAGGGGCCCTGAAGGCCCCAGGTTCACTGTGTGGCAGTTTCTTTAAGGTCATTTGGTTAATTGCACATTTGTTCTGTAATATGGACTATATTAAATAGTAAAGTGACGCCTTCTCTTTTCCCTAATCTAAAGCCTTGTTTGTAGAGGGGTGCCAAAATCAACTTTTAATACTTTAAAATTTTTTATTTGCCATCTTGCCTACTTACTGTATCATTAAAAGTAATAGATTTTCTTTCAATCAACTTGAAGGGACTGTAGAACAGGATCCCACAGACTATATTTGCCCCGTCGTCCACCAGCGGGCTAATCTGGCCATGAGCAGCTCACCTTGCTTCAAAGGTTTGTCTCCAGCTGAAAGACCTGAAGTTATTTGCCATAATTTGTCAGAGCTGTAATGACGTCCATTCTTCCCCTCAGAATGTACCTGAACGCTTCCTTCCTGAACACTTTCACAGTAAAAGCCTTCCAGCGTCACCACCTCCTTTCACTTTTGTCAGATTCCCAGCAGTGTTGTGGTCTTTTTCAGTTTCTGTGTGTAACTTTAATGCACTTGACTCACAATGACTGACTTAGCATTTAAGTGTTTTTTTTTTTTTGTAAATGGGACCAAAGCATAGCTAGGTGACTGACAAAAGACGGTCCCTAGAACGCTTATACTGTGAAGAAGCTGTAGGCATTTGACATACTGTACACACGGTCATCTAGAGTCCCCAGAAGTCCACAAATTCTCCCATAAATAAGCTCTAACTTCTGCAGCCCTGAGGGGGCAAAGGAAATCTCCCAGCGCCACGCAGCCCTATTTCATTTTACATGCTAACATACAGCCTGCAATCTACTGCAGAGCGGTCACATGGAGTTCCTCCACAGGATGGTAGCAGAGCACCGATGAAGCTTATTCTGCAGCATGTTCAGGATGTGTTGATGTGTGCAAGGATATGTTCTGTATTCGGACTGGAAAGTCTCTGTCAGTGTTGGCCGTTCTGAATAGACTCTAGGGTAAGTGAAGGAGATGGTCAGAGACTTAGTTGATGTGCATTAAGGGGAAATATTATTTCTTCATCTATACGGTTAAATTATAGGCAAGTGGCAAAATTAAATGTTCACTAACAACAGAGGTCTTTTTTTAATACACACCTACTTTTATTCTGTATGTTCAGCTGAATCTTTTTGGATGGATCAGTCAGCAATATTCCATGACACAATGGATTTCATTGACGGCTCTTACAAAAGGATCCAGTATGTTGAAATGGAATGAATAATAATGAATGCAGTCGGGATAATTTGAGAGATGAGTCCCAAGTTCTACACTGTAGGAGCTTCAGTTGTCAGTGCAGTTTGACTTGTCTGTCACTGTTTCTCTGTTTCTGTTTCCTCCTCAGATTGAACAATGTGATTGTCATCGGAGGCAGCTGCACTCCAATGGTCGAGGACCTCCCCTTACTTCACTAGAATGTACTTGATGAATGTACCTCCTGTCGCAGCGACGCAAACAGAATGGAGAACGTGTGGCCCACCTGGAGGCTATAGCCTTCCTATCTGCTTCAATGACTCCGACACTGAGTTGTCCACCAGAGGTGCACCTATCTCAGACAAGGTCCAGATGATCATAGAGAGCCTTAGGAGCACCCAGTCCTCACTCGAGATGGGCGACGAGATCGAGGGAAATGTGCTGTCAGGACAGGAAGGCCATCCCCAAGTCTGCAAGGTCGCGATGGGTTCTTATGTGGGAGCCAAGTCCAAAGCAAAAGGCCCCACTGAAAACCAGCAGGTGGATGTTTCCTCCCCAGTCAACCACAAGAGCAGTGACTCTGACAGCGATGATTCAGTGGACAGAGGAATTGAGGAGGCAATACTGGAATACCTGAAGGAAAAGGATGATCACAAACGCAAAGCAGAGCCGTGCTTCACTTTTGTCCCGTCAACCAAAATTCCCAGGAAAAACCCACCTATTCCCGAGGTGTCCAAGCAGAACTCTGACAGCGGTACATTCTTGATTGCCAGTAACCAGTTTCAGAAAAGTATGAAAGCTGAGACTCTCACAGGACCGGCTGTCGTACCCATAAAAAAGTATATCAAAAACAAGGCGTCCCTAAATGACAACACGGTTAAGAAATTGGACTCAAGTGCGACAACAAAGAGCTTAGTCTTGCCTAAAGAGCAGACAAAGAGCCCCTCTAAGACAATCAGCCTCGTCAACAGAGTTAAGTGCCCGGTCACGGTAAAGGTGGAGGAAGACTCTAATGATTCCAGCAGTGATGACGGCATAGAGGAGGCCATTCAGAGATACCAGTTAGAGAAAAAGGAGCAGCAGAACAAAAGGGAAGCTTTCGAACCCCATGCCTTCAAAGAGGAGTCTGACTCCACGAGCGATGACGGGATCGAAGAAGCTATACGCTGCTACCAGCTCGAGCAGCTCAAGGAGAAGAGTGTCCTGAAACCGTTGCTGCATAAGCAAAAACCCTTTAGTAAGTCATTAATACATGCTGCTGGGAGTACAAGCTCGGAAACCATGAAGAAACACAAACTGAGAAAGAAAAAGACCAGAAGAGAGAAGGAAGTGAAATCTGTTCAACCTCCTCCATCTGTTTTCGTACCCAAGAATACACTTCCAGAGAGCTCCAAGTGTAAAGGAAATGGACTGCTTTTGTTTAAAGTGGAGAGTTTTAAGGAGCAACCTGTCCCGACCCCTGCCCCGCCAAAGGTCAACACAACAGCAGAGCTCATGTGTGCTGAGGCAATACTGGACATCTCGAAAACTGTTATGCCTGGGGCCTTCCATCACAGCGTTGGCCTGAGCAGTTGTGCCCCCACCGAATCATCCTTGCAATCTTCGCTTCCCGACAACTGTCCAGGTGAAGAGAGTGACGGCAGCTCCATCGATAGTGAAGATGGAATAGAGCAAGAAATCAGGAAATTCCTCGAGCAGAAGGCCCAAATGCACAAGCAGCCGCCCGGCTCTGCCGCGACTCAAGAGCTTCGTTGTGTAAATGAACCAGAGGAAGTGAAAGCAAAACAAGTTGCAACCCAGAAGAAGCCTCCAAGATTGTCTTTGACACACAGAAGAAAACACAGAGCGGAAAATTGTAGCATTTCAAACATGTCGGGGGCAAATAACAATGCTAAAGATACAGCCCCTAAACCTTTACCCGAGCATGGAAAAGATTCAGACCCACTGGTGCTTTCCCAGAAAAGTCAAACACAACCGCTACACAAGCCAGAGCAAAGTGGAGATAAAAGCAGCTCACTCGACAGTGACGAGGACCTAGACACGGCGATAAAAGACCTGCTCAAGACAAAGAAGAGGTCAAAGAAAAAAACGAGAGACTTAAAGCGAAAATCAAGGAAGTGCCTCAAAGATGAAGAACCAGTGCTGGGAAACGCTTTACAGACCAAAAACTTCAAACCCGATCCTGTGAAAAAGCAGAGCGCTTTGAAGAAGGTACACAAGAGTAAGAACGGCGTGAAAGACAAGTCTGGGTTGAGCAAAATGGGCGTTTCACAGCATAAACAAGCCAATAACAGAGAAGAGCATGATATGCATGAAGGTGAAGCAGAGAAATTGAAAGCAGCTGAGGGCCAAGACGCCCCGCTGCTGCACAATACTGCGACTGCTCTGCAGGTAAAGGAAGATAGCAGTTCAGTTGACAGCGATGATAGCATCGAGCAAGAGATCCGAAGGTTTCTGGCTGAAAAGGCCAAAGTTTCAACCGCAGAGAAAAGTAAAGATGGAGATCTATCAAGGAACGGGACTGCTGCGGTTTGTACCCCACCTCAAAACCAAGACATTAAGCAGGAAAATCAGCTGGCTGATATTCAAAGAAAAAGTATCAGTCACCTCTCTGGACGATCTCCTCTGAGTAGTCAGCCTCGTCAAACGCCACAGGGCTCGCTTGCAGACGTCTCTGCTGTCGGCGCACAATCACATCTGACCTCAGTCCAGTCCTGCAGCCCCGGTCTTTTAGAGCCAGCAGATGGTGCGGGGGCCGCCAGAACCGAGCAGCAGAGGCCCAGTGCTGGGAAAGGCGACGTCCAGGACGTCACCCCACAGGTGGAGCGAGTTCGGTCAGTTTTGAGTCCTAACATTGCTCATTCCCGCTCGGAGTCACTCAAGTGGCGCCAGAGCCTTGGACTCCTCACTACTGACACCAGGACTCTCAGTCGAACTCCATTCCATATCACCTCATCGAAAATCAGCGAGACTGCATCTACAACTCAAGCATATCAAAGTGGGTTTATCACCCCCAGATCACAGACTCCAGCCACTGTTTGGTCCTCTGCAAGGACCAGCAGAACATATTTCCCCTGCTCTGGAGAGACAGCTGTAAATACCCCATTCAGATCCCCTGGTTTAAACCTTTTATCTACTGCCACACAGCATCCCAGGATGTCCTTCACACGGAGCCTTGTGCCTGGCCACAGGTCACAGTGCCCCGTGGACGGAGAGACAAAGAGTACGGTGCATATGCCTAAGGACAAGAGTGCATTTGTTGAGCTGGAATCTAATAGGACCAACCATGTCCAGGTTCGAAGCAGAGAGAGGAGCGAGGGAAAGGAGAGACGAGACCTGCTAAGCGAGAGAAAAAGAGAAGGCGAGAGCGTGAAGATAGATGATAAAGAAATACACCTAGAAAAAACAGAGGATGAATTTATAGATGAGGCAGATTGTGAGTCAGGCAGCAGGAGAAATCCAGAGAAGAAGCAGGGCTTTTCCACATTGTAAGTATTTTCTTTGGTCACTATGTCCCATAGTAACATAATCCAATTTTATGTGAGCTCATTTCTTGATTGTGCCCTGCTGATATAATGTAGGTCATGATCAAGCTCATTCATTTATAGGCTCTAAGGGAATGTTTGTTGAAACAATAAAACAAAACAGGCGTTTTTTTAAAAATGTGTTTGTACATTTATACGGCGATGTAACCCAATGGCACCATCATGAAAACTTTTTTTGTGCGCTGAGGTTAATTCATATCATGATACCTTTTGAAAAGCAATACAGTGACATACTGGTCCACCAGGCAGAGTGCATGAGTAGAACACTTTTCTTGCAGAAAATGACATTTCCCAAATATCTTTCATATTTGATGTAAAAAGAAGTGACCAAGAAAAATCACCAGTCAATACGACAAAATAAAGATTTCCAGTGAAGTCCAGATGCTTAAAATTTGGGTTGTATCCTCTCAATGTACCAGTGGGACAACACAAACCTTCATCAGAAGACTACTTGCTGTTCTTACATAATCTTACACAATTTACACGTGAGATGTCGGTTTACTTTAAGAAGTCAAAGACCTTTTATGTGCAAAAGTTAAAAAGTTATCGTCGTAGGTTTCCATCACTGTCTTCATTCGGGGTATCTCAATCAAAGCAGGAAGATTAACATATATCATGAGATGTATTTACGTTCTGGTGCGCAGTCAATCAAAGTGACACGTTGTACACAGCTTGGAATCATTATGGGTGTGCTTGGGCGTGAAAACACCATAAGACCTGAAATGACTGATTAGTCCATATCAGTTATTCTGAGATCGATTAATTGTTTCAGTCAAACTTCGCTGGCTCCAGCTTCAAATGGGAGGCTTTTCTTTGTCATATCTTGTCAGAAATATCTGGGTTGTGGGCTGGAGGTCAAACAAAAGAAGACGTATGAAGACGTTGCCTCTGAGAATAAACACTATTACTGGGGAAATCTCATGCAAAGTTGGGTGATGTGACTTAAATTTATTTTTCTGTGACATCCAGTTACATTGCAGATAGATACATTATAAAATCTATCATGTTTACCATGACTTTATCTGCCCAAATTCTAGCATATCAATCATTTCGTGTATTTTTCACTGCGGCTGCTCGTCTCAACACATCATTTACTTTCTCGCTCTTTCCCTCTCTACCTTCCCTCTGTATGTCGTTAACCTCACGCTGCTGAAGCTCTCCACCCGGACGCTTCTCATGATTGTAATTCCAGAAAATTGCCTTCTCACCTCGGCCACATGTTGAGCGTAGCCTTTCTAACTTTTGCACATAAAGAGAAACAGCCGGGTCAGTGTAAAACGGATTATACTCTTGACCCTGAGTAGGCACCTGTTTTAGAGCAATCTTGTATCCTTTCTCAACTACCATGGAGATATTTCATCTTCTCAACATTGTTTTTTCCAACACAGTGCCCTTAAGGTTTCAATCTAAAGCTGATTTGTTGATGAAAGCCACTATAACAGTCTTGGACTTATTACCTCTACGACTCAAGTGTTGTTCCAGACTCCACGGACGCCACATAGTTGCTCCTCTCTGTCTTGCTAAACTTGATATTTAGTGTCTTCATTTCTTCGTCATGTTGAAGTTTTCTTGAATTTCATATGTGAAAAAAAGGCTATTTATTTTTGTTTATCAAAAAAAAAAAAAAAGTTACTGAACATGCTGTGCATTGCCAGGTTTTGTAAATATTTTGTAAGAAGTGTTTCTTTTTTCTTTCACTCTTTCAGAAAAAAAAAAAATTGCTGTCTCTTTTAACTGCATCTGTGTAATAAAGAGTGGAATCCGAGCAACAGTGGGTCTTCACTAATTCACTGATGTACAATGATTTACATTGTGGTTACACTTGTCATGGATGATGGAACACCAACCATCTTAATTCACAGGTTCACTGGCTTGAGGATGGACTTTCAGATGAAGTAGAGTATTAATTAATGGCGATGTGTGTCCTGCTTTGCCTTGTCCAGGTCGTTGTCCAGTGCCATTGACCCTGGCATCACCTTCAGACCTTGCATAGCACTTAACACAGAGGAGAGAAGCAGGATGTTCAACAGGGGGTACCTTGCTAGAAAATACAAGAAGGTACAATTATGTAGAAACATGACAGTTTTTGGTGCAGTGTGTTTTGGTTCAGTATTTGTATTGCATGTTAGCTAAACCCACGAGCCCCATCAATGGCTTTTTTCCTCAACTTTGGCTGTTTGTAAAAAGTTGGTCAGATCCACAGAATGTGAAATATATATGAAACGGTGCTTGCAGGGGGTGCCTTCCCTCAGTAGCGTTCCTGTGCAACGCGTCAAAAGAAAGCTCCAGTTCATTCCAGTCAACAGGTACGTGGTTGGATCCAAATGTTGCTGTTTTTTCAGCTGTGAGTGATCACAGTCAAATAAAAAAACGCTTCATCTTGGATTATTTTGCTGTTTTTCAGGAGAAATGAAGCAGCCAGGCACCACCATAACAGAATAAAACTTCATTCTGCATGTGAAACATGCACGTAGACGATGTTTGATGTTCCAGTATATGGGTTGTCATATCATTATTTTGCACTTTATTCTTTATGTTAAGTGTGCCGTTAGTTTCGATGTTGCAGGCTAGCACCAATTTTGTATTTTTGGCTTTTTTATATGTAGTTTTCTTTGCTGGCTTTTGAAAAAAAGTTTTGTAATGTAAATTATATATAAAGGAGATTCTACAAAATACATAACAATACGTGGAGCAGAGTTTATGATTGCTAGTTTGTTTATGTAGCCAATTCTGGGCATTTCTTCTTTTTGCAGCCTTTGAATAAAAAGTAAGTCCTTTCGGCCATTTGCACTAAGTACTTTTTCCTAATTAACTGAAGTCTACTGGTCAAGGTTTTTGCTAGCTGCTGTTCTTTAAAACTCATATTGGGCTGTCCCATTTGTTCTGTAGCAGTAGTTAGTCCCTAACTTTAATACTGGCTTGAATTCTGCCATAGTTCTTTTTCTAGATAAATAACATGTGGGTGGAAATGTCAGTAGTGTTCTGTATGTTTTTTCAATAAAGTTATGAAAAATGGCGCGATGGGTACTGTAGTGTATTACAGAAAAATGTTACGACAGCACTTTACGGCATTCTTAAAAACACGCAGCCGCAGTTGGATGACCTTCCATGGTGCTCAAGCAAGCATGGCGGCCCGGGCACTGACGAAAGGTACTTGTACTAAAGTATTTTTACATGTACAGCAGAATAACGTTGTAGTCGGAAGATTTTGAGTGTGTGACATAAGTTTTCAGGTCCGTAGAACGGTTGTGGCATTGTTTGTTTTATGCTTGTAATCCTAAACGACAAATTAGCAATTTAGCCAACAGCTAACGTTAGTAGCTAGCTAGGTAGCTAGCAAGCAGCACTCGCTTGTAAGGAGTCAGTGTCTGATGTTTTTAACGACGTGTGTGCCCTATATTTAGGCCTTTTGGGGCTACGACACTCACGAGCTGTTCCAGTGGGATACTCCAGTGTCGGACATCAATTCACCACTGCAGCGTCCGTCGAATCACCTCAACAACAAACTCGCGATGTTACAGGTGAGCTAACTGACGTATGCGAAGCTAGCGCAGGGTGTATATAAGCTAACGTTAGCCAGTGCTGTTTTTTCATACTTTCAGTATTATGATTTCTCTTTCATACAGAACAAATAATAAACCGGCCACTTGAGAGCCCGGATTTTTTCCGTGTGTCAGAGTTGTTCTCGTTAAATGACCTGTTCAACGCCAGAGTGCATCTTGGCCATAAAAAAGGTTGCAGGCACAGGTTGGTATTAATTCCCACAATACATCAACTGTTTAATGTCGTGCGTAACACAGTCCAAAATATTGCTGCTAAACTTCATGTCTGCAGGTACTCTGGTTGCCATAAAAGTGACTCACTGTTTATGATTTAACATCAGTTGTCTTTTTCTGAGCGCCTGTATTTAATTGTGCTTTTCAAGTTTTAAATGCCTAATTACACCTAACAAACATTTAAATCATGCCACAGTTCAGGCCCTAAACTACCTTTGCATGAAAACACCTGCAGGAAATGTTGAGGTAGTAACATGAGCTTTATGCATTGACATTAGCTTATCCCATCCCACTCACAATGATGTACCATCAATTTTATATTTTAATTAATGCCCTTTTTTTAACCTAGGCTTATGGAACCTTACCTCTATGGTTGCCGTTTGGACCATGACATAATCGATCTCGACCAGACTGTGGAGCACCTTCAGCTAGCCCTGAACTTCACTGCCCATGTGGCGTATCGTGGTGGCATCATACTGTTTGTCAGCCGCCGCCGTCAGTTTTGCCACCTGGTGGAGACCACTGCTAAGGATTGTGGGGAGTACGCCCACACGCGGTACTGGCAGGGTGGCCTCCTTACCAACGGTCCCGTCCAGTACGGACCAGGTGTCCGCTTACCAGACCTCATCATTTTCCTTTCCACTCTCAACAATGTGTTTCAGCAGCATGTAGGTATCAGAGACGCAGCAAAGATGAACATTCCCACGGTGGGTGTGGTGGACTCAAACTGCAACCCCAGCCTGGTGACATACCCTGTGCCTGGGAACGATGACACTCCAGTTGCCATGGAGCTGTACTGTCGCTTATTTAAGATGACTATCAAACGTGCCAAGGACAAAAGGAAACAAATGGAGCTAGTTTACAGCCTGTCAGCACCCTCCACACCAAGCTAATGATGTAATAGATTATTAAACAAGAGACATTAGAAATACATTTATGCAAAGTCCATCCAGTCTGTGGCTCCCCATCATCTGCATTTGGAAAAGATCTGATGCTATTGAAATATGCTGCAGTGTTGTTAAGACTGAACTTGTGTGTATAGATACTCATCAATGAATCTTGTTTCTGTGAATTGTGTTGCAGAATGTTTGTCCAGATTCAACCATTATGCACCACTGATGTAACAATGAGTGTGTTTACATGGACCTCCATAATCTTGACAAATATAACCCAAATAACTCAACCCCTTCAAATGATACCACAGATTTATTTATTTAAATCATCTATGGCGTATGCTCGAGGCCATGTTGATACAGATTGTACAAAACAGCTGGTGATAAAACTAAAATATTATCTCAGCCCATTGACTAATTGTTTTTATGGCACCTTTACTTTATTAGACAATGTTTAAGGTAGTCACTAAACAGAAAACTGCTATATTTAGTGCGGTAAATAAAGCCTGTCTCTTCGCGACAGTAGATGAATCTTGGCCACTCCCAGGTTCCGTAGTGGCTCAGCAGTCTTTCCGGTCTCGAGCTGCTCTGACCACCGGAGAAGAAAGTGGTGAGTGGGAGGATGTGAATCCAAGTTGAAGGCATAGCGCTTGTGTTGTACAACGTGATGTTCCAAACTATTGATTAAAATAAACAATTTTATTCGCATGAACCTAAAAATCGGACACCACTTCCTCTCAAACGTCCACTAACATCTGTAACGTTAGCAATATTTCTGTTACTGTTACTCACAGTCCAGCAGTTTTCATTAAAATGCTAACATCGAGTGTTGTGTCTCCAGTTTGGTTATCAGCTTCCTGCTTTGTTTTAGGCTGTCCCGGTTCACGTTTAGGGTGGCATCACAATTTTCACTTTATTTTAATGTTGTAGTTAAAACTTTAAATTTGCCCATTTTCCGACATTTTTAAATGGAAACGTGAGCCGCATGTACGTTAACGGTCGTCAGTCTTTACTTCCAAGTGACTATGCATGTGATTTCTTTGTTATAAATCACTTTAAACTGCATTTCGTGTGTGAAAGGTGCTATACAAATTATTGTATTATCATTATTATTATTAGAGTTTATTAGTAGCACAAACATCAATCCTATCAGTCGCAGCGGATTGCCGGTGTCCCGCCCACTGTTTGAGTGACGCTTGCGCATGAAGCAATCGGCCTATCGCCAGTCAAATGATTCTTGGATGCAGTACATCCACATTCAAAGCTAACGAGAAACTTTAAGAGACGCAGGAAGCAAAGCAAAAACACAGTTAATTGGGTTTAAACATTTTGCCTTAGTTGTTTCGTGCTAGTGAAGATCTTCATCATACAGACACCCAGAGGTTCACCTTTGATGGACCAGATGAACGCGAGGAGCAGCAGAGTTTCCTGGGAAGGTGAGAATCTGTGCTGAGTTGATACTTGCAGATTATTTGCTCCTGCGTTTCCTCTGCACTCGTCCAACATGCCCCATGAGGCGTTGCACTCTGTCATTATGTCGTGCTGTGTCATAAGGTGGCAGAGAATAGAAAGTCTACATCATCTGCATTCAGCTCCTCCAACATCACTCCAGATCCCCTCCATTTGGAGTTTACCATCAGATCAGTGAATTGAAAGTTGTTAAAAGATTAAATGATTGAATTTGAGGACTAATAACCAAATGTCATAATTCTGATGTGTCTCCACAGTGTAGAACCCCAGGCTTGGGGGAAGACATTTGAAGCCATCTGCAGATCCTCTGTGAGCCTTGAAGACATGGTGGAAAGTGAGTATTTTACACTCATAAGAAAAGCTTCAAGATGCCTTAAATTTTCCAGCCAAGAGACTGTAGATGAAAATTAGCTCCAAGCCAGCGATTGAAAATCAAATGCTTAACATTGTTCGTGGTCCCTTTACAGATAAAATGAAGAAATACGTAAAGCTGATCAGGTTATGGGAACATCTGGCTGACTTCTCCATTTCTTGACATCTTCGGATCTGACACCAGGTACCCAGTTCAGATGAGCGCAGTTTTAGTCCCACTGTGTTGAAAATCAGTTGTCTGAACAAACTTGTATGGATTCATTCAAGTTTAATTATCTCTGATTGTCCTTTACAACTCTGGTCTGTTCAGGTCAATTTGAGTACATTAATATCTGATCAATACCAGGAAGGACATTTAATATCTACTAACAATCAAACCATGTCATAATTAAACTTTGTCTCTACTAGGGACAAACAAAAGAATATTCTAAGAAACCATTTTGAAAATGATTTACTTACATGTTATTTTACAAATAAAGTCATAGGCATTGCCCTGAGAATATTATGTCTAAACTGATGAGTGTACTTCTCAAAATAATGCATTGGAAAACAAATGCATGTTGGGGCTTCAATGAGTCTCCGTCGTGTGCTGTTTCATATTGTATATTCATTATTTGACAGTTTCCTGTTATCCACAGTCAATGTAGAGTGAGAATACATTAATCACCACCACCCTCTAAAACATTTGGCAAAGCTTCATGAGCAAAACCTACTCATGTTCATGTAATAATTCACTTACTATGTAGAGGTACAGGTTAGATAATCTCAACCTGTTTTCAAGAGTACTGAGTGTTAGAAATTTTCTTCCACAGTAATGTCTTCAGGTTGTTAAGGACTAGTGAGTGATGCACCTCCATCTGGCTTGCCAGACCGCTGAGTGTCACACAGGTGCGTAGCTGCTTTTCCAGATCCCCCCGGAGGTCTGAAGGTGCTCCGAACAGCAGAAAATCCTGCAAAAGCACACACACCTTTGCAAGATTGGGCTGCACAACCTCAGTATTACACTGCTTCACAAGTCGGTCACAGGTGGCCGTGCAGTCCCGGCCGTAGGTACAGTCTGCGTTAGTCTCACAGCGCCGGCCCCTCAAAAATCCCCGTACAACTGCCTCAGATGCCACACTGCGCAGGTTGGCCATCTTGCAGTCATATTTTGCATTGTACCCCACATGGCGAGGACTGGCGTCACATATTAGGAAACTCCCATAAGACCCGTGGAAGACCTCCTCCACAAACTCCAGCAGGCCAATGGTGATGCGAGCCCTGCGGGGCCAGGCTGGTGCGAGCCAGTGGTTCAGGCTGGAGCTCAAAGCCTCTGGGACCAGAGCCTGCAGGTAATGAGGCACTTCTAGCCTGTAGAGGGAGCTGTGGCCAACGCGTTCTGTCACATACAAGTCTCCACAGAAGCCCAGCAGCTTAGGGGTGTGCTCCTTCTCCTGCAGCGCCACCATCAGGAGGAACTCATTGATCTGCAGAAGAGCCCAGATAGACTTGGCTTCTGCAAGAGACACTTTGCCATCCTGGTTGACATCAGCCAGAGTTATGACCCGGTCCACCAAGGTGCTCAAAGATGACTGCTCACCAAGGTTAGCCTGCAAGAAGGAGGTTAGCGCAATAAAAAAAGGTTGCACAAGGGATATTCATATCATGTTCCAATACAGATTAGATAGATTGGTACATATATGGTGTAATTGCTGAGAAAAAAGACCTTGAGGAAACTATGCAGCATCTCTTTAAATTCATCCATAGAGGTACCACGAGTGGGTTTGTCAAACAGGCTCATCTCTTGTCTCAGCATCGAGTCTGGAGCCCCGTCAGTCTTCACTGGATCCTCAATACCACACTTGATCACAACAGGTCTCTCCTTCCACAGTCCACTGTACACCTGCAAGTATAGAAATACGACAATAGTTAGAGATGAGAATGAATGCGTGTGTCACACATCAAAGGCCGGTGGGTTTATTTTATTTTATTTTTTTAAATACAGGCATCAATTTAATACAAGCTGAAAAGAAGCTCAGAACTGTGCAAAGGTCAAACCCTCGCCTGCATGCAAATGATCACTGCTTGAAACTACCATTTTCAGATAGAAGACAATAGTTTTTGCAGTACACACGGCATTAAATCGTGTCTGATACTAAACATTTTCCCAGCGCGTTCCCATATTTGATCTCATGTTTCCTAATATTTTTGCTTTGTTTAGTTTTGTTTTCCTCCAAAAAAAAGAAGAAAAATCTCAAAATTGTTTTTAGAATTGAATGAGAATATTACACAAATGACATTATTTTTTTTCATTTTTGTGTATGATGATGATGCCACATTGACCATTCAAAGGATTAAATGTTTATATTTTAAAAACATGATAAAACCTGTGCCACATTAGTCAATACTTTAAATGTAAGAAATGCGTGCGTTTCTGGTCACATTCAAACCTTTCACTGTGTGAAGAAAAGGTTTGGACGTGTTTTCTGAAGGCAAAAGTTGGTGTGTGTGTTTATTTTACCTGGTGAATGGAGGAGGTGGACATGCAGCGCTGCAGGGTTAGAGTCCTTTGATCACACAACGCCTTGCAGGACGAGCCTGATATTATGCCCCTTCTATAGTGATCACACTGCAAAAGAAACAGGAAATCCACTTCATTAACCACAGGAAACAGATTCTTTAAGTACCTCATCCTCTTGCAAATCCAATATTTATACATCAAGTATTTCAGGATTTCAGCTTCTTACACCTCCAGGCTCTTTAAATATTCACTCAAACCTTTCGTTGTGCTCCGTCCAACACATCTCTAACACGTTTTTCTTCTATGGTATATATCATGTGGTCAAAAACCAGAGTAAGAACAAGCCCACGCTGTGCCCGCTGTAATCAAACTAAACTCCTATTATACAGACTTTGTCTTGCATTATGCACAGTTTACCTCGGAGCAGTCACAACTCCTGGTAGTCCTTCACAGCAGTTTACTACCAGATTTCTATAGAGTTCTACCCAAAATACAAAGCAGCAACAGGCAGATCAATAACCTCTGTATATCCAACAAACATCCCACCTCTTCAACACTTATTCTGTTGGCGTGAAATGTGTCCATGTAACGGTGTTGACCTTTTATTTATCACGCTGTCAAAAACTGAGGCACACACAAACTTTTACAATCAGTACATCCGCCTGCATGCAGGAGCACACAGTGGTGTGCAGATCAGAGCTTACATCATTGATCTTCCATTGTGCATCAATTACCCTGAGTGACTATGTCCTTCATTAAATGTCAGTGCCTGTTCTGTTGTCAACAACTGAAAGCTCTGGAAACAGCTGGGCACAGCAGGAGAGTAGTTAAGTTGGGCTGTAGGCTGTATCTTTATCGGGTCAAAGGCCGAGCACGAAGGAGGAGGCCAACCCGAGCAGCCCCCAGCTGTCCATCCTCCTCCTTCTCCTGCCATATTTCTCTTTGTCTTGCACATTATTTAGGTTTTAGGTCAGTAACTCATGAAACACATGACACCGCACCCTGTTTTTGTTGGTTAAAATAAAATCCATTCTGTGTTGATTTGCATGTGTACTTTTTTGCCTATGCTGGCATGTAATGCACTTGTTATGTGGGTGTTGAAGCTGGAGCGCTGGACTTACATACAAATGAAGGTCTGTTACATCCAAACCCTTGCCAGATGAGTTCATGCAAAGCTGATTAACTCAATCACTTCCATGCAAATTTCTCTGCATTTCCCAATATACCAGAGGTTTAAAAACTGGTGTCTGTGGTGACATTTTCCAGGCTGGTGCACCAGTAGTGATGCCTCTAATGTCAGCCAGCAGTGATTGATTTTTCCAGAGCTGAAGGCTAGAGCAACTGTAGGGACAGAGCAGGATACAGTAAGTACGAGCACGGTGGAGCCTATGCTGTTATAAGCACATGAGCAGTGTTTGTGTAACTACTCTGAATGCCAGAAGACAGAGACAATAGTTCCACACTGCAGGTTTAACCATTTTGGTGTTAGAGGTCAGACGGGAACACAAATCAGATCGTTATATGAATTTAGTTCTCACAAATGAAATATTATGTCACTAAGCTAAATGGTCAATCAATAAGGAGGCATGCCAGAGATGGTTGTACAGCACAATGTGAAGACATAATGATTGAGTTGACTCCTGAACACCATCACACTGATGAAGTTATGAAATTGGCTGTAATAGTATTCAGAGACGATACTTACAATGACCATATGGCACACATGCCCGCGGCACAGCTCTGAGTAAGAGGCATACTGCATATAGATGACCCAGCTGGCAATGAGGATGCCCAGCCATGCCAGGAGAAGGTACTTCACCTTAATGGCTGGGAGACGACTCTTTAAGAGGGCGGGAGACAAAGGTTGGATGGGATGGAGAAGAGAAATCACAGTAAGCCAAGAAGGCATAGCAACTGATCATAAAAATAGATCTAAATCAGTGTAAAAGAAGAGCTAGTCACTCCACGTCAGGGTAAAACCGAGCGGGCTGATATTACAAGCCCTTTCAAAATCCTGCTTTAGTAAAACTACCAAAGAACTGACAGTAAAATGTCCTTAGAAGTATCAAAATTGTGAGTACGCCTGCTACAAAAACCCAATGGAACCTGTGTCTGATATAAAGTTGTTACATATAACATTAATAGATTAATATAACATTAATAGATTAATACTGGCTGTTACCAGCATGAAGTCAGGCCCCTGTCCGAAGGACTAACCACAGCAGTGAAGCAGCTCTCGTAAAAGTAATCTCCACCACAGTAACCACTTGTTTCCAGCACAAAATATCTTGCCATTCATACGCTGATGATACACAACTGTGCATTTCACTTTCACACAATATCCTCAGCCCTGTAAATGACCAAGTCAGTTGTTTCAGTGACTTTAGACACCGGATGACCCAAAGCTGCAGTTAAACAATGACAAGACTGAGAAAAAAAAAACAAAAAAAAAAAAAAAAACAGACATATTTTTCCTAGACTTGGACTGCTTCACTGGCTTCTGATAAAACATGGAATTGATTCCGAAAATATTGCCCTGATTGATGACTAATAACACACCCCTCTATATATGGAAACAGGCTGTTAATAACGTCAAAGCACCTTGAAATTGTACTGAAGTACAGTATGTCAGTACAGTATGCACTGAGTTTCTTTCCATCAGGCCTGTACACAACAATAAATCAATGGACAGCCTGCACCCTGCCTCATTTTTAAGATTCACGACATTTTGTGACGCGCGCACTGCGCTCCACGCAGATATCGGCCTGGTGGGACGTGCACGCAGGTAATTCACCGTGTGGACCCTGTCATTGCAACAAAGGGCAGCAGGCTGACATCATCATGCTGTCCGCGCATACCTGCAGCCCTTTGGACAGCGGGCAGAAGAGCACCAGATGAACCAGTCTCCGCAAAGCTCTGGGCATCATGAGCGACTCTGTTGGGATGCAGCGGAGCGAGAAACCAGGGAATCCTGACCGATCACATCCTTCCAGCAGACCTACGCCATGCGTCGCAAATAACCAAAACCCGCGGAGTTATTCGGCGCAGCGTATGCCATCATATTTCCCCCGGCTTCTTCTTTTACTGCATCACGGGGCCGACGCAACGCGGGGTCTTTACAGTGAGGTTTCGTAATCCAATTTTTCAACTCAAATCACTGGCCTGGAGGAAAAAAAAAACAAACGAGCGCGTCCTTGAAATTAAGCGATTTCAGATTTACGCTCCATATGGGCCAGAAAATCTCCGCAACAGCCCAGAATTAAAGACCTGCTCCGGCCGCGATCACCAGCAAATCCGATTAACGTGAACGCAGGTTCTTCGTTATCTCATCAGATGAAGCTGGACAAAAGTGTGACACAGAAATAGCCAGCGGATCACCCGATGAGCATCCAACCTCTGTTACCCAGCGACTCATCACTGCGCTCCTTTAAAGGGGAAGATGCGTGCGGCGTCTCAGCTGTGAGATGTTTTCGTGCCGCCGACATAAATCGGATGTCCTTATTTCCCAATGAGGAAAAAAAAAAAAAAAAAACGCCAAGAGCACTTCGATATATCATTAACCTCCTGAACAGAAGTCAAAAATGGGTTATTGGAATATTTTGCGTCCGCTTAACGTTTAAGAAACAGACCTATTTATGCTTACTTTCACAATGTTATCATATTGTCCTTAAATTTGTTAATGGATTTGCAAAACCGAATAAAAACCTACCAAAAGGTCATCAGACAATTCAAAAAATATTAGTGAATATAATATTTTTCAATGTATAATATTCAAAGTGATACACTTCCTGGTTTCTTGCACACGTACACTCATTGTGAATTTGGCGTCTGCAGCACGGTCTCAAAGAGTTGGACGGGGACATGTTTAACCCTGTGCTTTTTCTTTTAATGCACTTTCACTCTACATTGACTGTGGATGACAGGAAAGTGTCAAATAATGAATATACAATATGAAACAGAGGATGATACAGCCTCATTTAAACCTCATAGAAACCTCATCGTGCATTGTTTTCCAATACATTATTTTCAGAAGTGCATTCATCAGTTTAGACACCGAATTTTATATCACTGAAAACTGCTTTCAGTTTTTCCCTGGTTGAACTCCAAAATACACAAAAAGGGAGACAGACGAGGAGATTATCCATCTCCTCTTTGATTTCAGACACATGAAGCCAAAAAGTAGGCGTCTCTTTTTAATTCGGCTTTTTTGTGTCCAGAATGACAACTGTCGCTGGATATTTCATGCTAGAGTTTCCTAATATGTGATGCCAGTCCTCGCCATGTGGGCTGCAATGCAAAGTATGACTGCAAGATGGCCAACGTGCACCAGATGGAGGTTCATCACTCACTAGTCCTTAACATCCCTCAGTAAGCATTAGGAACGGAGGAAACTAAATGTTTAAGCTTTACATTCTGTTCATATTCCCTATGAACCCTATCATAGCACGCATCTATACCAAATTTTGAACTACAGATGTATTTAGAATATATAAATTGTCTATCTGGCATGAAAAAAAAGTGAAATTCATCTTTCTGTTGGCCAAAATTACAATTTGTATAACTGTATGGAACTCATTGGGGTTATTTTTTGTGAGGTTATTTTAAGGCAGAGCCTAAAAGTAGTCTGTGGGCTGCTGTGGATGGATGACAGTAACTGACAGTGGACACACTGTCAGGTGCACCCTCTAGTGGACAGTTCTGGGCACGTTCTCAGGTTCTTGTAAGTAGCTCATGCCTGTATGAACAGAAGCAGCTCTGACCCAGACCTGCATTGCATCACACACATATAGAAGAATACAGACATGTTAAAGAAGACTGAGGCACTCAAGCAGGAAGAGAAAAAAAAACTTTAATAACACACGGCCATTGAATTAAATACAGGTAAGCACATCCCAGTATCCTTTCAGATGTAGGGCAGTTGAAAACACTGCTATTTCAAGTTGTTGGTTGAATAAATGTCCCAAAACACATCACACACAGGTTTTAGCCAATTAATAAAAAATCCCTGTTTTCACCATATGCACAGAACAGTACTAAATATAGCTGTCAAGGAGGAGAATGATGATATTTGGTGGAGCATATTGAATCATTCTTTGCTCTAATAGGGGGACACTTAAACATGGCATCCCCGTATTGCCTTCAGGCGCTGTCGGAAAATTTAAGCTTCTAGGCAATTGAAAAGGCAAATAGTACGGATTGACAAGTTTTCAGTGCCGACCATCCACTTCTAAAACTAACAGAAGATCAAACCAAAGTACACGCTGCTGGAGTCGGCTGTATTTGGCATCTGCGTGGTTATTTCAATTTCTGACGAGGCTACTGCCGTTTTTGCTTTCTGTAATGAAAGCATGCGGTTGAAAAACACAGATTGGTTTACAAAAATCAAACACGGATTTAAATTTGCATCCGTAAATGATACCAGCTACCCTGTTTCTACCCAAGGTAAATGGGCGATAAGTCATATAGCCACGGTGCCTTCTGAGAGGCGGCGGTTACGAGGAGCTCAGAATGCAGCATCAGATGGGATCAAACCAGATGGAGGCTGGACGACGGGCTGCTCTGCCTTCTGCTGTTGCTGAGCTACCGCTCCCTCACAACACAGGCGGTGACACACAGAGCAGATGACTGTGGACATCTTTGCAGAGCTGGTCACTGCTGGAAAAGTACATAACGGTACCCGGAAGGTAAAGTCTGTCATGAGTTAAAGGGCAATGTCGCGAACGACACAGGAGCATATGTTAGCTGAATGAAGTTTGACAGGCTAACGTCAGGTTTAGCTTATCTGGAAGAAGCTAGCTCCGGTGTTGCCTACAAGTGCTGCCACCTTTAGCAGCTAGCATAGGTTAAGTCAGCGCCTTTTGAAGTTGCTCATGGATTTATCGTGGCTAGCTGGCAGACGGCGTTAGCTAGCGTTATCTCCTTAGCCGGCAAGCAGCTAGATAGCGCTGAAGGCTGTGAGCATATTTCCACGCTGTGCTCACTCACTCTGTTTGGGAAATAACCGGACAGAAGCATAATGGCTTTTACTGTTTAATTAGCCATTTAAGCTAGCAATGCGTACTACAGTATTTCAGAATAACGTTAGTTTGCCGGCGTCGGATTATTGCACTCCGCGGTACAACTGTGCCCTGCCAAGCAGCGTCGCTCGTAGCATTTCGCATAATGAGTGATCATTATGTAAAAGTTAAGGTTCAACTCGAGCAAATGAAATCTCATGGTGAGGATGCAGAGAAGGAGCATGTGGACGCCGAGGAGCAGGTTCCAGTGTCTTCTCTCCGTGCTTCCGTCTCGCCAGACCCTTCCAGCATCACCATAGCTAGCAGAGATGCATCCAACACCTCCATCACCTGTAAACAAAGGGGTAAAAGTCGTAGTAAGTTGGGAAAAGATGACAACAGCTCTTGTGGCAAACACATCTCAGATCTGTCATCGCATGGGTCTGTAGTGTCTGCTCATGTTGGAAAAAACTTGAATAGACCAGGGCATGATAGTACACTACACATCAAAGGAACTGGAGAGATCCTGCAGAGCAAATCAGAGACTAATGGGAACTATGCAACCATCCATCCATCCAAAAACATTCAAGAAGCACGCCACGAGGACGGATTCAAACTTGCAAGGAAGAGACGACCGGTGACGGTGGACACCGCAAAAGCCAAAACCTCACTGGAGGCACTGAAGTTAAGCATCAAGCAGCTGAAGTGGAAAGAGGTGTGCAACATGATGCTTTGTTTCTTGCTCTTGTGCTCTTCACCCTTTTGCTTTGCAGGTGTCATTCCCGTGAAACACCGGGGAGCTGGTTTACCTGAGCAGCAGTGCACAGCTTGATCCAGTGAGGATCCCTGACATCAGGGTTTCATTCAAATGACAGCCATCTTAGCATCTGTCACAGATGTGCATAGACGACAACCTCTGTCTTGCTGTTCTTCTTGTGCTATTATGAACCATATGTTTGCAGTTTTTACTTTTAGCTAAAGACAGTTGCAGGCCCCTTCAGTGATATAGTTTGTCCTCGCTGGTTCAAGGTGTTTAAACGGCAGCTTGATTCATCCACTGGTCAAACTGGAATGAAAACCCATGTATGCATGGCTCTTGATGGCATGGCTCTGCTTACGATATGACCATAAGCTTCATGTATGGAGGATATGGGATAGTGTTACATTATTGCCCTTTACATACGTGTCCTCTTCTCAGCTGGATTTGCAGTTGTGGAGGTCACACACACAGTAAGCAAAGGCTGCCTGGAGTGTATCTGTGCTCAGAACTTGGAGAAAAGGCGAACAATGCACAGTTCCTACAGTTTTCAGGGATACAATCTGCATTGCGTTATTATAATCTGAGATGACTTTTTCTGGCATTTAACAGCCAGTGAAAGACAATAGAGTCTTAACTGCTGCATCCTAGAAACATCTCTGTAATGGACAGTTAAGACAGGGCTAAAATCAACCTGGCATTGATCACATTAACCAGCCTCTCCCTGGAAACCCATTCTTTCTGCATACGGCTTTAGACAGGATGATGTAATAGTTTGCCTGTGTGTTTCTTCTCTCAGTTATCCAACAGCAGAAACTTTACTAGAGGCAGTGTCTCTGCACAATGTGAATCACAAAGCTAGCTTTTCAGAAGAGTCTGAGTCTGAGTAGGTGTCTTAAGAAATGTTTCTATACTTCAACTTAATTTCTGTCTTTATTGAATGCAAAGTTTGCACTTGTGAAGATGACTGAGTTTAAGTTTGGACTTTTATTAATCTAATCTACAGAAACAGGTTCTAAACACAAAATGCTTTATATGTTCGAGGCTGCAGCACATTTCCAGCAGTTAGACAACCATTTCAGATGATTTATTTATAGTCCAGCACTTGAAGGTGGCGAAAAAGAGCCATCAGAAAATGGACAGGAGGCTTGATAGTGAAGGAGTGGATTCATTAAGACGTGTGGGGTTGTTCCTTCTTGTCTAAACGTGATATGTTGATGAATCTGTCCGTCCATAACATTAACTTCTAATCTATATGAAAAATGGATCCGTGTGGTCACCTTTCTGTTCGTACTACTGTGTATTTTAGGCAGATTCTGACAAGGCCAAGTGTTTGTTGTCACAATATTGCGTTGTAATTCCTGTGAAGGGCCTGGGTCAAGGGAGGTCGAAGCTAAAAGTCAAGCTAATCATTAGCACATTAAGGCTTCAGCTTCATAAAGTGTTGTGAGTTCATGTGCTGTCAGTGTTCTCATTAATATAGATTTAACTCATTATTCATTGTTTCAAGCAAGAATAAAATGTTAAACATTTGATGGTTACAGCTTCACATATGGGAGAAATGGCTGCTTTCCTCTCTGACATGCTGTAAATTTTTGGCTTTGTACTGATACTTGGACAAACATTTACCTGTTCAGCTTTAGAAAAATCTCCAATGGCAGTTTCACTCAAGTTTTATAGACCAAAACCATTTCTTTCCAGCACCCCTATCAAAGTTTGAAGACGTCATTGATTGAACACTTGGCGCATTGCTAACAGGATTCCCTTTAATCCAACCACAACCTGCCAATGTCAGTTTCTTTGCCTGTAATGTATAAAATTACAGAGGAAGGACGTGGGTGAAAGTTGTTCTAAACGAGAAGCAACAACCTTAAAAGATTCATGAGGGAGCTAATTGATCCAGTCTTCTTCCCCCGAGCCACAAACACCAGCTGGTCAATTTTGAATGCGATGCAATTAATACCTGCTATCAGCCATTATTAACACGGTCTCCATTATGCATGAGGAGTAAAGAAGGGCAGTGCTATGAGCCATGTGAGGCGAAGACTCTGCCTATCACCAGTGACCATGCAGTGACACTTAAACCTTTCCAGGTCTGGTGTCAGTAGACAGAAGGCCTATACATTACAACGCTTTGTCCTCACGGTCCACCCCCAGCAAAGTCAAGGGCGCCACAGATACTGTACCATTTTGAAAATCCCCATCAACACCTTTAAGGAGCTGAAGCTCCAGTAGCTTTGCTCTGTTTGTTTGTCAGTTACGTAATGGACATTGATTGGTGAAAATGCCTTTAGAGGTTTTATTTTTAGTGACTGATGGGTTGTACATTTGGCCTTTAAGTCTATTTGCATCCAAACTACTGCATCTCTACATCTGCAGTACTTTCTGGCCTGAGAGACAGCTGTCAGCTGACTTTCAGCATATGGCATTCTCCTAAACAGTGGGAAATGATTAGCCTTAAGCTCCTCTAATCCAATAGACTGTTAGTCCTCTCTGAGGCAGAGCGAGAGAACGGCAAGCCTGAGGGTTTGAGTGACAGTTTCAGAAAATGAGCCGAATAACCGTGCGTTTAATCGCAGGCTCGGCAGTTTGATCAGGATCCCGCAGACCAAGCCGACGTTTTAAATGGAAGCACGTTCGTGTTAACAGTCCCGCCACATGGGCGCAGCCTTGTTGCATGATTGGAAAAATCATAAACTGGATGAATGAAAATATAAATGCTGTTTATTGAATTGAATTTGAAATTGAAATACCGTGGAATACGTTGTCCTTTGACTGGGCTCCAGTGAGCACTGTCATTCACAAACTGGCTCTGAAAATGAACTTGGCCTTCTCATGATTAGGTCACAAGACTTACAGCATACACAAGATGGCTATTTTTGGGCTTGATCCCTAGAAGCTACTCAAATTAATTTGACGTCGTCCCCTCATGCGATTACACAGTTATACGCTGGTATTTCTGTGGCAGTATTTATAGCAGGTCTTGGCTGTCAGGCAGGGTTTCCCTGTTTCACACGCTCACATGCTAACTCATTAATGAGATGCGGCTCTGTCACAGATCTTATCCGATAGCCGGGCAGCGGGGTGGCTCATATGAGAGCAGAATTTAAGAGGGGTGACGATATGCTGCTGACCTTTCAATGCAGGTCGATGCAGAGTCCTGTAATAAAGTTAAAGACAGACTCAAGTCTGTGTTACTGCAAACACAACCCCGTTTGTCCAAAAGCTGAAACTTCTCGAATCGCGATTGGACAGGGCGCAGGGAGAAAACATCCAATAATAGACCTCAGCTGTCGGTTAAGCTTGTGCAGTGTTTTTCCATTAATGAAAAGTGGACCGAGCGTTGATGCAGAGAGGTGAGAGGCAGCAGTGTGTGGGAGAAGCGGAAGCAGAGGCTGTCTTAATAGATTTGATGCAGTCGTCAGCGGTCCACATAGTTCGAACAGAAAGAAAAACAGCTCAAGTTGGGATACAGCTGAGCGGGATGGAAAGTTTAATGGAAATGCCGTCCTGTGTGTCCCAGCCTTTCGACGTCATTGTAGCGGCTGATTGGTTGCATAATGTGAAGTTTGGAGTGTGTGAATGTGGGCAGCAGTAGAGGTGTAGAGGACAAAAGCTGTGCTTTGTGCCAGTAGGATTTCCTACCTCTGTAAATCCTTTTATAGTGTCACTTCCTCTCCTCTTTGCCAGCTCTTCACAACCCAACACGCCACCTACCATCTTTAGGCAAGCTTATCCCTGCACTCCAGGGTCGCCATAAGGGCAAACACTTTACCAAAGTCCTGAGTCATACGACAAATTCATTAATACAAATTGACCCTTCCTTTGCATTCACAGATGTTTTTTTTTTTATAAGTCTCTGTTTATGTTCATCATCTTTTATTTCCCACTTTCACTGCTCTGTCCCTTTCTTCAGTTTCCTCTGGGAAGACGAGCAGCGTGTGATATCTACTGGCACGGCGTGTCCTTCCATGACAATGAAAATATCGTCTCAGGGCAGGTGAACAAATTCCCAGGTATCTCACCGCTTCTGCCTCTCTCATCTCATGTAACCTTCTGCTGATGTAAAGCACCCCGCACTAAAAGTACTGCACTAACTGCAAGTGGAGCGCTATCTTTATATCAACTCACAGTACTTTGTGTATTACTCAGTATTCTGTAACCACAACAGGAGGAGGGATTTAGTTAAAGCCTTACTGATCCTCATAGCTCCAACGCTAACCTTTTCATGTCATGGTCATAATCATGACTTTAGAGACTCTAGAGATTATTGCATTGGTAAGACATGTACATCAAATCTACATCACTGGAGTGGTCTTGCTTGTATTTATCTTACACTATATGACACTTGTGTACACTTGTGTATCGATCTGCATCTCCTCAGAATGTCATGACTGTTTATTGGGAAATCCTCATAGATGCTCCAAAGACTTGCTTTCCCAGAGCAATATTATTTTCTTTGAAATCTGCTTTCCAAGATGCATTTTTTCAGACAATCTCTTGCATTTGTTGTATCTCTGAAACAGCGCTTTGTGCATTGCAGGGATGATTGAAATGCTGAGGAAGATTAACATGAGCCGGGCAGTGCGGACTATGCAGGAGTTGTTCCCAGAAGAGTACGACTTCTACCCCCGCTCCTGGATCCTGCCTGAAGAGTACCAGCAGTTTTCCACTCAGGTATAGCTGCAAGACTTCAGAACAAAGGCATCATGACGCTGGACGTCTTTGCATTGACTGAAATAAGTGCTTGCACTGATGTCCGTCTGTGCAGTGAAACATGGATTCTATATGTAGTAGTAGAAACTGAGCAGTTGTGGAACCGTTTCAGAAAATGTTGCATTGGCTGTGGCTCACAAGAATAAGATGAGAGAAGATTTGAGGTGAATTTTTGTGTAAACATTGGAACATTTTTTTATTTAACCTGGTCAAGACAGTAAGATAAAACATTGCAATAGTTAATAATAAATAAATCCTAAGCTAGCTGGAAGATGCTCGAGCATTTCCAGTAGTGTTGAATTCAGCTGGAGAAATCAAATTCCTTCGTTTAAATGAACCTTTTTGGCAGCAGACATTTTGACACAACGCCATCAGCGTAAGTGCTGCTAATGAAATTAACAATGGCCACATTCCATTTATGTGGCTGCAATCGGTGATTGCCTGTAAGTCAACAAGCATAACAGCATTGCCTTGGACCTGGAAGCACTGAAATGGAATGTGGCCATCATTAATGTGATTAGTCACAGGTGTGCTTTCCCTGCTATCACCAGTCAAAACGTCTTTTGCTTTGCAGGCTGCTCTAACCCTACGTTTACACGTAGCAGGGTATTTTGGAAAACGGATATTTTGGCTCCTCTGTTTTCAAAAATAACATCGTGCACACAACATCGTTTTCAAAAATGTTGACGTTTACATGAACCCGGATAAATACGCCGTCGAGCACATCATAACTATACCAAACCAATGGGCACGAGTGTAAACAGGTCGCTCACATGACGTTAAGTATTTTCAGTTGCATGTTGTGACGTTTCAGAACCTAAAACGCCGTTTAACCCCGTTTACACGCCAACACATAACCGGCGTTTTCAGAAATCTCCACTTTTTTTAAAAATGATCGTTTTCAGTGAAAAAAAACTCTGTTTGCATGTAAACAAGAGGCCAAACCGCATGAAAACATGCATTTTCCCTAAGTGTAAACGTAGGCTAAGTGGCTACAGCTGAAAGCATGAAGGCCTTCTTTCATATCTCTCAGAATTGGTCATATTTCAGCGGTAAACGACACAAATGCTGAAGTTGAGGAGTCTGCTGGTGTCTTTACACAACGCTCTCCACTGCTGCTCTTTTCTCTCTGTGCGCCGTTAAAACCAAGCTACTTCACAGCAGCAGTGCTCTGAGTAATGTGACCTGTTTAATTCTTGTCATGCACTCGCTTCGTTGCTCACTTTCCTTCAGGTGGAAATACAGACTGTAACACATTTATGAAAATGACCCTTTATGGTCATCTGGAACTCCTTAACACATGGTTGAATCGAGCAGGATGATCTTGTAAAGGAAATTCAGAGCTGAGTGAGTGTACACACTTACGGCAGGGAGAGAGAGGGTGAAGAGGACGTGGTAGGACGAGCGATCCCTCGACTGCGTTTCCCCGACTGACCGCATTGTTTATGCACATCACAACCACGTGAGCCATTCACCAACCAGCTGTAAATGTAGTGACACTGAAAGCGTTTATCCAGATTTGCATATTTATGTACGTCAATTTAAAAGGAAAGGCGACGACACGCGGAAAGAACCATTTCAAATATCAGCTTTTTGTCCACGCCAGGTTTGCAAGTAGATTAGTAGTTTTATCAATGGCATGCCCTTATTCTACAACATCATGATTTGTGATCGTACATAAATGCAGAAATTCAGCGTTTCCACCACAGCAAGCAGTTTAATTGATTTTGTCCATGGCTGGTTAAATCTCACTTCCTGTTATCAGGGAGGGAGTTTCAGTGTTGATCTGAATTGGTGATGTAGTTGCATGGGCGGATGGTCAATTATTCTGATTTAAGGATGTCAAGTTCAGAAGCAGTAATACGGTATATCCAGCAGGGGGCAGCAGAACATCACTGTTTTCATTGCATTGTGCGTTACAGCAGACAAAACTGCTTCCCCCTGCAAAGACTTTTTTTTTTTTTTTTACAAGTCTTAGGCTTTTTTTGAAAATGCTTTGTATCACTCAAAGTCAGGGACCGTGGATTTGAAGGTTGCATAAAGTATGAAACCCATGTGAGTCAAGTGTTGTGAGTAACTTTGGGGCGTTTGAGAACCTTACCTTGTCTCACTCTCTGCCGTAGATTCGCATGGTGAAGGAGAACGATGCCACGGTGAATCCCACCTTCATCGTCAAGCCGGACGGGGGCTCTCAGGGGGACGGCATCTACCTCATCCGTGACCCCGGTGACCTGAAGCTCATGGCGGGTTCACAGGCCAAACAAGCTGTGGTCCAGGAGTACATCCATAAGCCGTTACTCATTGACAAGCTCAAGTTCGACATCCGCCTCTACGTGTTGATAAAGTCCCTGGAGCCGTTGGAGATTTACATTGCCAAGGAAGGCCTGACACGCTTTTGCACCGAGCCCTACCAGGTAGCCATGACGGTGCTAATGACGCTAACTGTGAAGCTGTTCATTTGCTTTGATTCTATGAAACATGCATATAAAGATAATCCCTCGCTCGTACTCTGACTGTGCAGGAGCCAAGCCAGAAGAATCTCAGCCACGTCTTCATGCATCTGACAAACTACTCCCTCAACGTCCACAGCGGCAACTTTGTCCACTCAGACAGCCATAGCACGGGCAGCAAGCGCACCCTCTCCAGCGTGTTGTACAGGCTGGCAGCTAAAGGCGTCGACATCAAGAAGGTGTGGTCGGACATCATCGCGCTTGTCATCAAGACCGTCATCGCCGTGGTGCCTGAACTTAAAGTGTACTATCAGGCTGATATACCGCCTGGCAAACCAGGACCCACGTGCTTCCAGGTTGGTAGTGCGTAAAGTTGATTTAGGAGTTTCCTCGTGGAGTCTTGATTCACTTTAATTAATTTTTTGCAAGTAGCTTTCTAGTTCTTCATAGTGGACGCTTCAAACCAAATGTTTCCTCACTTTTTGTACACAACTTCTAGTTTTTAAAGAAAGTCATTACTGAGTGCATTTCTTGTAGTTTCCACTGAGCTCTTCTTCTGTTTTCACTATTGATTTCCACCTGGACCATTAACACTTAGGGATGTGTTTGTGTCTCAGATATTAGGTTTCGACATCCTGATGATGAAGAACCTGAAGCCAGTATTGCTCGAGGTCAACTCCAACCCCAGTATGAGAATAGAACATGAGCAGGAGGTGCGGATGAATATCAAGATCACTAATCTAGTATCATTATCACTGTTATTCACTTTGCTGTAACAGATATTTGTATGTGTTTCAGGTGGCACCAGGAGTTTTTGAATATGTTCCCAGTCCAGTTGACAAAGAGGTCAAAGTGGGCGTGATCAGGGACACTCTGCGCCTTATGGACCCTGGCCACAAGAAACCTTCAATGTAAACACACACACTTACACACTCGCACAGTGGGCACACAGTTTGAAGAACATCCTCTGTTCTTTGTCTGCTGGTCTTAAGCGTCCACTTTTAAGGGCATGATATCTCACTCTGCCCGTCCCTCCTCGCAGCCCGGCTCTGCAGCGCCGACCAGCTCCCCATAAGCCTGTTAAATGGAAAAATTAAATTCAGCTGAGCCGCGGTGGAAATTCACACATTACTGTACAAGTGTGGTGGCTCAGACTCTGTGGCTGACTGGCCCTGTGTGGTGCCTGGCTATAAATCTCCTCGACCATTAGGGTTTGTGTTTTTTTCCCCCCTCTCAATCTGTTTTCCTTCTATGACAAGAAGATTTACTGTTTCTATTCTACCACCATCTCCATTTCTTGCCTCTCTCCCCTCCCTCCCCCTCCTTCCCTCACTTATTGCTCGCTCTCTCTCCAGATTATCTTCCATATCAGATATTCGGTCTGCTTTGTTCTGCAAGTGAGAAGCATGCCTTCTCCGGGATAATACCCGCTATTATAATCATAACCAGTAGCATATTGACATAATGCGCCTATAATATGTTTAATCCTCGTTCCTCTTGGTTTGCTGTGTTTTCATCTGGCTGGAATCTGTCAAACCACATTTTGTACTTGTCAGTGGATGGATTACACAACAGTCTAATGCAGTATATGCATTTACAGCTGTTCCTTTCATTGAATTCCTATCGACGGTACACACTTTTGGAGAACCTTAATCCTTTATTCCAATGTCCCTTATACTTTTTATGTTGACTGAGACCTCAGGCCCTGAGTTAGAGGGGATTACTCAAAATCTTTCTTTCTGGGTCTTTACACAGTTTTTGTGCTTGAACAACAAATACTCGATTCCCCAGTCAGTCAACTGAGAGAGAATTACTCAGCAGCTCTTTGTTTTTTACAATCAGTTAACCAGTGAAGTCATTTTCCCAGCAGAAATGTCAAACATTCTCTGGTTCAGACTTCTTAACTGTGAGAATTTGCTCCTCCTCTTCATCTAATGTGATAATAAATGTGTTATGTTTGGGTTTTAGACCGCTGATCAGACAAAATAAGCAGTTTTTAAGATGTCACTCTGAGCTTTAAGAAATTCATGATCAGCATTTTTCTGACATTTTCTTACGCCAAATGATTAATTGATTAGTCAAGAAAATGCTTGCAGATCATCAATAAGGAAAATTACAGGAAGACCAATAAATCAGTGTGACTAATACTGACTAATTGCAAATGTATCTGTGCTATCTGCGCTCTGTGCATAAGATAGATAAACAAAATCAAGGTGTCTGTATGGGAAACGTTTGTTTCTGTTACGTACTTGTGTAAAAAAGACTCTTGGTTGATGCGTCATATCATATATCAGATTTTCTTCACACTCAAGTGTCTCTGTCAGTGTCAGTCAAGCTATAATGAAAGTAACTGTTAGTTGCAGCCCTACACAATTTACACTTTTTGACAAATGACCGTGATTGTTTTCTAAATCTGCCTCATTCCTCTGTGTGTACACACCTCTGCTTTGCTTCTCTGCTCTATCCTAGATCCACACGGGCCCTTACTCTCCAAATTTTAAGCCTCCTAAAGCCAATTAAGTAGTAGAAGAATATCTTTATAAAACATCTCCGTGTGAGAGAGTATTTACAGTCTGCAGTCATGTGGTGAAAAGAGGCTTAAATCCAGACTGGGGCAAGGTGTATCATGGTGGAAAGGAGCTCGGTGATCTTTAATATGATATAATTCAGCGTGTCTATAAAAGTGTAGCACTGCTCATAGTGAGCTGTAGAAGGAACAGTGACGCCGACGAGGACAGGGTTTATGATGTGAGGCCAGTTATAATGTCAAGCAGTATTTTTTTTTAGAGTCTATGTATCTTTACGTCTGCAGACATATACCGTGACACTAAACAGGGTGGAAGTGGTGATAAAGTTCTGAACTGTATATCATAGTAAGCAACAGCAGTCTAACAGGTAGTGGTATGGATGTGTGTGAGATGTGGTTAGAGATCAAGATGTGAACTCTCAGCTGTTAGATAAGAAAATCAGATTAACAATAACAAGACTGTTACTGCTAATCAATGGCTGCAGTTAGAAGGTGGAACAAGATGAAGCGTGAAGCTGAGGCTTTTAGCCAAACCTCCTGGAGTACACATCATAAATTAGGACTGTGATATCAAAAAACCTCTGGCCAAAAGGTCTCTCTGTGTCATCTCCTGCAGTAACCGTACCGTTGTGGTTTAGCACAGCTGAAAATGTTTGCTTCCCAAACACAAAGATTTAGTATTCATGTCTGATTGTGATTGCAGGCGAGTGCGTCAGCTTTGCAGATAGCGACAGAGTTTTGTTGTTAGCGGGGAAATATGCTAATTGTGTCCCAACTAGCAAATGCTAATATTTATTAAATCAGCCATTAGATTGGACAGGCTCCAAAAATGTAATCATCGCCGCAGCCAACGATGTGGGTGGAAAAGGAGAGCTCGCTCATCATCCAGCTCCACAGTGTGTTTCTTTGTGTGTTTACATCGGCACAGAGGCAACTGCATTCTGCATGTGTGTGTGATGGAAAACACACTTTTTGCATTGAATTTTATCTACAATAAATGGAGCCATTTGTGTGTGAGGATGTGGCACTGGCCAATAGTGGAGGAAGTCCTCAGTACTTGTACCATAGTGTAGAAATACTCCAGTTCAAGTCCTGCATTTCAAAATCCTATCAAAGTAAAAGTACGTCATTATCATCTGCAAACGCAAAAGGGATCAAAAAGCAAAATTCCTCATTCTGTAGAAAATACATCAATGTGTATGAAGCATTTCACTGTAGAAGCTGTTTGAGCTGGAGCTAGTTTGAACTATTTTAGGTGTTTTTTTGTGGAATATTGGATATTCTACCTCAAACAGATGAAACCATCTGAGAAGAATTCGCGAAATGACTTCACATTGTTGTTTGATATCCGGCCCGTGATGGCGGTGGCGTCTGCAAACTTCACAGCGAAGCTCTCTCCGTGTTGGGGATTGCAGCCCTGGGAGGGTCCGGTGTTGAGCACGTGGACTAGAGGAAGTGTTACTGCTGTAATCTGAACCGTCTGGGGTCTGTGTGTGAGGAAGTCCAACATCCAGTTGCAGAGTGTGGCGCTCAAACTCAGAGCGCTAAGTTTGCCCTTCAGTTTCAAGGGGGAGGTGGCGTTGAATGTTGAGCTGAAATCAACAAACAGCACTCTGATAGATGTGGAAATGGCATCATCTGTGGATCTGTTGGTTGTGAATACAAACTGGTGGGGGTCCAGGTTGGCCTCACACATGAGTGGAGCGCTTTGCAAGCCAGTGATGTTCTGGATTGTTCTGGATCTGAGCCGATGTCTCTACTTTGCCTCCTTGATGTCAGCTGTCAGTTTTGCTCTGCGGGTGTTGCTTGCTTCCTTGTCACCTGACCAAAAAGCAGCTTTTTTTTTTTGGCTCCGGATAGGGCCCTCGCCTCTCCATTCACCCAGGCTTTCTGGCTGGATGAACGATTTAATTGTGTTTGTGATCAAAACATCATCAACACGTTTGCTGATGCACGATGTCAGCGTCGATGTAGACTGCGATGATCGATGTGGTCTGTGCATTTAGAGCAGTCCTGCAGAGCTGCTGCAGCTTCATCCGTCCACACTTTAACACTGTTTTTCTGATGGTTTGACCCTTCTTATCAGATGGAAGTTAGCAGGAGAGGAACATCAAATATGGTGCCAGGAATGTTGAAAGTACAACATTTCCCTCTAAAATGCAATGGAGTGGAAGCATAAAATGAAAATCCTTAAGTACAAATACCAAAAAAATTACTTATTTATGCTATTTGAGTTTTTACCTAAGATCCATGTAACTGCAGAATGTGAAAATTAAACAAAGCTAACACAAATAATGCAAGCTTTACCAGCAATTTGATTTCTAATGAAGAAGAGAAGCTAACTCTGCTGGTTATGGGAAATAAGCAAACCACCCTGATTGCCCTTTTTTCACCAATTTTTAATAAGAAGACATGATTGAAGCTGACATTCACATGCATAAATTTACATTCAGCTGTATTTTAATGGGGAGAGACTGATTTGACTTCTTTTTCTTCTGCAAACTTTCAGAATCATTAGCGTTTGACAGCGTGAACAAATGTTCCCGACATCATTGCGGGAGGTTAAGTCATTTGTTTACTGCAAAGCTGGTCTACCGGCAAGTAAACATACTTGTGTTGCGTTCGCTGACAGCTGTTCAGCAGTGGGATGGATGGGATTCAGTCATTCAGAGCGCAGAGTTTAGACTGAAGTCACCCCCGCATGAATTTAACTTGTCAAGATGAAGTGAAAGAGAGGTGAGAACTGACCAGGCACACAATACAAAGGTACAGCTAAGTCAGAAAAATGGCGCTGCTATTTAAAGAGCCGAAGTGAGAGCTTATATAAGAGAGAAGGAAAATTTTAAATGGCAGAAAAGGAGAGGACCAGGGGATGGCATTTGGGAGAAAAGTGGGAAGACATAAATGGGGAATTAGGGGGAGGAGGGTGTGATGGTATCAGTGACTCTCAGACATGTACTTCAGGCACCCAGCTCATTAGTCCTGTGTATGGTGTCTCTGAGGGTGATTTATGAGCCATTATGAAAGGTGTGCGCGAGTGTAGGCGAGAACAAAAAGCTAAAATTCATAGGCGCACATGCCTTAAAATAAGGTAAAAGGGGCACGACTGCAAAAACATCCTCTGCATGAAAAGAAATAATAGGTGCAGAGGTGGATTTGAGTGCAGTCCAAAGGAACTAAGGAGGAAGCGTGTGTCCAAAACGCAGTGTTTTAAAAGCTGGGACCTCACTGTGGCACTGTGGACGCTTCGAATAACTGCTCACAGACACCACTTTAACACAACAGTGACATAACACCTTTAGGTTGAGACTTAAAGATGTTGATCGAACACGTCCAGCAGTCACGGAGTTTCATTACGTTGGTCTCTAACTGTGTCTGTCTGTCTGTCGTTTGATGCTGAGCAGGTAGTGCGCGGTGGCTCTTTTGAGCTTTTTTGCCGTTGGCTTGCCGCATCTGAAAATAGCGCTATGAGGGTGAACAGTAAAGATGCTGTAATGAGCTGAAACTGGCTATAAGGCTCTGTGAAGCCGGGTGGGAGCTGCAGATTCAGGCGGTTCATCACTACGAGGGACCCTTTCCACATCACAGGATACACGGCTTCATACTGATTCTAGCTGCTTTAAGTTTTCTGACTCTAATGTTTGTTTGGATGGAAACAAGTGAGCAAAGGAGAAACCGTTAAATCATTTACACAATAAAGGGTTTGTTGTTACCTGTGGGAGGCGATTCAGATTGCTAAAATGGACAAAAGTGTGCAAAAGCTTTGTAGATTCATTCACCAGGAGGCCGGAAATGGCAGATAATGACAGCTGAATTGGGCCTGGTCCTCCTTGTATACACTCAGCTAACATTTGGCACCAGGCCCCTGCATGCCTTTTTAATAACCTGCCATTCTTCACCTTTTACCCTCTCGCTTCTCCTCCATCCTTTCCTCTCTCCGTCTGCTGGGAATGTTTGGAGACGTTCCCCTCACTGTCTGTCTGGCTGTCAGCTTCTGTTGAAGACGTGTCCGTTTTTAGCCGAGCCTGTCCTGTCTAAATAGATGTGGGTGGTGTCCCTCTGGCTGCTGAGGGATGATTGATTCTATTAAACATTCAGCAGTGCTCTCTCAGTGTCATTCACACTGCTTACTAATTCATGGAGAAAGAAACTGCCTCAGTACTGTATCCCCTCTTCGCGAACGTGCCGCGGTCTGTTTTCTCTCGGTTGCTTGTGCGTTAGCGTGGACGCGTGTTGACAGTAGGAGTTGTCCTCAAAGGCCCGGCACACCAGCGAGGTGTTTTCACTCAAACTGGCTGATCCGTCCGCTCAGGTCGGTATGATGAGCATTATTTGAGGTCACTGGACTCCATGAACTAATAAAAATCATAAAGGTGTAGTTGGTACTGGCCTGTAGCAACAGGTGCAGCATAGCTAGCAGGGAGATGTCAATCAAACTCGGTGTGCACATATTATATGAGGGTATATGTGCCCATTCATTTTCTATGAGAGATGGCGAATCCCTCAAGAAGAGCTCAATGGGATAGCTGGCGGCGAGCGTCAGGCAAGGAGTGAGGAACGTGCCATCGGTTCTCCAGTGTTCCACATCGACAGGCGGGCGTGAGAAAGGCGGCGCTACGCCAGAAAAATGCAGGAAGGAAACAGATTGCAAGCTAGCAAACATGAGTGTAAAGCAATGAGAGTTTCTTTTTTTTTTAATGCAGATATTAGAGTGTTGGTGATGCTCAGACAGCTTTTCTTTTTCTTTTGTGAGGGGATGTAAAGTCATTTCGGGCCAGAGGTCGGCCATTAAAGGCTCCCTGTGGAATATCAATGCTAACACACAAAAAACCCACTTTTGTTTACTTTCAGCTGTCACTCAAACTCGATGTGTGTAGGCCACCAGACACATTGAACACATTTCCCGCCTCATAAAAACCTCATTGAAACTAAGTTGTACTTCCTTATTTACTCTGAACTACCACCTTTGTGCCACGAAGCGATTGGCTCGTGGACTTCTTCTTGCCCGCTTAAGTAACTGACATAAGTGCTTTTCCACATCTGCCTGCTCAGCAGTCAGAGCATCAGACGTGAGGTCAATAATTAGCTCTAAAAGCACAATTTGTCCACCATCAGTAGTTGCTATTGAACTGGCAGTATGGGTCTTTGTCTGTGGGTCTGTGTGTCCGTCTGACCGAAGGCGAGGCTGAACTCACACACACTCGCAGAGCGGAGAGGATGAAGCCTCCACTTCAGCTGCATTCACACAGAATCTGCCAATGCGGCGCCTTCCCGCAAGGTCGTGCGGAGGCGTGGGCGTGTGTGTTTCTGCTTTTGAGTGTAACCGCCGTGGAACAAGCAGAAAATGAAGTTGAATTCTTTGATTGACAGCTTTGCTCTTGCTAACACCGCTACCTCTCTTCATTCACTCTCTAGCTCGCTCGCCCGCCACTACTCTCTCTCTCTCTCCCACTCTCTGGCTACTTGAGCTGAGGAAGGTGGGCCAACTTTATTGACAAACAGCAACGAACAAATCCTGCAGAGCATGCCTTTAACTATCTTCTCTCCGTAAGAATTCAAAGCCGATTTTGATTGGACCAGATTTGATTCTAAATGCGACGCATGTAGATGCATCTTGCTGCTGATGCAGGTAAATGTTGCTGATGTAAGCACAGGTAGTAAAAAGGCTGTGCGGCGGTGGTGAGATGCGCGAGTCAAAAGAGGGTTATTTACCCTTCATACAACATTACTCTTCCTGTTTGCCCTGCCAAGCCCGACTGTAAGTGCAGACTCAGGTGAAAAGCGTGGTGTGTTCGTCTAGCTCAGGTGGTCGGCTGTCTGTTGCTCTGCTCTCTGCTGTTGGCCTTATGGTCTTGTGCTCCAGTCCTGCAGAGCTTGAAGGCTATTATTCAGCCCTAATGATGGACAGCACAACATAGAACTGTAAATGTAGGGAATTTTGACTAAAAATCTTCAGATCTTCTATTTAAATGTTCCATGAACTTGCTAAAACACGTCACTGAAATACAGCGCAGTAAAATGTATGATAATCTGTTGTTTTTGTCTCATTCCACGGCCAAAGCTCCCAGCCTAGAGCTGAACACGGCGAGGAGATTCCCACGGAGGCAGAAACACAAGAGAGGAGCCCGGATGAAGGAGCTCTGCCCTCGCTGTGCCTGAAGCAGGTTTACCCCAAGTACACCAAGCAGTTCAGCCACCTGCGGCTGGTGGAGCGAATCGCAGCGCTCTTCATACGCTTCCTCGGGGTCAAAGGCAACATGCGTCTGGGCCCCACCGCCTTCCGAACCTTCATCAGGTGCAGACTTCATTTATTTATTTTCTGGCATCCCTGTTAGCTTCTGTCATAGCTAATCTTCCTGGTATCCACACATAAACAAAAAGGCCAAATAAGATAAATCAGAGCTGATCTCAATACAACACAACCAAATCCATAACATCAGGAAGCTAACACGTTGAAGGCAGAGAGCGCCAACCAAGCACAGATACATGACAGCTGATGAGTGGAATACAGCTTCATTTAAACACACAGGCATTCATATAATACATGAAAACTGGGTCAGTGTGAGAGAGAAACACGTGTTCATTCAGACTGCGGCTGCAAATTTTATGCATTTTCTGTAACCATCATTAATGATTAGTAAGATATAAAACGTCTTTTTTCAGTCGCAGTTTTATTTAAACAATTCTCGTGGCACATTAGTTATATGAAACATTAACTCTCAAAGCACGAAAACCAACAGAATAATAAAGGAGTAAGGCCCTCGTTTGAGACGGCCCGTCCTCCTTATTCAGCCAAACAAAACAGAGCAAAATGAGACGCAATTACCGCCGTTTCTAGACCAAACCAAAGAAACAAAAAGTGCTGCGGAAAAGGAAACTAAAAAATACTCCAAACCGACATGACTGCATGTGGGAGGGGCGGTGTTTGGAGCTGGTGGTGTTTTGAACCTTTGAGTGCTAAAACACTGCCTGTATTTTAAGACACAATGTTTACGTCGAGCGTTTTCCTCTTTTCCGATGCTGGACTACGTAAAATCACTTCCTGCCCTCCATCTGCAGTTCGCGCCACAACAAAGAGTGACGTGACGTCGTATGTAAACAACCTATCGAAGTTTAGCATGTTTCCTCTTATGAGCAGCGGACCATGTGACTGAATAATACTCAAGCCGAGACAACGATGATGAATTGATTACACTTTTCATGACAGCTGCATTGACGGAAGCAGGGCTGTACGCTTACTTTAGGTGGTAGCACTGCTGCTAGCAAGTTAAAAATTTTAGTGGCACAAAGAAAAATGTAGTAGCACACACAGCTGGACAGTTAGTTAACGTGTTTATTGGCTAAATTAATTTGATACTGATAAGAAATTCTACAATTAAACTGATTGTTTAACCTTCATTTTTCCTCCACCTGAACACAACAGGATGAATTTAAACATTTTTAAACATGAAAAATCAAGTGTTATATTTTCAATGGGCATCAGTGAACTGTCTGCTGGTCTGAATCAGACATGGCCGTCCGTTCACCTGCCGCCATGCAATACTTACAAAACACTGCCTTTTTGCTCTGGTCGTATAAAGCCAGGTGAAATCTTTTAACCACTGAGGCTTGAATCGATTCATTTTTGTCTCTGAGGAGACAGGCCGGTCCGATGAAGAAGCGACGAGTGACGAAGATTCAGCGTCAGACTCCGTAAATGCTGTAGTAGTACTATTTTCCTCCAAACGGCGTCTTTTATCCTCGTTGTCGTGACCTACCGAGGTAGAAACTACAGAAAAATACCTCTTCATTTTGCTTGAGTCTTCTTGTTATTCTTAGTTGTTGCGGTTGGTTTGTCACAAAAATGGTACAAAAGTCATGATTTCCCGGCACAGATCAGCGAGGGCGGGAACGTTTACCTGGAAATGTAGTTCTTTTGTATTCGGATTGAGAAGGACAGTACACACTTAGAACTACAACTCCCATGAAGCATTGTTCCAACAACTGATGAATAGGACAAAAAAGGCAAATTTTTTTGTATAGCACAATTATACACCAGGCAAGCAAGTGCTTTACAGAAGCATAAAAATACATTATAATCATACATTTCAAAGAAAGAAAGAAAGAAAGAAAGAGATTAGAAGAGAATAAAAATAAATAAAATAAAATACAATTAAAGGAAAATTAAAAACAGAAGCCAGTAAAAGACAATAATTTAGCATAGGACAAGAGAGTAATATAGCCTAGTTTTCCCCACTATTCTTTTAGACGTGATACCAGCGCAACACCGTCGCACTCGTGCTGGTGGATGCAAGTTTCTCTTCGCACAGAATGATTTTTAGTAGCAAATGTGACAGAAATTGTCGCACTGCACAGCTCTGACTGAAGTTTTCTTAACAGTATTATTAACATGAGCAGGAACATCAAGTGTCAAAGTGTCTGATATCAACTTCTCCTTCCTTTTAGTAATAAAAAAAACTTTGCTGGTCAGCGTCAATGTGACACACGCTGACTTATCTTTGACTGCAAGTAGAAACGAGCAAATGTGGTTCCAGTTGGACTTGGAAGACGTGGACTGACACGTGGGATGTCCTGCTTGTTTTCAGGACCTGTAAACTGAGCAACAGTAACTTCACCATGGCTTCAGTGGACATCCTCTACATAGACATCACACGCCGCTGGTCAGGAGCGACGCCCGACTCCAGAGAAGCAGGTAACATACACACACACACACACACACACACTACACACAAGAAAACAACATGTAGAGGACAGAGAGCCGCGTATCCTTGAGACTCGGAGCAAATAACGCTCTCGGAGATAATTGCGTGTCATTCTTTGTCAGATTCCCTCTGACACTGTGTACCGTAATTGAAATGAGCCGAGATCACAATGTGACAGCGGAGAGAGCATCCGGCATGAATTATTCAGACGCTGCACCTCGCGAGGAGTGTTTGCGAGGCGGAGCGGATGGATGGAGATCACATGGACCAGGATGGAAGGGCCCGCACAGAGGAGGCTGTGGGCTGAATGTAGAGTGAGCTCATACGCATTCAGGGAGACCGAAGTCGGTCTGTTATTTCTGTGTGCGCATCAGAGGGTTTGTGGGGAACTCATATTTACGAGGTTTGTTTTTTTTCTCTGGGACGCGCGGCAAAGTTTTCAAAGGACACATGAAGGAATTTCTGTAAATGCTGACTCTTCTTGTGTTAATAATTCCACAGCAAACGGCCGACCAGCTCGCCGTGTTAGCGCGCTGTGAGCTGACATCTCATTCATTTTTTGATTTTCTTTTCTTTTTTTCCTCTCCTTGGTATTCTGCTCATTCGTCTCCCTCTTATAGGTGGAGAATAACAGGGGCTGCGCTATGAAATATGAGGGAGACCACCGGGTAAAAACCCAGCTCCCGCTCAGCTCCTGCCCGTTTTCTGAACACTTCGCTGTTTTGCCATTCATTCCTTGACCTTCGCATGCTCAGACCTTGAGATCTGAAAGTTGCACCGGCTGGTCTCGTCCTCTTTACCCTTAAAAAGCAGCAGCGGTTCAATGGTTTGATGAGCGCGAGAGGAGGAAACTGCAAACATACAGTTCATGTGTGTTAAGATTACCTCAGATTATTCTTACTCTGAGCATCTCAAATGAGCTTTCAGGGGCGTTTTCACGAGAGACTACAGTGCAAAGTTATTTTAGAAAGGACAACACCTAAAAACAGTTCCCATTATTATGGTCTGTTGACTGCATGTGTTTGGTAGCTCTTTATATTAAGGCGCACCTATTCATTTTCATCTAGTTGCCTTTTAGCATGCATATTAGCACCGCAGTGGTTGGCTCTTTATTGGTCTTTATAAAGAGCTTCTTAATGCTTTATTCTGCATGACCAGATTTTACAACCACTGAGCCTTTAATAGTTTTCCCTCAATAACCTCCTAATTACTGCTTACTGATAGTGCTTACTGGAATTTTTTGTACATAAATTACCATCTTAATAAGCAAACCTGAACCCTTAATAACTGGAACCCCCAGTATGAGGAATTAAGAACTTCTTTATGACGAAGAGCCACTAAGCTACTAATACGCGTGCTAGATGCAGCCAATTTCCCCAAATTTCAAACTGCTCTGGCACTTTCATGCCATGTTTATAGTCCCTCTACACATCCAGGGTTCCCACATGTCCTGGAAAACCAGACTTGAGAGAAAAAGTCAAATGTGCTGGAAAATTTCAACACTATTTTCCTTTAGCTGAGCATGAACTATGAATGAAAGGCATGAAAACAAGGCAAGAAATGAAAACAACAGGAGGAGACAGTAAAAGTAGAACAGCTAAACGTTGTGCCTGTGTACTCTTTTAAATCAGGCTTTTACAGACAGACAGGAACACATTAGTGTAAGGTGCAACGACGGTCTGTCACAGCAGCTAGATCTTCATTAAACATGTCCTTGAAAAGTCCTGGAAAACTCTAGAAAAGAGTGGGAACCCTGGATTTGCTCCAGCCTCACCTCACCCACACCTTCTGTTTTACAGGCATGGGGCTACAAGCATTCGTGGAAGCCTTCTTCTACCTGGCAGGTCGCAGGTTCAAATCCCTGGCGCTGCGGGAGCAGGTAACGTCACTGCTGGCGCTGTGCGAGGCTCAGCTCGAGTCCCCGACCGCCGTCGAAGACAGGCGCTCCGTGAGCTGCAGCAGGGCGCTGCCGCGAGCCAACAAGGCCCAGACGCTGGGCGCCACCAACCCTCAGCTCAACTCCCCGGCTCCCCTGCGAAGGGCCGCCAGCCAGGACTACCGGCTGCATCAGAGACTCAAGCCTCGCACACTCAGGGCCAACGTGGAGAACTGAGAGACGGCCTCGGCTCGTCCTCCCAAACACTGCCGTCAGCCTTCTCCACGGGAGCAGGAAAATTACGTATCCACCTCTCCTCCGCTAGCTCCCGCAAGGGGGGTATGATGGGAGCTGAGAGAAGGACTAGCCGGACCCCCGCTGGCTGACTCGCAGGAGGACTGTTCTACGCCTGATTGCTTTTTTTTTTTTTCGTTTCAGAAGAGGAAGATGTCTGCAGGGGGGGGACAGGAGTGGATATAGAGCGAGGGAGGTGAGGAGCGTTTCTTCCTCCCCTCCTGATGTTCTAAAGTATGAACAGTGTGGTCCAGTCAGGAGGAGCATCAGGCCGCTTTTAATGTCCTTACTGATTCTACAGGGCAGCTATTCGCTCCCCTCCACCTTCGTCCAGGCAACACGTGCACCGAAACATTCTTTTCAGGGATAACGTTAGACACTCCGGCTTTAGATTTTAACGCATTTACACACATAAATACAGTAAATGGGTGGAAGGGACGGTCCTCAGTGTGTGTATTATATTCTTGAATTTGCACAACAACTGTTTGAACTATTACATTTGCACAGAAATGGATGCGAGGGTGACTGAGCATTTGTGTGGGCATATTGTGTGTGTGTGTGTGTGTGTCTGTGTGTGCGTACACTGTACTGCATTTATTTGTGTTTAGCTCAGTGGTGAGGGCCTATTCCCAGCCAGCGGCTCAGCTGTGCGTTCTAGCTCCGTGAGCCCATTAGTGATGAGTTAAGTGAATAAGTATTCAAAGGGAAAAGGCCACGCCGCCACTTATCCTCTTTCAGTTCAGCAGCTATTCCAGTCAGGCAGCCTCAGACCTCCAGCAAACACGTTTTTAGGATGATTACTTAGTAGCCACACGACTGCCATTGGGAATTGATGATTTCAGAAGTAATTGCACGGCACAACATTTCACAATGCAGACAGCTGCAGCGTTTCCGTCATGTGATTCAGACGGCTTTTGTGATCGAAGGTCAACCAGGGTGTGATCGCACGTTTTTTTTTTTTTTTTCCTTTTAGGATGAGTTTGTGACATGCAGACCAATAATAACGTGATGTGTTACACAAAGGACGCTCTCACGTATCACTTTAACACCTGCAGCGGGGCAGCTGTTGGGCACATGCAGTGAACTCACCGTGTTTCTGCCATACATCCTGTAGGACTAATATATCCACCGCCGTGTGTATTTGATAAAGTAGATTGATGAGCTTATTAACAGTGATCAGTCATATGAATGAAATGAATTGATAGCAAAAAATATACAGAAAATAAAGTTAATTTCTCTTTGAACTGATGATGTGTGTGTTGATGTGGCCACCGCGTGAAACCGATCAGAAACTTTAATTCACTTTTTCTTTTCTGCTGATTTTATTTGTTCTTATTACATAAATATGCAAATATGGTCGAGCAGAATCATGCAAAGTCTAGATGCGTGTTACTGCAGATACACTGTACAGCTCGTCTGTGCACCGTTCTTGTCCTACCTCTGAGTGATTTCCCCGATGGCTTCATTAAAAAGGGCACCATTTGTCACATCATAAGGGGATGATATGCCGCGTAATGGCAGCGCTGTTGGCAGTTTGTACTATTTACATCTCTGTCTTATCAAGGCGGGTAGATGAGCCTGAAATAGCTCCTTTTTTGTATGTTTTAAGACCTTAGATATGTTTCCCAGTGCGACCGTCTGCCAATGTTTCCTCGACCTTCTGTCGCAGAGGCTGCCGATGCCAGTCGATGCTCCAGCTTTCGTGTCTTTAGTCTTCAGAGTTTGTTTTGTCCCCCTGGTTCGACGGCTGAGATGTCCGTCACGAGCCAGAAAGATGGATTTTATCTTTCAGCTTCCGTTGACATTTCGTGCTACTTTAACGTGTCAAAACACCTCTTCTGTCCTCGGCTTTGGTCAGCGGTGCTCATGAAATAACAGTGATCACCCTTCAGCGGTGAAAGAAGTACGCACTCAGATCCTAAAAGTTAAAGTGGTAAAACTGCAATATTTGAACCCTGTAATCAAAATTTCATGTGGAAGCAGCATTTAAGTGAAATTGGTTACAATTAAGCTTTTTCAGCTACTTACAAAAGGGCTGAACAATGAATAGAAATGTGTCATCTTTGGTACAAATCACAGCAAAAATGGCCTTTTTTTTTAAAATTTTTCCCCCGTTTTTTGTGAAAAGGACTTATATCACATTATCTGTCAAAAAAAATTAAATATTATTATTACTTTTGTTATTATTTTTGCATATTGTTCAACCCTACATTACATAGGTTCAACATTTTGCCAGACAGGCAGCAACAAATGAAAATACTCAGTTAAGTACAAGTAGCTCAAAATTGTACCACAAAAAATGTATATTTAATATTTTTTTAATATGCATTCTCCCAAAAAAAAAAAAAAAAAAAAACAAAACGGGGGGGGGGGGGCTTTATCTCCATGAATATCTTTAGTTCAATTTAGGCAATCTGTATTTAGGTTATGTATCTTTATATTGAGGCCATTTACCGTATTTATCATGTCAACCCTTTGTAATAATCTGTTTGATATGACTGTTAAAGCTGCGGTAGGTAAGATGGAGAAGAGAGCAGACTGAGCCTGAAAATTTGAAGTACTTGTTATGTTTCCAAGCCCCTCCTCCTCTGCACGGCTGCCGTGACAACCAGTAACGTTAGCCTTAGCATCGGAAACAAGCTAACTCTGCCCAGCCGCTACATCACAGTCGCTAACAAACCGTACGCGCTGCGGAGTGTCACTGTAACAATCACCATATTAGCTTTAAGGCTATTTGTTGTCTTAGCCGTATATGCTGTTGTTGGCAGCGGCGGTATGGGCAGTTTCTGCTTTGTGATTGGCTGTTGCTCCGCCATAGCTTTCACTCACCTCCTGACACCGCTCACAGAGCTGTTTGACTGAGCGGCAGCCAGCAGCATGAGCGGAGGGAGGGGGCGGTTCACAGCGTGTGTGAGTAGTGATTGACAGATGTCAGACACTCCCTCAGACGCTCCTATGGCTCTGATTGGTTGTTTTGTGTCGGTCGTGGTGGATTCAAATCACAGTAAGAGCAGTAGGTGGGACCAATGGAGCTGTTTTTTTTTTGGTTTTTTTTACACAGATTACATGTTTCATGTACTGCTGTCTGGGCGTAGGGACAGTTTTAGCAAATATAACAAAAAATTACTTTTATACAAGTTACCTACTGCAGCTTTAATGACGCGCCGACGCGCCAGTCGTTCACCTGGTTGGTTGCATGGAAGATTAGCACATCTGGCTAATTTTAAATGATCAAACACTTTTCCGAGGATTATTCTAAGGTTTTGGACTCAGTGTCATCTGGACCTTTGCCAGCGTAAGGACGCCGTTTGTGGGACGTCATCGGTGAGTGACCTCAGTTTTCTAATCGTTTGTTTGTTGTTAGCATTGTTGTATGTAATGTTGTTATTGTGTCTTGAAATCATTTGCATTTATCAAATCACAAGTCTAAGCATTCCAGCGATCTATTGCACGAGTGCAAACTTAAAGTTCGCATTTGTGTACATAGATGGGCTGGTGATTTAATGACATCTAGTGGTGAGGTCGTAGATTGCAACTAGCTGAACACCCCTCGTCTCTCCCCTAGCTTTCCAAGCATGTGGCTGCCGACTACGCAAAACAGCCGAACTGCATTCGCCAGAGTCAGCGTTTGGTTTGTCCGTTCCGGGCTACTGTAGAAGCATGACGGTGCTACAGGGCGGACTCCGTGAAGAAGACCCTCTGAAGATATAAGAGCTCGTTGTAAGGTAACAAAAACTTTTCTTATTTTCTGGTGATTTTACATTAATGACAACATACTTATGAGTATCATCGAGAGCTTTTCAGAGCTGGGTTTGTTTCTATAAAACGTTATGTATTATTTGGCGTTTGGAGATGTTCTGGAGTGGAATTAAGGAATGTAGTATCCATCAACAAGTTGGCTGTTTTCTAGCCTTTGATACTTTTGGGGAGTGTTGGAGAGCGTTAAGAGCAGCGGCATTGTTTTTATCAGTCTCATGTCCTAAATGCAAGCCTTTGCCCCGGGGAGCCTGTTCCATTTGGCCAAAGAAATGAGTGTCTGACAGAGAGCAATTAACAGCACAGGAGCTCTCCTTTAAAAAAAAACTCATAACGAGGATCTGCCGTCGGTGAGGGCCACTCCAACGTTCGATCACACACTGTATTATAATAACACAATAATGATATTGATTTTCATGCTGCACATCTCCTGCCCTCGAGCTATACTTCCAAACAAAATGCAAGGCATATTTATATGATAATCAGCTCAGTTTACAGCTATTCTAGAGACATTTTGCTCCAAAATGCTCCGTTTTTGTTGCTAAGGCCATTTCAGGTTTCTGCTACCCACTGTGAGGAATAACAATCAGGCGGTATGTAGGTCAGGCTCGCTGAGGAGTAGGACTGCTCAAACCGGCCTGTCACATCCCTCCATCACACCCCCCGCTCCGCCTTTGGACCTCCAGTCTGAGCATATGTTCTCTCGAGCTGCTTGTCATCTATCTAGGACTCCTTGAGTATTTAATGAACATGTGATTCATCTCGCATGCGCTCAAATTAAGCTTCATTTACATTTGATCATAACAAAGCGTCGCAGAGGACAATGCAGGCAAGTCTACGGGAGACAGACACAAGAGGGTGAGATTTTAAAATAGCTAAATAAAACTTTAATAGGTCTAGTTGCAAATGTACATAAATTGCACAGCCACATTTTGTCAACACAAATTCCTCTGTACATTATTGTTTTGTCACTGTCGTCAAAGGAAGCAGAATCCAGCAAATACTTTATACTTTCAACATACTTACAAAAGTATTTTCTACAAGATAATAGAAAACATACAACATCTTTTACTTTATTTATAGCTTTATATTTTGATTAATCTTTTGTCGGACTGGCTGAACTGTGTGAAGAGTGAGCTCATGGTTTCCTGACTGATGAGTAGAGCTGAGGTGGGAGCATGGATGGGAGGAATGAACGACATTAGCCCAACATTAGAGTCTTTTCTTATTTAATTTTTTAAGGTGTACAGATGCGACGTACACGACGGCTTTACACCAGCTAGCTGTTATTATCGTACGCTGCAGTTTAAAGCGAGACTGTGCAACTTCTGCTAAATGCTAAACTACTGTTACGCTAAACCCTAGTCTGTAATTTAGCTAAAATGCTAAGCTATTCTAACCAAATCCAGATGAGCCTTAAACAGTAAAATCTAGCTAACCTTAGCCACCAAAAGCTACTTGACACACTGTCCACAGTCATACCGACCAAGTCAGGCTGTAACGTTAGCATCAAAATGTCCGACTGTTAAGACTAATGTAAACGTTCAACTGTAGTTTAGCATTTAGCTGAAAAGCTATGCTACTGTGTCAATAATACAAGTGGAGAGGAGTCATTAAGTCAGTGAACGTTAGCTACAGTTAGCCACCAAAAGCTTCTTAAAACAGGCCAAGTTAGCAGCAAAGTTTGTTAGCATGTTGAATTGAGCCACTGTTTGTTTTATTGTTTATGAATTCAACTATTTGTAAGAGCAAGAAGGCATTGTTTGCTCTGTTTACAGCAACACAGTCTCGCTTTAATACCTGCAGCTGGAGGACTGAACGTCTGCTGAGCCGTGATGAGGAGGGAAACCCCGTGTCTTGTTTTAAAAAGCTCTGCTCCTCTGGCTTAACGGTTTGTGAACGAGTTACACCAAAAATCCCTTTCTTCGGTTTTGAACTTTGCCACGTTTTTAAACGCCCGGAGGAGGCGCTGTGCGAAAAAGAAGACAAAAAGCTAATTATAAACACCAACCACCGAACGTAAAAGTGCATAGAGCCGGACTGGTGAGAAAGACAGGATTGTGCTTGTGGATCTCGTTGGGACTGGACCAGCGAGGCGTCCTCCGCGACTTCCCGAGAGTCGAACTCCTACTTAATCAGTTTTTTGGCTAGTGATATTACAGTCTAAATACAAAAACAATAGCTTTAACAGGGAGAACACTGACAGGTTAATTTAATTGTATATGAGGACAGATGACCGACTGAGCTATTTTGTATTTACAATATCCATAATGATACAGCAGAGTTTGAGCACGAGATACATTTACAAAAAGCTCCGTTAACATTAGGTAAAAATAGTGTGAGCATTTTATTTACACTTTCCCAGGCTGTCCTGCCTCTCAATACACTCAGTTATCATATATTCACTGTATATGTCTGCAGCAAGCCATTCATCATCATCATCATCACCTTCCAATTGGCAACAAAAAGAAAACAAGTGGCGATGCCGAGGCTGCGGTCGGCTCGAGAGCGAGGATGACGCATGCAGAGGCTCAGCAGCCTGTTACAGGTCAGGAAGAAATGAATACAAAAATATACAAAATACAAATGCCACGGTGGGATGGAGCGATGAGAGCGATGCCAGGAAGAGATCGGAAGGACCGAAACCTCACGTTAAGACCGACTGCCAGTGAGCATCTTCACATTCAGAAGAACGAGGGATGAAGGAGGGTGGAGTAAGAAAAGAAGAGAGAGATGATGCCACTAGGATTAATAGAGTCACAGTTTGGATGCAGCATACTTCATTACCACTGACAAACAAAGCAGTTAGAGAGAAAACGTTGTAACTAAGGAGGCCATTACTGCGACGGCTCACCAGTCCAGTGTATAGTATGAGGGAGTGTCCGAACACGCCTCTCAATAGCTCTTGTGCGACCGGAGAGAGAAGACCACACACGTGACTCAGGAACAAACCAAGATCTGGGTTCGACCGATCTGTCTTTCAGAGCCGTGACGAGCACCAGAAGAAGAAGAAGAAGAAGAAGAAGCAGCGATGGCTTGACTGTGCAAGCTGTGCAAAGCTACGGCGCCGCTTCTCTCGAACGCGGCGCGCGCTGAACGTGGAGGGTGGAGCGTCATGGAGGTCTGAGGGACGACTGAGGCGGCGGTGCTCGTCACTGCTCCGTGTGGCCTCCCCCTCCAGGGGCCCGAAAGCAAGCTACACACTACAGTCTTTCATCGTGAGAGAAGAAAAAATAAAACTCGATCTCACTCCTAAATAAAGGGCTGCTTTTATATTTGAGATTATCAAATATAGATATAGATATGTGTGTATACTCTATAGAAGAAAAAAGAAATGCTTACATCTATATTAAATTTCATTAATATAGTATCACATAGAATTCATTTACTTTAGTGTTCATAATACATTTAAGTGTGTACAATTAGTTTTTGTATCCTTTACAAATCCACAGTATGAGTTGTGCCTTTTTTTGCAGAAATAGGGGAGCTGTGGGGTAAAATCGAGGTGTGTTCCTTCCTTAAGGCGTTTCATGTACCAATAGCTTTTCACAAAGTGCACTACATTAGGGATGGAGGGGTGGGGAAGGGGTGGGGGGGGTGCGTGGGACGCTCAGGAACACACCCGAGGAGTGAAAAGGGACATGAAGATTGTTTTTGGACTAAAAATATCTATTTTTTTTTAAGCTCCTATTTGGTAAGTGACTTTAAAGTAAAGCACGAGAAAGTAATCCTCTAAAGTGATAATCCTCGACGCCTGTTGGTGTTTTTAAGTGGACGTCAAGAGGGACGGGGATAAAAGAGAGACAGGAGGGCTGCTAGGGGGACCGTGTGTGGTTACGTAGTGGTTCGTCCCGGGCTGAGCAGGGTCTGGAATCGTCCCAGCCGCCGCGTGCGTCCGCTGGCAGAGTTTGTGACTGATGGACAGCTTTGAGTCTCGTTATGTACACGCTCTTCCCCGCTTCCTCCGCCCGTCACCCTCCCGCCGAAGGCCGTCTGGTGACCTCTCTCTCTGTCTCTACCGGCTGGCCCCCTCAGAGCGATGACCTCGCTCCTGCACCGGTGTCCAAAAAGTGTCCAGAAGCACTGCGTCCGCTTTTTAAAACCAACGCACGCCCTCGCGCTCATTCAAACAGGCATGCATCCATGCACGCAGGTCGACGTCCTCTCGTTGAATATCTGTACACAAGCAGGCGCTCGGCGCTCGCTCTGGGCAGACGCCCGCCTGTCTAGCAGTTGCTGCTGTTCCTGAACTCTCCGTTTTCCGTAATCTGCAGCTTGGTGGGGTTGGTGGGGGAGATGCCGTTGCGAGTCTGCATGCTGTAGCGCTCCTTCAGCTGCGTCAGAGCGCTCATCAGGCGGGCGTTGGCGGCGTCCAGCGATGCTATGCGCTTCTCCTGCACACACACATGAATACAGTTAGAGGGTGAGTCTCACAAGCTGCCGTTAAAAGCTGCTGCGGTAGCATCAACGACGTTAACGTGTACTAATGTAGGGAAACAGTTCCATTTCTATTTTTGTTGTTTTCTGTAACAAACTTTAAATTGATTGAGATGATTACAATCCTGAGGCCAAACGAGCGTTTGACAGCAGACATCTGCATGTGACTCACGCGACGGGTCTCTGCCACTGAAGGTGACGCGTGGCGCGCCTTCGTGTGGCTGAGGCTCGCTGTCGGCGTGGGCTGCGCCACGGAGGCAAACTTCCCTCCGTGTCTTCATAATGAGCTTTTTTGTTTTCATTTGCTCTGCCTGTTTACCGAGGGAGACAACTTATTGCCGTACGGTGGCACGTTTGTTTGCAGATGCGATGTCTCATTACTTTCAGCGTGAAGGAGATTAATCACCTCTGCGTGTCCGCGTCCGGGTTTCTGTTAATGACATGTTGCAGCATAGATGTTTTTTTTTTTTTCTCCCGCATTCAGTTGCAAAATCACTTTGACATTAATCTCCAAAGATGCACGTTTGCGTTGTGTGTGTCTGCATGCCTGTGATGCACACAGAAGAAACAGCATCCACACACACTGTCACACACACTCCGGCGGGGTTTAATCCTCTCTGGCAACAGTTACACCATCATTCTCTGCTTAATTTATGATTATATTCCAATCAACATTCAGAATTCTTTGCAGTCGAGCATTCTCCACTTTTCTGTTGTCTTTAAAACAGTGTTATATGAATAAGAAGCAGAGGGATTATGGAGGAGCTACATGCTGACAGCACACGAGATAAGACATTTGTAAATGTGTGTTTTGGAAGAAAAGAGTGGGAGGGAGCTGAGAGCTTCTGCTCAGCCACTCAAGCTTGTCAATGCCGGAGCTGAGACAGCATGAATTAAACATCTCTTTGTGTTTCGGTGACCCTTTGTTTTCTTCGAGCAGAGGACACAAGTGACGGCCCATACAAATGTGAGAGACGTGGACAGAGAGGACGTATGTGACCTGCAGAGCGCACGCTGACCTGAGCGTCGATGATCTTCTGTTTGGAGTCCACCACCGCCTGCATGTCTGAGTGATCCTTCTTCAGCTCCTCTTCCACCGACATTAACCTGCAAAAAGGACAAACTGGAGTAAAATCTCGAGAACCCAACGGACGCGCAGGGCTGCCCTTCGTCATGTTCCTCCTCTCCTCCCCACCTGCTGATGATGCCCTTCATCTGGAGGTCCTTGTCGTCCTGCTGTCTGCGCAGGCGCTCCTCCGACTCCTCCAGCCGGGCCTGGTACTCCATCAGCACCTTCTGGGCTTGTTCGTCCTGACCCTTCAGACGAGCCTCGTACTCCTCCAGCTTCTGCACCGACGCCCGCAGCTTCTCCTGCAGCACCGCGATCTCCTGCTGGTACTGAACAAAGAAGCGGAGGGATGAGGAGATTTTTCATCATTACCGCCACGATAACCACCGTCATCATCATCATCATCAGCCCTAACAGCAGGGCCCCCTCCTTCATTAGCATAAATGACAAGAACAAAAAAGAAATCTCTCAATCAGGCCTGAGCTGAAGTCCTGTTGTCCCTGGGTAGGATTTCTGTCTCTGCCTCCTCTCGCAGGGAATCACACGCTTCATTTACAAGCTGTGTTCATTACTGCACGTTTGTCTAACATCTGCATAACTGCTCTGCAAAACTTTCCACGCAAATCTTTTTCGCCTTTTAATCAAATTATCGTTTTTCTTTCCAATCAAGCACAGAGCAGCAAAGCTGTCGCTGCGAGAGAAAATAAATGAAAAACGGTGTCAAATTCGGCTTTTTCCTGAAACCGATGACCTGTTGAGAGGTTGAACTGACAAAAAAAAACAGAGAGAAAAGGAAAAGAAAGGAAGTTTAGGATGGATAAAGACAGAGGAGGTGACAGGGGAGGGATGAAAGCAGTGTAGTAGGAGTCTAGTCTGTCAAATAAGCCCAGAAAATCTCTCCCTGACCTCTCGCTGGACCTTAGAGAGGCTTTGGAGAGAGTTTTCTTCAGGCGGGGGGGGGGGAATCAAATCTCTTCTGGATAAAAAAACACATTTCTTATATCAGTGAGGGATGCTGTGGTCAGCCGGCGTGTCGCTGAAAGACCAGCGAGAGCGAGACTACACACACGGATAAGAGAATAAGAGTCTACAGCCATGCTAGCTCTGTGAGCTACATGCTAACGACAGCATGCTCACAATAACAATGTAAACAAGCTGATGGTTAGCAAGTATGTTTAGTGTGTTTACAGTTTCAGGTTAGACTGTTAGCATGCTAATTAGCACTACACCCAAATTGCAGCTAAGGCTGGTGGGAATCTCATTAGCTTAGCATGTACGTGGCCATAAATGGAAGTACAGGACATTGAATTCAGACCTGATGATGGCGCTGGAGGAAAAGTTAAAGGACTGCCACATTTACTGCAATTCCTCCTCAAGGGCACATGAATGTCTGTAGTGCATTTCATGGCAATCCATCAAATCGTTGCGCAGAGCGGCGCTAGCATGACTAAAAGGTGTTAGCAGATCGTTCCACTTTGGTGGAATCAGTATGCTTTACTTTAAATCCTCGTCTTTCAGCTTTAAAGGAAAATACTCGTCTTGTGAAGCTTCTGTCTGACTGATGTTTCTTTCCCGCTGATAATATCAATCTGTCCAAAGTCTCCTCTAACAGCTGGAAGTAAAACACTTCCAGAAACAAATAAAACTATCATCTATTCAATCAAAAGCACTCATATCAATATGTTATCTCTGAACGTGATCCAGCTCATCATAACGACTCTGCATCGGGCCGATCGGGTTCAATGACGCACGGCGAGGACGCTGCCGGGATCATCCATCGTTCCTCCTCGCCTTCCACTCATTGTCACACGTCACTCTGCTGCCCACCACTGGGACATTTTTCCCATCATCCCCCTCTTTTCCCAGGAGGAAGCGTGACCTCAAAGAGCTTTATCTCATCGGCTCCTCTTCTCTTTCTCCCTTCCTCTCTAACATCCGTCTGCTCTGGATCCCCTGAGAGTCGCTGACATCTCCTGTATCTGCAGCTGCCCCTCTGTTGCACAGTCTACCCCGTCCCACTGACGTCTTTGGCTGCGTTAGCGCTAACCAAATAGTCCGAGCCTCGTACAGAAATATTTGGCTCCTTGACAAAAGCTTCCTTTTACAGTTTACATTAAAACTTTTAAAACTTTTTAAAACATGACTTTTAACTAAAAGACAGCGTCGATAATGTAAATGCCAGGCTAATATAAACCCCCTGTAAATATGACCTATAACATCTGATGCTGCAGTCGAGCATGGTGCTGAATGAAGCCCTCCTGAGCACACTGATTTAAATTCAGACCTCCAGTTTATTCTTACACGCAATGCGAGACACGAACAAACAGGCCAGCGTTCCCGCAAACAAGCCGGCACATGCTTTAACCTTAGTCCTGACCCCGGTCCTACGCTCTCGTTCTGTCCATCTGAAACACGGGACGTGGGTCAAGTCGGAGGAAATCAAACCACCGTCGAAGCTGTCAGACCTTCTCTCTCAGAAACAAACCAAAAGCCCAGAATGACCCGGACGATCCCGTCTTTGTTTAAGTGCTCCTAACCTCACGTCAATATGTTCAACCGGTAACTTTGACAGCTTTGGAATATTTAGCGGAGTGAAAGTTTTGCTGAAGTATAACCCCGTGCCTTTGTCTCACTGACCTTTCAGAAATATTCCCATATCTTATGAATATTTATGTGCTTTGACACAAAAGAGAGAGGATTTTAATCCCGCACGGCTCTGACTGTCCTATCGATTCATTGATTGATACACGACAGTATCGCCTCTTTTCTCCGTCGCGTCTGTGCAGCTGAAATTCAATTCGCTCGGGAATATGGTGGACACATCTGAATATTGATAACAGGACAAAAGAGGAAAACAAAGGCGGTTTGCACAGATGCATCCCTGCAGCTGCTGCCTGATGTCACACCTGATGACATTCATGAGAGGCTGTTTTTCCAACCACAGACGCTGGACTCACACCTTTCTCAGGACGCTAGGGGGTGTATGAAAAGTATATCCATAATCCATAGAACACCATAACTGAAGCCGACTGGCATTATTCAGTCATGCAGTTATAAATCAGATCGTGCAAACAAGCAGTTCAACCAAAATGCATTTTTTCTGCACCACCTGAACAAAGTGTGGAATATACTAACTATAAAGGAGGATAAGCTTAAGAATTAAGAATCAGGAGTCTAAATATGGCAGACGACGGAGTAGCAAACTGATTATGAGGCTGACAAATATTAAAAAAGGCTCGACTGCTTTCAAACTTGGGCAAAAAGAGGAATGACATCATGGACGATCGATGATATGTGTTATCTGATACAGCTGAAGAACGTAAAGAACGATTTCTTGGTCTTGTTTTGGTTAGAGCTTTAAATGTATTTTCTAAATATACATAATTCTTCATACGATTATGCATCATTTCCTCCTCTCTGCGTATGAGCTCATGGTATGAAAGCTCACATCTTTCCTGATGACAGTCACATTCATCAGTCACTAAAAATGCACGGCGCAGTGTTTCAGCCTTCCCGTTTCGCTAACGCTCCGCAACCCAACCTTCCTCCTCCTCACGCTCGGCGGTGCTCAACTGGAAAATTAAATTTCGCATAGGGTTTGTTTTTAACCGCAAAAATGCTAATTGCATCACGCTGATCTGGATGAGCAAATTATCTGATTTATTGGAATTTCTGTTCTACGTCCTGACGTCTGCTCCTTCGAACGGGAGGCTGCATGCCCTGATTTGTTATAGATGACTGAAAGTAGTGTACAGTACATGCAAATGGCTACTGTAGGGCCTTGTATTGTTCAGGCTGCACGGGCCATTAGCTGCAGCCTGTGTCTCAGCTGCGGTGGAGGATGTACTGTTTTCCAACCCTTCTCTTGTTGCTGCTCTGCTATTTTAAGGTGGCTGCGGCTTCTTTGTTAGGACTCAAGTTATTGCCTTCTTTGGTTGCTCTCCCTGCCTGGGCTGCTGGCTTCCATAAAGTATGAGCTATGTTAGGATGACAGGTTTGTATTCATTATGGATGAAAAAAAAAAAGGGGGAGAATGTGGCAGCCAATCAAAGCACGGAGCCGAAGCTGAGGGTGAGCGGTTGTAAAGGTTGCTGAGAAGAGTGGCAGGAATGTAGGCAGAGGAATCAGCAGAAAAGCCTCTTTCTGTCTCTCACACACAGCAGTTGCAAGCGCACACAAACACCAGCATGTCTGTGTGGATGTACTGCATGTGCACGCACACACGCACGCACACACACCTGCTTTGGGCCATAAGGTTCATTCCAAAGATGGTAAGAAAGAGGGGGGAAGCTTGTGAGGGAGAGATTTCAGAGGTGGAGGGACGAGAAGGTTGAAACTACAAAATCCAACACTGCTGACGACCCAGACTCACTGCAAGCTAAAAGTTCATTTCTATATGATGCTTTCTATATTATCAGCCATTATTACCTGTTAAGAGCTTTCTCAATATCACCTGCAGAGCCGCGTTCACATTACAAGCAGTTCTAGACAGTTTGTGAACTGTTCCCACAACATGAGCCGCAACTACATTTTTAAAAATAACCATTATTGTTATTTCTGCTTCTTTGCTTAATGACATTTAATGGACTGAACGTAGGCCGAGGACACGCTGCACACATGTATTTAAAATGTCAAAATGCCCGATTAAAGCATCTGATTTGAGACTACCGTCATCAGCATTTGCCGGAGATGCTGAAAGAAAAGCCCTGCCATTGAAGTCCAACTCTAAGACATTTTAACGTAGCAGTGAATGAATGAAATCTACTTTTATTATGTCGTTACTATTGATAAAGTTCAAGATTTGGTGCTGCCCCCAAGTTAAGGCGTTACAAAGAACAGGCTGAGGCACCTGAATGCATCACTTAAGGCTGAGAAAGTAATCAGCTGATGAATCGATGATGAAAATTACGGAGCCCCTAAAGTGCCACGAAGAAAAAAAAACTGTATCGTGGGCACGAAATACTAAATCAAGCGCGCGAGATGCTAAAACGTGCGCTCGATTTAACTAACTCGTTCATTTATACAGACAGACGGCAACACATCCCATGTCTCAGGGCAAGAGCAACGAGAATGTCATTTATTGATATGTGGAAATAAAAATTAATTAGCTGAGTCTCCATTGTATCACGTGTGTGACTGTAAACATCTGAAGTGGTCACTACAGAGAGCTGTATGCACGGACAAGTCAAAGCGTGGGAAATAACTATCTCGAGCGCACGATTTAGTGTCTCACGTGCACGATATATATATATATATTTTTTTTTTCTTTGGCATTTTAGGGGCTCCGGAGAAAATAAATCTGATTGTTCTGATATTCAATATTGGCACCTGCCGACAACCACGCTGAAATTCTTGCGTGCTATATTTAGCCTCACAATTATTTTGTAATCTGTGACAGACTGCCAGTACTGCTGTGACTCTCCTGCGGTTGATGGCCACGGCCGAGCTCGCCGCTGGCTGCGGAAAAACAGCCTGAACATCTCTGAAAAGCCAATTTCAGGAAAAACGGGAGATCGGGGTATTATGGGGTCGCATGCAGAGCCAGACGGATGCACAGCACATCCTATTTACCTCAATTTCATGTTATAAATGCTCATATTATGACTGTGAGAAGCGATCTGGGTATGTCTAAGGGACCGCAGGCTTGGAGGAAAGGTAAGGGCACAATGGGAATAAATAGAGCAGATCATTAAGTGTAGAGAGGGTGTCTTAAGAAGGGAGGTGAATGTGGGGACTAATGAGAGGTAAAGAAAGGAGGGATAGTTAAGCGGGAGTATCAGGGCTGAAGGTTGAGGTGGTTTGTGAAAGGAGGGGTTGGTAAAGGTCAAAGGTTGGATGCGGAGGCAGGTTACCTTCTCCACCTGAGTCAGATCCTCTCTGTTTCTCAGTGACTCGGGCTCCATCCCCTCATGGTCTAAATACTGCACATTCATATTCAAAAGCCAGGCTGCTGTGCGGTCCAGCGCACTGGGGTTCACTGGGGAGGGGGCCTAGTAAAACCAACACAACACACACACACACAGACACACACACACACTCATGAGCTGAGTGCAAGTGACAGGGAGGGGAAGGGGGAGGCAGGTTGCAATAACAGCACAGAAACAACAGAAATAAGCTTGAAATGCACCAACTGATCGGACTGAAAGCAGCAGGTGGAATGGAGACACACTCCTGTCTTCACGCATACACCGGAGCACACACTTCGAGGCGCCGATCTGAACACGTGTGAGCGCGTACACCCACGGCGTCACACGATGAAACTGAAATCAGACTGGAGGCAGATGCTAGCAGTTAAGGAGTGTGTGCGTGTGTCCCTATCTGCCAGTTATCTGATGGACAGATGGGGAGAGAGCGGCTGTGGGCTGTTACAGAGCATGAGAGCAAACGTAGGATGTTTTTATAGTCGAACACACTCGGCGGCATTGAGGGCTTTTGAAAAGGCTGAAATATCTGAATCTGAATATCTGCAAATGGACAAAATCGAATGAGTGGAGACGAGAATTGAAAGTTTTTGGCAGCCTGCGGACAAAAATGCATTATAACTTTACTTCATTGTTGGCTTTAGCAGCCTCATTAGAGACCGACGACAATTCATCCAGACGGACTGAATTAAGATAGAAATCTGTTTAATGAATCTAACTAATTCATAATTAAGTTCCAGCAGTTTTAATAGAACAGGGTTCTTGCACTATTTTTAACGTCAAATTCAGGCCTCAACAAGTACAATTCAAGACCCAAAGAAACGATGCATGCATTAGCATCGCTCCACTTGCTGCTGCTGTTAGTCTTTTCGGCATAACTTACACTTTGCTTAGTTTCCCGAGCTCGTCAGCTAGCTTGTGGTCACACGTCTGCAGCTAAATAACATAACGTGAAGCTTCTGTTGGTGCTGGAGTCTCTCATTGTCTAATACTAAGCTAACTGTTAGTTTTACAATTTTCCCATCAGCCTAAAACGCACCATCAGCTCATGTAATACCTACAGCAAATTTCCAATAAATGAAAGACAATTCATGAGCTCACTTGACTTGATTTGAAGACTCTTTATGGAGCTGCAGGATTCTATCTGTTGCGCTGTAGACTGTATGTCACCCATGACATTAAACTACTTAACCACGCGCCACTGAAAGCAACACATACTGTGGGCTGCGGCTTCTTCTATGAGCAAGACTAAGGTCACATCCAAAGTCTCTTAATTGCATCCAAGTTTCCCTCTCTTGCATCCTTTCCTTGAGTCCTCCCACCAAGGATGCATCGAGCGACAGGCAGGAGAGAAGAAAGGCAGAAATTTGTTTTTGGAGAAACGAGATGTCTTCTCCTCTGAAGTGTCACTTGGAGCGACGTCTGCTTCTGATGACGACTGACAGCTGATTCAGCTGTGATCAGCTGTCAGTCGGCTTTAGCAGCTGTGGAGACTTTTGATTTGGGTCTGCACACGTGTGCGCTGTGTTTTCTCTGTTACCTGTTCAACAAACACCTGCACATGAATAACAACCTGCACTCTGTATTTATGCTGTGCGCTGTGTCCTGCTCAGAGGCACAGGAAGCATTTCTATGATGTATTCGTTATTTGCCTCTGTATTTATTGATATTCTGAATGTGAAATCTTTATCTAATAACCCAGAATATGATTACGGTGCATCTGAACAGTGGAAGTCATCTATTAGGCTAACTGTTTCAGGGAAATTGAAATGCTCATCAGGCTCATGTGACTGAATGGGAGGACAAATGATGTGAAAACGGTTACTTGCTGTCTGACAGACTCTCCTACACTCTCTGACTTTAATTGTATCCATAATAAAAGTTAATGGGGGAAATAACAGATCGTGAAAAGAAAGATCTTTCTCATAAATGAAGAAGCTGTTTGCGGTTCTTTTGTTGTTCAGAGGTACAGCTGACACAGATTTGCAACTAGATGGCGAATCAGAAAACAAACGGGAGTGATTTACTTGAATTGAATCTGTTATCCGTCACTGATCAGCTGCAGCGTCCAATCAGTAACTGAGATCCAATACGGGGGCATATTGGCTGGTAAAAGACTTCCGTGAAGGCTGCTCTCGTGTATCCTCGCTCATGACTCATCCTTGGGCCAGAAATAAGAGCTTTGGGTCAGGCTCAAAGATGGCAGACCAGAACGACTTCCGGTTCAAGTGAGGATTGAGGAAATATCAAATATGAGACTTTGGATGGATCCTAGGAGTCTACAGCCCAGCTAGCAGCTCTGTACGGGTGTTCTGAGACACAGCTGTGATCCATATGCTAACACGCTGCTGTTTAACAAGTATAATACCTGCTGTGTTCGCCATCTTAGCTTAGCATGTAGCACGCTAACATTTGCTGATTAGCACTAAACGCAAAGTGCAGCTGAGGCTGATGGGAATTTCATTAGCTTTGCAGGTAATTGATCAGAAATCACTGTATTAGACAAATGAAAATCTTTCCGGTTCATCCTGATGAGAACACAAATGTCTGAACAAAATGTAATGGAGCAGTGGTTAAGACATTTCGCTCAAAACCACAAATCAACCTCACGGTGGCACTAGAGGAAGAGTACGGGGGTCACTTTGATCCACGTGGAGCTATTTCACTGTACAAGTGACGACTTTGACCTGCTGGTGGTGCTAAGGAAAAGCTGGCTGGATCAGAAATGGAGTTCAGATTCATCCTCTGGGGACAATTCAAGTCAATAAGTCCAGCAGTTGTTGAGATATTTCAGTCTGGACCAAAGCGGTGAAGCAGCTGACTGACGTTATCATCTGAAGAGCCAAAGAATCATTTAAAAGAAACGATAATCACTTAAAAAAAATCCCCAACAATAAATAAATGTGTGCTGACTTCCTCTAACATGCTCATTTAATCAGGGTTTGGTGCTATCAGTAATCTAAAGGCCATCCTATAGATTATTCCACAGAGAGAAGAGCAAAGCATTGTGGTTAATATGTAGATGCTTTCCCCTTCAGTCACCAAGGGCACCCACTGAGCAGTGCTTTCAATTACAGCCTCCAGTCCTGACCTGCCAGTAATGAACATACACTTACCACCTCCCACTGTGACCACACGCACTGACGCACACGCTGCATCGACACACAGAACCCAGCAACGCACTGGATCTGTTCGGACCCATGCGGTCCGTTGTGTGTTGCCTTGTTTGTGCGTGAGAGCGCACGTATCGCTGGTTAATAAGATGCTAATTGTGCCTCCACCGCCCTCATTCTCAGCCCATTAATCTTGACCAGTAAAGCAGTGGTGAAGTGATGAGCTGCCTGTATGCAAATGACTATTATTACACGCACAATGACTGTAGTTCATTAGTGCACAATGTGCAGAGTATCTGTGCTGAGTCCACCCACCACAGCCTTTTCTAACATGCTACGAGACAAACTGGCGCTTTGTAATAGGAACCTGATCTATCTTTAACTTCATGTGAAAGAAATAGTTGGTTCTGGACATCGTCCTCAGTTTTTGTGAGTTAAAGATGTGTATGCTCGTCGATGCCTCGCCTGAGTCCCGTACCTGTTTGTGCTGGGCCCTCTGCTTGGTCTCCGGACTGTCACCTTTGGAGGAGGAGGACTGCTGTCGTAGTCGGGCGCCGCTGCCGGGCCAGTCGGGGGATGATGTCATCATGTTGCCGGAGGAGGGCCGGGGGTAGGGTCCGCTGTTCAGATTCGGCGGCGTGCGGCCCCGGGTGATGCTCTGAGGCGGAGGCTGGTCTATTCTGCGCTGAGGGCCGGCGCTGTTCTGTCTGGGGACGGTGGGCTGGTGCTGCGTTTCTGTGAGGGACAGCTGTCGGCGGTTGAACTCCCCTGAACGCCTGGTGTACTCGTCCCCGCTGCTCCCCCCGCCTCCTCCTCCTCCTCCTCCTCCACCGTGGTTCAAGAAGGCGTGCTTCCCTCCTGCCGGTCCGTCCTCGTTGTTGCTGTGGGAGCTGACAGAGCTGTGGCACTCTGAGCCCGAGTCGGTCATTCCGCGAGGGGACACGGGCAAGCAGGCCGCCATCTGGTAGACTGGGTTCTGGAAGGACAGGGGGGCTAAGAGCTGGGCGGGTCGGCCTGGGGTGCTCTCTGTGCCCAGGGTGGTGGGGGTCTGACCTTGCCTCCTCATGGTGGGACCTCCGGGGATGTTCCCCTGTGGGGTTCTGGCCGACCAGCCTCCGCCACAGGCTGGACCTTCACCCAGGGCGTCTGAGGAGCTGGGACCTGGGCCACCTTCCAGGCTGCGAGGGTCCTGGAGGTCCACCATGGACAGACTCTTGCTGCCATTGGACATGCCCAGGTCAGGTTCATTGGTCTCAGAGTAGCTTGAACTCCGTGCTGGGGAAGGCTGGATCCCTGAGCTCCTTGTCACAAAAAATAGGTCCTTATTTTCTGGGGTAGGGGAGGGTAACCTGGTGAAGTCAACTAATCTGAAAGAGATTAAAGGAAAAAAAAATTAATCTGGCATGAATTTAAAACCTCAGCCAATTAAGATCAGTCCCAAACCGACTGATAACCTTGAGCAGTGGACCCACAAAGAAGTTAAATAATACATTTTATTCAACATTATTCAACCAAGAAAGACTTTTTCAGGAGTGTCCTTGCCAACATATGCAGCAATAACAGATATAATAATAGTAGAGTCATTTGGTAAATGCTATTATAACGGCAGCACAAGTGGCCAAGAGTCATAAAGTCAATGAACTGATGAGACTTCCACACTAAAGCTAACGTTAGCCACCATAAGACAGTGATCATAACAGAGCAAGTAAGAAAAACTTTCAACTATTCAGTTAAAAGGTTGGAACTATTGCAAGAGTAGCATAAGTGAAGAAGTCAATATAAAGTTAATATAAAGTGGATCAGTAACGTGCTTTGTGCAGAGAAATACACCCAGAACATGCTAACATTAGCCACCATAAGGTAACGGTCATTCCAGAGCGAGTGAGGCTGTGGCAGCAATCTGACTTCATTTTTATGCTTTTCCGTCAAAAGCTGTATCATCTGAAAACCAATTTGAGATTTTGGTAATATAAAACCAGCAAATACTACAATAAATAATAATAATAATAATAATAAATACTGCTTTGTCCCTCGTCTCCTCGCCTTCCCTTTCTTCCTTCCCTTCAACTGGCAGATGGAGGCTTTATTGCCAGAAGACGATTACCTTGACAGACGTGATTTATCTTCCAATAATCTCTATCATTCACATCACGCTCGTCTCCTCCCTCTCCCTGTGTCCTTGTCCCCTTCTCTTCCATTACCCTTCCCTCCTAACTTCTTTCTCCTCGTCATTCTGCTCGATTTCTTGCCTTCCTCGGTCTTGCCACTGTCTCCTTTTATTTCTCTGACTTTCCATGTCACTGGTTGGTGGATGAGAAGCAATTAGGTGAGCTCATTCGAATGCTGTTTCAGTCTCAGAGCTCGCTAATGAGGATGCATCACACACACACAAACACACACGCACACGATATCGATATATGAACAAACAGTTATTGTGATAAAGTAAAGAGGCTAGGCTCTGACATCAGGTCATATAGGGACATCATTTAATTAATTCTATTGATCCTGGGCCTCTGATTAGCATAATGATACCAGCTGTCTGACTCTCTTCCTGTTTCACCGGCCGCCTCATCTTCCTCTTATGTACAGTATGATCTCATCTGCCCGCCTGTGTTCTGGTGCTTTGTTTACTGGTATTTATGAGGCCCTGTTTGTCTGGCTATTAATCATATATCTCTCCTCTTGCTGGTCCTTCATGTTAATCTTCCTAAGTGTCACCTTGCCTCTGTTCTGCTTGAGAGTAAGAAGAGGGGAGATGAGCGAGATAAGGCGCTGTCTGAGTGCGTATTCATCCACGGGGAGTAAACGAGGTTTCATCGGCTGATGTAAACAAGCGAGGGATGATACTCTCGCTGTGTCACGGCCTCAGCTGACAAACATTAACACTCAGCAGAACCGCTGGTTTGACAACACACTCCGGCTGGCTGAATAATAACAGGTGTAAAGTACCAGTGTTGGCTTTACAACCGACCTGTTGCGCAATTAGCATATCTCTAAATCACTTCCAGAGCCGACACGTCATCAAATATGCCAAGAGCTGGCTGCTGGTGTAGGCAGTAAAGCCTGGAGCACAAAGGCGCTGTCGGGCGGCATAACGGCCAGAGGGTGAGCAAATGACAAAGAAACTGTAAAGAAACACAGGTATGTGTGCAGACTGCAGAGGCACAAGATCTGGGATTTAATGGTGGCTGCATCTGGAGAAAAAAATGACTTTTTTTTATGTTTGTTTAGCAATATAAGGACTATTTAAGACTTTTTATTCTTTCCATTAGATAACTAAGAACTGATATTTGGTTCATGGAGTCAATTACTGCACTTCAAAGACTTAAAAGAGGCTTTTTAAATATGCAGAGGAGGATGCTGTATGTTATATTTATGGTTCGCACAACTAGCAGTATTGGTGCTGATATTCATGGAAGCAGCTGCAGCACCAATTTTCTGCCTGTTTGCTGTCTGTTAGCTTTTCTGTGCTGCTTTGATTCACATGCAAATAAACTGTAGACAAAAAGAAAGCTGTATACTGCACGTAATAATCAGAATTCTATGTTCAAGACTCATACAGAATCTGCATAAATGTTTGGACTATAGAGGTAGATATCCTAAACGTGTCTTACCCTGAAAGGTCATTGTCTATGACCATCTTCTGCAGGCCGGTGGAGATGCTGCAGCCCGCCTCAGCGGGAGGCGAGCCCATGTGCTCCGAGGACTGTCCGGGTGTCATCTGGACACTGGACGGGTTGGACAGAGCCGTGTTCACCTCCCGCAGGATCCTGGGCAGAGGACCCAGCTTGGAGGCTGCACTCTGGGAAGAGAGAGACACAATTATTTCTTAAGCCAAATTAAATATTACTCTGGACCACTTCAGTCGAGGCTTTAATTGGATTTATTTTACGTGCTGTTTTGTTGAATTTGATATTAGCATATTTTTTAGACCGAGTCATTTTCCCTCTGCCACGCAATCAACTCTCTTATTCAGGCAACATGCTAAATAATAAAATAGGCCGGCCAGTCTGATGGACTGGACTATCAACCAGACTCACTGTGATTTCTGAATTATTGAATGATGAGGTTGCAGAGAGCTGGATGCTCTACAAAAAAAGGAAAAAAAAAAAAAAAGGAATTTGCCCTTTATCTAATTATTACCAGCTTCCCATCTGCTACCGGAGCTAATGTAAATGTCCTTGTAAATCCATTAATATGCCTCGCCCAGCCTCAGAGGCTTCACAGTGCTCTCCCCTTGTGCACTGTTTATGTAATGCAATAATAAATTATTGATTGATGTACCATAAACATCCTAATGCAGCCTAAGCATGATTCAAATCCTGCAGCTTGTGATGAAGCACTGAAGACTTTTGGACCTCCTCCTAAACTCCTAAACAGCTGAATCCTGTGTTATCAGCTCTACAGAATCTATGTCTCTATATAACTTTGATAGAAACTACGGCATTGCAATTTTTGCAACCTGCAAAGAGGCGGTGGCTTTGCTGTGCTACGATATCATAGCTTACCATCAATTACCATCATTCTTGCTGCAAGTCTCAATATAAAGTCAGCATCCTTATCAGACCCACAATGCCCCATTATCCACAAATACGTGGATTTGAGAGAGTGAAGTTATTTATTTGACTGAAGCTGAAGCCAGCTGATGCAGTATGCCGTCTTCAGTACCTGGTCCATCTGGGACACCACCTCAGAGAGGAGGGAGTGCAGGGTGGAGAGTTCCCTGCCGAGGTCGATGTACCCCTCAAAGCCCGCCGTGTTGGAGATTGTCTCAGGGTTCGAGATTTCCAGCAGGAAGCGCTGCATGTTGGTCCACTCGTGCTCCAGGAACTGGTTCATGAAGGACATGTACTCCTCCTTGTTGCCAAATCTGATGACAAATAGAGACAGGGAAGGGAAACGGGAATAAGGAGGAAAGCAGAAACCTCATTTTAAAGACATCCACAATTCTCTGCTGCTGTAAGTGGAGCCTTCATCCAACAGTAAACCCACTCACTTGGTGAAGTTTGCCAGGTTTTGGGTGACTTTCGCGATGAGCGTGAGCGTGCGTGCTGTGCGGTCATCGGGATACTCCTGCATCAAATTGAAAAGTGAGGGCGACATGATGGCCGGACAGAGAAACCGCAGGAACAAGGACGCGCTGATTAAACGCTCGCTGATGTCCGGCCGGCCCCGGTTGCTGCATTCCTGCCGCCACGACGCGAAGACCTCTTTCAGTTCTCGTGGAAAGACGCTGTCGAGAAGAAGGGATGGTGAATAATAACACGTTAGCTGATGCGATATGCATAATTCAGAGCGGGAGACTTCGAGCATGTTATTTGCATTTGATTGAACATTTGGCAGGATGTTACTGTACACTACTTTTGCATTTGTCAGGGGCGCAAACAACAATTGATTGCAATCATTCTGCATACGTCTTTATCATCTGCACTCTGCACAATTCTCATTATTCTTTGCAACTCCAGTTTTGGTTCTTTTCTTTCCATTTCAGTTTTATTTTACATCTCATTTATGAATCCCTATCTACATATAAATGTATATATAGCTGCTCTTAAAGGTTATTCCTACACTGCGCTGGAAGAAGAAGCAAGCTGCTTGATAAATGTGTCTTAATCTCCTTTCTGGAGGTCATTTAAAAACTCACATATCTGACTTCTGGACAACAGAGCTGGGATGCAACCTAATTAAAAGCCCCTTCGATAGCATTGTTTTAATTGTAATTAAGGTCCTTGTGAGTGAAAGTCTGTTTCCAGGAGACAAGACGTGAAAGAAAGAGATTTTGGTGCTCTTCATTCTTTCTTCTCCTTTGTATTGTATCACATGTAATAAAGCAGAATGGACATTAATCATGGAGAAGTCTGGATGTGGTTTATACAGAACATTACCAGTATGAGTTGATGATTTTGCAGAAGGCCAGCTCGCAGCACATCTTCAGGTTACTCTGGTGTTCTGGCAGGTCACCTGAGGAACACTTGGACGGATCCACCTCACAGTTCTCGTCTGACTCGTACAGAGCTTTGATGAACTCACCTGGAGGAAACAAACAGAACGATACGTAAGAAATTAAGGAACGAATGAGTTTTTGAAGATCTATCTGTGAGACAAAGGGACCGGTGGCGGCACTTTTTTTGTCTGTGATCTGATTTGCAAACTGCTGAGCTGAGCTAGGACAGAGGTAGAATGTGATGCCAAAGCTACAGGTGAGAGCTTGTCCTTGATCACTCTGGTTTGACCTGTGACAACAAACACAGTGACTGACAGATCCGGAAGGTTCTTGTCAGCTAAATAAGGTTAAACTCACAAAAATGGCGGCAGAAAAACAATGCCCTCTTTGTCATCTCTGTGTGGATAAAAGATGCCATCGCTGCTATGATCTCAACGAGTAAACAGCCTGTAAAGGGAGGCCATCGCCAGAGCTGCAGTTTCAATGATTTTAACAGTTTAGCCAGATGTTATACAATAAAAACTCCACCAAAAACAGACATGCATAATTTATCAGCCCTCAGTATTTCTCTAAGAAACACATGCACGGACACGGGCGGCATCTCTCATTGCAAACGCAGCCAAAAGAGACGCACGCACAGTAGGACACCGGAGCGCAGGACGGGCATTAATATCAGCAGCATACAGAGAGAGATGTGACGAGTACCAGGAAGGATGCGTGCCGTTTGCAGATTAAACTGCCGCTGTGTACATTTCTGAATCAGGGAGGGGGAGAAGCGCACGTCGCATACAGAGTGCTTACTGTTTGGGCTGCAGACGGACAAACACACTTGATCTAACCTTGGACTAACATTGTAAAAGTGGGAGTACGGGGTCAAACTGTCACCTCATAAAAATCTTCTATGAAGCTGATCCTGCAAGTGGTTTAGAATTTCAACAACACCAACGTCAAACCAAACACGTTTCCCGTCACAGTCTGAATTGTGTTGTCCTCGGTGAGCCTCCAGAACAAAAACCGAGATCACGGAGACATTGCTTCAGTTGCCTCTCTGTCAAAAATGATCGGACCAATGTGTTGTTCACTGATGCTGCAGTCAAATAAACATTTTCCATGAGTGAGTGAATGAAGGAGTTTAGAGGTGAATGTGAGGACAAGAGAGAGCAGAGAGATGGAAACAGGAAAAAAGAGGAAAGCTCTACATGTAGCAGAAGAAATGGACAAATGCATGTCCAGAGGGACTTCAGGATCACCGTCCACTCACCGAGGGCGTCCTGCAGGTACTTCTGTCCCACCAGTTTGAGGTATTCCTCTATGGCCTTTGTGGCTAGCGTGTTCTCTCTGAAGATGAGGTGCTCGTTCTCTCCACAGCGGTCCACCTCGGACATCATCAAGTCTGTGAGGAAGTCCTGCAGGAAGAGAAACGAAACCGAACCAGGACAAGGTTAACAACTGCAAGCCATGCCGTCCTATATGGTTATCCAGGAAGTAGTTGATAAAGATGTCTGTCCATTTCTAATGAACGCTGCATTTGAGGTGAGAATTTTGCTATTTGGAAAATAAAACGGATGAAAGCATGAGAAACGGGAATTCATTTGAGTGACCGTTAAATTAAATCTGTCCTCAGGAGAGAGCTGGTGGTGGCAGATAAAACAAGTTATAATGGAAAAGTGGATATGTGCTCGTCAAGCTTTCATCTGATTCATCTTCATCCAGCTTAACCTGATATTTTACATCGCTATGCTCATTTCAGACACTGTTACTCCGCCTGTCCACCAGTGGACCTCTGCATGCCTCCTCTCTAAACCAGTCATTTGACTGGTCTTCCTCTGGCACACCTGCCCCCATCACTAATCTACCACAGCAGAAAAACAGCCACTATTCACCTGTTTGCCAGATTGTCTTTAGTCGCCAACACTGCCAGCCTCTCTTCTGTCTGTCTGCTTTAGTTTTGATGAGCCCCTTCCTTTAGTTTGCTGCTTCTGTCAACTATTAACCAGTTTGTAAAGAAAACTTCCCTGAGCCAGCCTGATTTTTATGGGTCACTGTGGGTAAATAACAGTGTGTCAAGGCTAATATGTGCACATGTGTATAACTTAGCCCCACCCAAAAAAAAAAAACACACAGGAGCGGAAACAAGCTGCAAACACAACACTGACATATTATCTATCACCTTTTAAGGCGATGCAGTAAACTTACTAGCAAACGGCGCATTATTTACACATCCTGCGGATTTGGAGCCACATTATCACTCATTTGGAGTCACTTTTCTCGCCACCTGATGAATGTAAATCCAATATTCTCTCTTTCTCGCTCTGTTTTTCTCTCCATCAAACCCTGAGGGAAATATCTGTCTTCTTAGCAGCTAAATTACCCACTGCGTTCACCAGCTAGCTGCAGACTCTGTCTGTCTGCCGTCTGGTGCAGGGCAGGTGGTGTTTTTCGAGCTTTTCGCTGAAAAGGATGCTGATGAGAGCAGTGAGAGTGAACCAGTGCAGGCTGGAAAACCAAAACAATGAGCTAAAAGACAGTAAAACAGGGCCGCTCATTTGACTCATTAATTATATAAAAATGATGATTATAGCAGCTTTAATAGCAACATTATCTACAAAATGCTGCTTTTCTTTTTCCTGTGCCTTTGCAGAGATTTGTCTTTATCAGATTTGTCTCTCAGCTAAGCTGCGTGCAAAACTGAACACTCTGTCAATTTCCTACACTGCGAGCGCGACAGGTTTTCACATTTTTATGACCACTGAATGTGAACACGGCGTAATTCTGCCATTACAGCAAATGGAGGGAAACAAAACAGCTCTATTCACATCAACCTTTGAATTTGACATATCTAAGAGCCGAAACTCAGCATCTGGAGGGAAACATGTTTATCACCGAGGAGACAAAAAAACAGTGACAGGACTCATTTTTCTTATAATGGCAGAAAACGGTTTCTTCAAATGCTCAAAGAGGGAGTTTGACGCCTGTTTTGCTTTGCAATAAGAGACTGAAAACAGGAAACGGCTCGTCTCTTTTTCCTACTCAAAAGCAAAAAATGAAGGCAGATGACTAAAAGTGGAGTCAGCCAAGTTTCTGCTAAAAGTTCTGTTCTCCTTAAAACAACACGTCAAATCTTGAAATGCGTCTTGTCTTTCTTTTTAATTGGCAGTGTGAAATATTTTGATCGAATGCTCTTAATTATTTTCTTAAGAAAAAAAATAACCCGTCTTGTTTAAAAGTGATCTCCATAAGGATGATCTGGTACGCATCAGGTGAGGAAAAATAACAGTTGGAGACAGAGACAGGCATTAAAGCTCCCAAAATTCAAAGTGTGAAAGGGAGATACGGAAATGGAGCCATCTGGGGATGAATCATCCCTTGTTTAGATCCCTTCAACAAATTTCTGGGTGTACTCTCATGTAAGTCCCCTGGCAACTTGTTAAACTAGGGGAACCAGCGTAGCAGCGAGGGAGAAGAGAGGCAAGTGACAGATGTACAGAGGGATGTAGAGAAGGAGAGGAAGAAGAGACAGAGCGGTGGTCTTTAAAGAACAGAGGAGGAGGCAGAAAGAAAGCCACAGAGCCTCTCAGACGGTTTCTATAGCTGCTGCAGAAGCCTGTTATCCGGCTAATCAAAGATACACCACAGGGAGCCAATCACCCACTGATGTGCAGCGAAAAGATCCTTTTTGGTTAACGCATTTGCACATTCCCCACATGCGCCAGCCCCGTACACACAACACACACACAAACCTACAGAGGAGAAGATCTTGACTAAAGTTTAACAAATGTGCATATCAAACATTTAAATTAAGCCCAGACTGGAGCATCTGAGATGTGCACGGCTGTTTGTGCGTGGGTCTGTAGCTTGTTTGCTGTTTAGACAGACAGGTAATGAGACAAACAATACAGCGATTATAAGAAGCAGTGAGCTCTCATGTTGTGTTCGTGCACCGAATCAAAGGGGATTTATAGTTTTTTTAATGTCTGCAAAGTACTCACACCGACACCTTCATTGGTGCAGCCACTTGGTGTTTGACATCACACTAACCCAGTCACGGGGTTTCAATTGCTTTAGTATAAATACAAGTTCAAGGTTTGGTGAATCAGTGTTGTGGCAAAAGCGACGCCACAGAGATGAAAGGACACTCCAAGTTTCTCCACAAAGAAGGAAATGTCAGGACACAAAGTCAGGGGACGGATGCCAGGAGAAGTCAGTCAACATTCCTCAGAGTGCAGGTGAATCAATCATTGAGAACCGGAAAGAGTGACGACCCCGAAGGAGCTGCGAGCTTCGGAGGGGAGATCACGCGTTCAATGCTTCAGCGCTTCACCGCTCACAGCTGTCTGGGTGAGTGGCCAAGAGGAAGCTACGTCACGTGACATCTCGGCTACAGTTTGCCAGAAGCCACGAGGGAAGACTCCGGAGTCAGCTGGAAGAAGCTTCCAAGGTCTGATGAGGCTAAACTGGAGCCATGTTACACCGCACATCACAGCCCCGCGGTGGAGCCGACGGTGAAATGAATGCAGAGACGTACAGAGAAGCAGAGTCTGCGAGAAACCCGCAAGAAACCTGGTTTCCCAAAAAGACAATGGCTTAAAAACAACGTTTGCTTGGAGTGGCTCAAGGCTGTAACTGCTGCCAAAGGTGCATTTACTAAAAACTGATTTAAAAAGGGTGAAAACTTACCCGAACAAGGATTTTGTATCTTATATTTCTCATTAATCTGGATCACTTAACAGAGATTTGTTTTCACTTTGACATTACAGGATGTTTTTCTATTAATCCGTGTGTGAAAAAGCCACATTTAAAGAAGCTTTGATTCAGTATTGTAAGACAAAACAGTACTTTAATGCACTGTAAACTCTACACATGAGAGTTTCTAGTTCATGAATATATAACGTGAGACAATGGAACTATATATCATGTAGAACATATTATTATATGTTGAGTGCATGTTTCATTGAAAAGTCGCACAAAGGATCGAGATAAACAATAAAGTATGAGTAAGAACCTTTTATCTGTTGATTATATAACTGAAAGTGTAAAAAGAAATAGGCCTTTCCACATGTTTTAAGCATTTATTCACTGAACATACAGAAAATGTGCTGTTTTGTGATATGAATCATTAACTGGACGTGCAATGACGTGAGATTTTGGTCATATTGCACAGCCCTAATCTAAAGATGTTAAATGCTTTTTAAAGGAATATTCCTAACAACGTATTTTCATGTGTACTACAGATAAGGCGTGCAGCAGAGAGCAGCACAAACACACAGGAGCCCGAGGAAACCTGACCTTTCCTGGTGTATGGACACCCATCCCGTTATTAGACCAGGGTCTTGTTTTTCTATTTATTTATTTATTTATTTTCTGTTTTTGGGGAGGGGGAGGGGGAGAATATGTCATCCCAATTATGAGCTTTCTTCTAACCTCGACCTCTCTGTGACTCTCCCTCTCCCTCCTCTGCACTCCTTAGCTGAGGAGAGACGAGATGGAGGAGGAGAGCGAGGCTGAGGGAGACACATCAAACGGCAGACAGAATAATGGCAGAATAATTTCTGCTGGCAGCCTAAAAAAAAACTGTTTCAGCTACCTCTGACAGTCTCTAACAATGGCGTGCTGCACATGAGTAGACATTTGTTGAGCCTACCAACTTACACATGGAGGAAACAGTGCACGTGTCTGTGCGCACGCATGAATTTCACTTGGAGTATTTATGGAAGTAATCTTGGAATTAAGGATATAAGGAAATTAGAGGGACCGTAACAGTGGATTTGCACACCGCATTTCATCTGTGCCCGAAACTGCAAATATTAGTAGCACAGCCTGTTGTTAAGATGGATTTCCGACCTTCCAGGTGGCTGCTGGTTCCCTGGTTTTCATTCAGTACGCCAATAAAGAAGGTAAACTGACCATTTTCTTGATTTTCTGTCAAAAAGTTGGCATGCTGTGTCGTGATGTGATAACGTGCAATTTTGTTTTTGACATGCTCAATTGAGAACAGCATAAAGTCAATGTATTTAATGTGTTTCCTCATCAGGTTTTGTAATATCTGCTTATTCTGATGCAGCAACACAACACTCAAACAAGTCAGGACAGGATGTGGAAGCCCAAAAACAGCTGTTTGGATCATTCCACAGGTAAACAGGTTCATTAGTAACAGGTGAGAGTATCACGATTGGGTATGAACGAGCATCCTGGAAAGGCTCAGTCGTTCACAAGGGAGGATGGAGCGAGGTTCACCACTTTGTGAACACATGACTGCGTAAAAGATATTACTACTAGCTGCCCAACTGCCACCTTATCGTGTCACAACTGTCAAATCTAAAGCCAAAACTTTATACAATATGAAGGATCACCGCTTTCAAATAACTTTCAAAGCCTCTTCAAGCGGCATTTATAGCATAGCGAAGTCTAGAGGAAACAAATGACTGCCTGGAAGGTATGAAATCAAAGTAAAAATCTTCAGTATGCTTTGGAAAACGGTCGGCAGTCATGCAAAGTATATATGTAATTTGTTGCAATACGTTAAATGATGAGGAACCAGCAGTGTTATTAAAGTCTGAGCAGTCATGTCCTAAAAAGCGACTGGCTCTTCTCCTCCCCTCCCGTCATCATCCCTCAGCCTTTTCTCTGACGCCCTCAATCCTGCAGCCTGCCCGCCCCCCCCGCCCTCCCCTCCCCATCAGTGCTAATAAGGAGAAGTAGAACACTCTCTGTATCGCTGCCACATCTCATCAGCCAAACCATGCCTCAAAAAGAAGAAGAAAAAAAACCCCAACGCACAGTGCGCAGAGAGAGGAGGGTGATATGAAGACAGGGTCTGAGCGGAGGGGAGATGGCGCAGCACGGCTGATCACATCTAATAAATAGTGGGGAACAGAGTCCTGTTGAAAAAGATGAGTGGCTCCCTGTAGATGGGGTTACTTGCTAGTAAAAACTCATAAAGTCTTGTCCATTGCACTGCAGTGCACACAACAATCTAATCACCACGAGGCACAGCCGCGTGCGTGCGCTCACATCTCTATTCTGCAATATTCCACTGCACAGCATGCAGCGACAAGTGCTGGAGCTGAAATATAAACACACAGGCCCCCGCTGAAAAGGCGACATAATCAAGATCAAGATCACGGACAGGACTGTAAGTTTGTGACGCGCCGTCAGACGAACCCGAGCACAGAGCAGTGAGTGATGTTTTAAATTACATGCTTTCCAAGTGCCGTGCCTTGAAAAGCTCGGGCAGTGAGTCTGGGAAAGAAAAGAAAGAATAAGCAAATGAAAGAAAGGGTCGTTCTTATGCTCCGTACACGATGAGATTTTTTTTCTGTTTCTATGGTAATATAAAGCAGAGAAACACAAGCCTGAGAGCAATAAAGTGTCTTAAAAGGATAATGCTGGAGCAGGAGGAAGAAAGAGGTGAAAAAAACAGAACATTTTCTTCAAAAGTCAGCCTCTTTAAAACTGTCTGTACCTGGAGAATATGTGGGCGAATCAAGTGGGTTCAAATATGACTGGTAAATCACTTTACCCAGGTCTGCTCAGCGACGCGTAACGTGCACGGGAATCAATGCGCTTTGTTTCATTGGCTGTTAAAGGTGATGAAGCTGGTGAACTGCGAAACCTCAGCGCTCAAAAACAAGAGGAAAAACAGCAACGAAGCAGATTAACAGAGCGGGAAAATACTACTTACCAAGATGTCTGAAAAAAGTAAAAACCACTAGCCTGATGTCGACGAAGCAATTGTGGAAATTCTAGTTACAAACATGAACTAATAATGGAGTTAAACGCATGTTTTATTAAGACAATTAAGCAGCAATGACTAAACAAGTGAAACATAAAGAAGAGCTGCACCTGGTAAGAAGACAGAAAAAAACACGCATATGCTGCCTTGATTTAAGAGATTTCATTTCATTTCTTAGACTGAACGGCTCGCCGATGATGATCTTCTGCGATGTAAAACAAAATATTGAAATATATTCATGCCAGCGCTTACTTTTCTTTCAAGGTGTCCCGCTGTTGAACTCGCATATTAATGTGAGAAAATGTTTTTGTGTGTGTGCGCGCTGCATCCCAATGACGTCCAACAGAGCATGAATTTTTATTTCGGCATAAATGCTTCTTCTTTGCTCACAGATTGTTTTTTAGCTTGTGAACGGCGACAGAGCACCATTACTGGGGAAGTCATGGACTGGAGAGCTAATGGGATTCATTAGAAAATAAATAAAATGGAAACTACCTGTTGATGCTTTGAGTGCTGATGTACGGTTTACAGCAAATTTACAGTTTTTAGATGACTGAAAACAGCAAAGTTCGGGCTGGATTGAAACAGCTAATAAGAAAAAAGGACTGAATGTGAGGGAGAGTAGAAACCTGATAATAATAACAATCTGACTGATCAATGAGCCTGGTTTTCCAGCCTGGGGCAAGGCTGAGGAAAGACTCAGGGGGGGAGAAAACAGGAAGCACTCCAGCCACTCCATCCTTCGCTCGACTCGTCTTTCCATCTTTCTGCCTCCCCTGGTCTCTCTCCCTGGAGACGGGTGGCTAGTATTACAGCGCTGTAGCCCGCAGCTCTTCCTGCGAGGGTCACATTGGGTTGACGGAGAGGACCGGAGGCCGAATGGAAATGGAAGCGCTTCGTCCCGTAGGCGCACGGGCTTATCGTTCAGCGCCAAAGCAGGGACGGCTGAAGCTCTCCTGATTTAGCTGCTAATGCACGTGATCATGATGAAGATAGGACCGGAGGGGGTCTTACAGCGAGTGTCATCAGCATCCAAACATCATGTTTGCTGTTCTTCATATTCCCTGTCTGTGTGTGTGTGTGAGTGTGTGTGACCATCTTGTATTTCTGGTGTTAAGTGCAGTCCTTGAAGCCCTCCAATAAATGTTTGTTTTTTGCCCCAGACTACACGAATTTAGCCTGATATTGAAACAATACTGTCGTCAACCAATGACCAGCGTTGTGGCTGATTATGAACGACGATCCGGCGTCTGTATTCGTGTAGCGCTACAACATTATCCTAACTGCAGGAACTGCTAACTGCTCATCATTATTCCAGCAGCAGATTGTTAGCTAGCTACTAATTCCAGATCTAACGTTGAAGAGGCAGCCAAGCCTGCTCCTTGTAGAATAAACAACTGTGGAAAAAAAATTACTACATGTGGAACTCGTTGTACCCAGCAGATGTGTAAATATACGTGTAGTCAACTTACACCTTAGTTTAGCGTGTTAGCATGCTTACAATTTCTAATTAGCGCAGAACACAAACAGCTGAGGCTGATGGGAATAGGTTTTGAAGGTATTTTGATCTCACAATGGCACTAAATATAAAATTAAGGTATCACCAGAGTCATTGCAATCCATCCTGAGGGGGACACGGATGTGTGTGCACATGTATGTTAGACATATAAGACTTAATTCGTGCAGATTAAGTTTGTGAAGCCGAGGCGATAAAAGAGTCCAATGGTGAGGGGAGTGACGGGGAAGGAGAGAGACAGAGTCTATGTGATGTGAGTGCAAACAGAGACGTCAAGAGGCTTCCAGATCGATGTGCTGAGTATCATTGCAGAGCTGAATGTGTCTCTTTGCAGCCTGCTGATGTTTGACTCCACAGCCAGAAACTGCAATGCTGCAAGCTCAATCCAGATTTCTCTTAACGCTCTTTCTCCCTCTTCACTGTCAGCGCCGGCGCCTTTCTCTTTACCTTTCTCTGATTGGATGTTTTCACCTCTTCTCCATCGCTCGGCGGGATGGTCGATAAAAATCAGGCTGGATTAACAGTCTGAGGATATGATGCGCTTCCTTTGTAGTGCAGATTTTACAGGAGGGACCGTGAAGAGAGCAAGTGCGTTAATGTGCTTGGTATTTATTTCCTGTTCTGGTTTGAGCCTGAACTTTCTTTCTCTCTCTCTGTCACACACACTTCACACACTCACACAGTGGTCATCTGCCTCCTCCAACGTCCGTCTCGGTTTATCATAAGAGGGTTCACCTCTTATGTGGTAAATGACAAGATTACAGCTATTAAAGAGCCTTGAGACTGAGACATAGCAGAGCCATGTGTGGGATCAAACGCTGGAGAAGCAGCATATGAAAACATTTACAGGGTACAGACAAATCATACATGCTAATAATATTAACAACATCCGTGTTAATGGGGAGAGCATTGACTCGCTGGCCTTCTCGGGGGACAGCTGATTAATTCAAAGCAACATTTAAAAAAGCCCAGAGGAACACAGAACTACCACAGTCCTTCATGTCATATTAGCAAATCATTTGTCACACCATATTATGTACGTACGACAAACTGTGCCTGTGTGCCACAGCTGCGGCGGCGAGCATCGCTGCCCACTGAAGACGGCGCCAAATGCATTAATAAGATGCTTGAGTTTAACAAAACTGGAGCTGTGCTACAACACTTCGCCACAGACAATGTAGAGAGGAGAGGCTCTCATATTTCGCCCTCTTAAGCAGGGCTGTTTAGTTTACCTTGAGGAGCAGTAACATAAAAAGGCGATGGCATAATAACCAGAGCGCCGCCCTCCTCTAGCCAGTTATCATAAGGATAAATCCTCCTTATCGTCACTTCCAACAGTCGGCGCGGCTGAGAGGAGCAGCAACAAAATTAGAACATAATCTTCCCAAGGGCCGAGGCGTCGACAAGACTAGATCAATAACGCGGAGGATTCGTGCCAGGAGTGGTTATTTTCAGATGAAAGGAAGGTGAGCGTCTTCAGGCGATTCCAGCACAGTAGAGGGCTGGTTGTTGTCGCTGTGGAGCTTCTAGTAGTGCGGTTGGAGCGTACAAACATGACGGTGCATCCCACGGGGAGGAGACGGACTGCTGTTGTGACCTTACAGCACCGGAACGCAGTGAAATGTTGGATGGATTTACGGCTTCAAAATCAAATAAACTCAACTGACATAAAACTGATTACTGATTCACTCATTCATACTTGAACCCACAGTGTACACCTCTGACCTAATCCTGTATCTAAAGCGTCATATATCTTAATACCACTGCCGGCTTGCTCATCCATATAACTGAATAAACCACCTGAAACCACCCGCTAATGTCCTGTGATTATACTGTAGGTGTGTGTGTATAAAGTTAGCATCTGTGCAGCGGTGCAGGGCGTGGCCGCTGCGCTCGCCAGTGCACCCAGACATCAATACGGCATCAGTAATGACATCTCTCCGGAGAGCCTTGGCCTCAAGACGCAATGAAGCGTGAAAGAGAGATGAAGGAAGTCAAAGACGGAAAGTAGGGAGAGAACAAGAGAGAGGGAGCGAGTGTGCAACGGAGCAGAGTATTCAGGGTGTAATTATTCGCTGATGGGTGATAAAGTGACACAGGAAGAAACACAAGTCTAGAGGTGTTGCATGCTAATGCCCTTCACAATTTGCAATCTGCATCTCTTAACAATAGCCAGATGCAATTAGAAGCTGTTTCCCACCTGCGCACAGCTGATTAAAAGTGATGCACATCAGCAGAACTTCAGAGCTACAAAGAGTTCGCGCTGCATCTCCGAAAAGCGACGTTCACCTCCCGTTCACCTCTGCTGGGTGTGAGACGGGGCGCTCCTTTGTGACACTCTAATGCAGCAGCAATGCAGAGTCTCCCCGTCTGAACTGCAGAAATCCACTGTGGCGCTGACAGAATTAGACACTGACTCACGGATTTTGACTTGAGCCCGGATAGTTGTGAGAGACTGCACAACAATAGCAAGGAAAGGGGTAAATAACCAAAGGCTCTATTAAACATTTGCGGGGAAACAATAAAACCAGACTCGCAGGATTTTCCAGAGTTTATCTTTGCTCGGCTAAATTGCTCAATTGCTAAATAGAACTCGGCAATGTTAGCGATGGCTGCACCCAAGTTGGCAGCGCATGAAAAAAGAGCTTCATCGTTGGCTTGTAAACGAACACACCACGCAACACTGGCCAAGACATGTGTATATAAAACAGCTACACTGCAGCGGAGGATATCCTAATTAGGTCTTGGGAATATTTCAGGGTAAGCGGTTTGTCGGCATCCTGTGTGCTGTGTTTGGCATGACATGACTGCTCCATCCATCAAGGCTAAAGGAAAAACATGGACTCAAGTGTGTGTGTGTGTGCTGCCTAAATATGTCAGCCCACATCACGGTATCTTGAATGATGAAAGTCTTTTCAGAAAAGGAGCCGCGGTAGTAAACAGCAGCGACGCTCGCCATTTCCACAGCAGCTTTCATTTATTTGTCTGTTTTACGTCAGTCCAAAAGCTTCTGACTATTCTTCAACAGGCAACAGAAGCTTTTCTTTACAGCCCCATGAAGATGAAATTAAAAGGAATTTTTTCTTCTTGACTACAGATGTAGCGCGGAAATAATTTCAGGGTCTCCTTCATGATGAGGAACCTTGAAAATAGCATCTCTGGTTGAAGTTAAGCACAAGCAGAAACCAGCCGGCAGGAAAGACCGGGAGGTGAGAAGGAAGCAAAACTTTCAGCGCTTTGCTCAGAAGGTGGGGATTAATTGAAAGTAATTAAGGATGTGACCGTCTCTCCGGGGACCAGAGGAGGCCTTCTCCCCCATCAATCAGCAGCTATCAGTGCCTAAACCAGCAGACTGGCGGTACAGTGCGGATAGACATCACTTCTTAAGCGCCGATGATTCATCATTCGGCTGAGCCGCGATAAAGTCAAAGAAAGTTTCAAAGCTCTGCTGATGAGATACTGTCAAGAAAACTAAACTGAGGCAGAAGCTGTCGCTGGCGACTGACGAGGCGGAGAAGACGAAGACGTTTATGCTGCAGTGAGGAGAGCAGCCTGAAGCGGTATTCCAACAAGAGCAGACAGTTATTTCGGACACTGCAAGAACAAGATGTCAAAAGAAGGCTTTGTTTGAATGATTTTTTTCATTATTGGTACATTTTCTCAATTAATCAGTGTAAAAAAAATAGCATAAAATAGTGAAAAATTCGTCCCAGAGCACAATTTGACATCTTGTTTTGATTGACCAACAGACCAAAACCAATTTAAAATGATATAAAACAGAGAAAAGCAGCAAATCTTTAACGTAGTCACACCTAAACAACTAACTCTGTTATGAAAATGTTCGTTCTGATTGCTCGACCACCCAGTGCAGCTCTGAGCTTCATCCACTTTTCATCGGCAGCCAGCAGGACGGCTTTCGCTCTCGTATCTCATACGCGGGTGTCAAGCTGGGTCAAAATGCCAACCTTTGTTTCGCTGCACTGAAAAGACAAACGCCGTGGTGTCAGAGTAAAGTAAAATACAGCTATTTTGGATGGATGGGAGATTATCTGAGTCCAAAGGCCTGCTGTCACGGGAGACTTAGCTCCTACTGTGGTAGACTAATCTCCGCACGCTCGTAGTGCTGCAGACAGCAGTGGATGTATCGTGCTTCTGTCCTGCATCGGTATGCTGTGAGGCACTGCAGGGGATACATGTAAGGGATTAGCTTGAGTTAAAAATGTAATACAGGCTGGTGCAGCGAGAGGAAATCACCTGTCTGTCTGGTCTTTGTCTGCTCTGGATTACAGCTGTGGGGGGGTCAGTAGTTCATGAGACGAGCAGGCAGCGGAGGAACAGTTAACCTCTGTGTGCTTCACGTCTTGTCAGTACCTCGTGGCAACATAACGGTCTGATATTCTGGTTTTGTTATCCGTTATTGCTCCGCAGAGAGCGCAAACGTGAGGGAAATGGAGATAAATCACACGACCGGTACTAACCTTGGCCTTGCCGGTGCTCTGCAGAATGTGGACCAGCGCACACGCCATCTCCTCCTTGTTCTTGACACTAATCCCGGGCTCAAGCACCGAGCACAGCAGCATGTAGTTATTGGTGGTGTACTCTGCAAACTCCTTGTACATCTCCATGGGAAGGATGTTCATGCTCTGATAGCGCGCTTTGATCCTGATCATGGGCCCAGACGTCTTACCCTTGGGGGGGTTGGGCGTGCTGACTGGGTACCACTTCTCCACGAACTGTCGCCCGGTAACAGCACCGACGGGGATGTTGACGAGTCCAATGTAATTGTTTTTGTCTTTCTTTTTCTTCTTGTCAGTGTCTTTGTAGAGGTGGGCTGTGATGCTCTTGACAGGAGGCAGGTTGTTGAACTCAAAGTGCTCTCCCCAGAAGACATTGTCAGTCTTGAGTTTACAGGTGGTGCGGGCGTAGAGTGAGTCATCCAGGCAGAGCTCACAGAAGTATTTCTTTTTGGCTGGCAGGTCCTTGGCCTCGATGATCCACAACTTCAGCATGTTCTCCACCCGGCGACTGTTGTCCTGCAGACAAGATAAGACGACAGGAAGCGGTTCAGTGAGGTCTTTTAGATCGCCACCGGTGGACAGATAAAACCAGCTAACCTAGAAACTAAACAAATCAAATGACCTCACAAGCAAACTGATGAGATTCAAACTAGAATCCTGATTCTGAAGTTTCTTCTCACTGACAAAAACATTTCAGACTGCACTTCAATCATTTCACAGTGGCAATTTAAAATCCTTTCTCTCCTGCCGTTGCAGTCTTTCAAAAAGCGAATAAATCTCACTCCTACATTATTTCACAGTGCTAACCCACTCTTATGTCATCAATTGATTTTGCCAAGAGCGGGGCATATTTTTTGGCCCATTATTCATATCGCTTGGAAAGATGAAGAAAAGAAAAGAGGAGCTAATAGTTACATTATTAGAAAGAAATAATAGTCTCATAATGACGAGGATGTTCGAAATGCTGGCGGCTCTGCTTCAGAAAGTTCAACGCTATCTGGATGCTTCTCGTACGCTGTGCAACAAAATATTTTGATTTTCTATTTCTGCGGCTCTCGTCGTTAAATTCATCCCAGCGTGAGGTGTTTCTAAACTCTGGAAAACACCGAAGCTTCTCTTTAATGCACCTGTGGCTCACTCAAGGTGTGTCTGCATTAGGCGGGAGCTAAAAGAAAGTACGGAGGCTAAGCTGGGAAGCATTAGGAGGTGCATCATCTCACACCATCACCTTCTTACACAAAGCAGAAAAGCCCCTTTCAGCTGTGAGAAAAATACTTCTACTACTGACTGCTGTACTGCATGTAAAGTCTTCGCAGTATTGTTCCTCTGCTCTGTATCACTCCTGAAGACTGACAGCTAGATTTCAGTCTTGGTGTCACATGTGATCTTTGTTCAGTAACGCCTTGTCAGTGGTGTTCTCGCCGTCGGTGCTCTGTACCATCAATTAGAAACATAAAAGCTTCGTGTCTTTTCATGCACACGGAAATGAATTTGAAATCCCAACACCGGCCTGCAAAGATGATATATCTGTAAATTGCATATCACTATAATTACCCCTAATTATCCTCTTATGTAGGAGATGAATTGTGCAGGGTTGGCTTTCAGACCACCTTGTTTCATTTACATTGAATTCATCTGACTCTATTTATTTATACTCCCTTTGTTATTCCCCATCTTTATTATCTAAGCATCTCCTTCCTCCTACCAAACACCGGCCACAGAGACGAGGCTTTAAGGCGAGGTCATGGTAACAAATACTGAGCTGCAAACCACAAAGTCAAACAGGCTGAGTCTTGAATGTGCCCTGTCATCGCAGATCATTATGGATTAAGATTTAATAAGATTAAGATTAAGTCCTTTTAGGAGCAAAATATGTTTTCAGTAAACACAATGACAAAAGACTTTACGTACTTAAATGTTGATGCCTTTGCTTGATAATTGGTCTTAATATAAACGTTTTTGTAGCAGACCTTAATCATGTGTCTAATTGTGTGTAGTAGTAGTAGTAGTAGTAGTAGTAGTAGTACTACAGTAGTGGTGGTGGTAGATGTGCTAGCAGTTACAGTGAAATCTGCTCCATCTTTTGAATACATCTCCAGAGACTTCCTTATCTAATTTCAAAGAATTTCTGTATCTGTTCCCAGTTTCTATGTCTGCCAAAAAACATTACACTGCACCTAATCTCTGAGAATCACAGAATAATTAAAAGAAGGAGAGACAGAAATAACACACCCCAGCCAAAATCGCTGAGAAGAGGGAAGACTCCGACGCTATTAGGGAACTTTTTTTCAAAGTTCTAATTAGAGAGTAATTTACTAAATAATGACAGCTGAAGGAACAAAGATGCTGTGAGATTAAGACTATTTTCTTGGCTTGGTGTGTTTGCTACACTCCCTCTGCCGCAGCTGTGTTTGTCAAGAGTACAGATGGTATCGACGAGCAACACAAGAGCACTTTGGGAGTTTTGGTGTTCCTCCCTGTGACCTTTGTATTTTCTGCTCTTGAGGTGTCCAATGCAGAGAGAGCACAGGTTTGGCTTAGTTTAGAAAAGCTTTATTGACCTTAGAGAGGAAATCTGCAGTACGGCACATGCCACCCCATGTGAAAAAGATCAATAAATCAAACATCTGAATGTGCCCCAGCCACATGCTATAATCACCAATAGATGTATGTAGGTTAGTTCTTATTTTGGGGTTAGTGGCTGAAACTAGTGCGAGTGGATGGGGATGATCCCAGCAGACCATGTCAGTCAGCCGAGTTAGGTACAGGTGGTACAAGTCTGTCTGCTGCAACCAAGGATGTGTGGTAACACGTTACAGGTGATGCATGTGAGGAGAAATTTTAGCTTTAGAGAGCTTTTCCTGTTCCTTTTTTTAAAAACTGTACGTCTGCTGTTTAGTATATTCCTGAGCCTGTAATTGAGCGTCGGGGTGAGAGCGTGCGAGGAGCGGCTCGACTGCAGATGCCAGCTGCCTGGAAGCGCCACCTGTCTTTTGGCCACGATGTGATGATGATGGAAGAAAACCCAGTGCGGGATCCTCAGAACTGTTCCCACCACTGGCTGCAGCCCTGTGCTTTTTCCACAGGTCTGAGCAGCTTGTTCCTGTGGGTTGCTTTAGAGCTTCTATACCAGCAAACGATGCAATAAGAACGGATGCGCTCAGAAAAAGAGAGTAATCGTGCTGTCAGCGTTTCTATGACAGCTGACTGTCAACACACACTATCAGACTGTATTGTTATGTATGGCGGGGCCGTGATGTCAACACCATATAGCTCACTGTCTGTAGACTAACCAGTGTTGCAAAGTGTGGTCTGAAGCTGGGTGCGCTGATTGCGACACACAGTCTGGCCCCACCTGCTGCATTTTTACATGCTTACCTTGTTGGGCTGCACCGCTCTCCTCAGATTCTCCATCCATTTGTCTCTCTCGGCTGATGAACGGCAGGAAAAACATTTGCTTCCTGTGGAGGTGGTGACCTACCACAGAGAGAGAGAGAAGGGGGGAAAAACGAATGCTTTAATGATCAAACCTCATGCATAACAATGACTGAGAATAAGTGGAACAGGCATTTTTACTAAACTTGGTTTATAAATACCACTGTGTCTCTGACGGCACAGAAGTTTATCAGCAATACACACACACAGACACCAGTGGGTATCTGAGGATGACATGGCGGTGTTGAGGGATGAATGAACGGTGTGATGACCGCTTGGCAGGCTGGGTGGTAACTGGATGGTTAAAAAATGCACAGTGGGACAGAGAGAGAAGAGGGAGGGCAGAAAAAAGAAGCTGAATGATGTGATGAGCAGGATAATAAAGATTAGTGGAGATTTCTGCTCTCGACAGCCGACGCTGTGGGATGGAAAGTATTCATTAATTTCTCGCCCTGAGGCGAGCTGACGCTCCAGCTGCAACATGTGCTTGTGCACACATATCGTGCACAGGTGAATCTTATGGTAATCATTACCCCAGTCCACCAATGATCATAAGGATGTGACCTAAAGAGCAGCCGTCTGCACCTGAACCTTGGGCTTTAATTGGCCATCAGCAGCTAATCGAGATGAGATGTGAAGTAAGAGTAGCTGCTGGTTCCAAAAGCGGTGCTGATTCACATTTCAGCTTTCTTTCAATGATAGTAACAGCAATTAGTCACGATTTTCTGACAGAATTTAGGCTGAACGACTAATCGAGAAAATAATCAGCAAAAAAATCTGATAATGAAAATAATCGTTAGACGCAGCCCAAGTTGCTGCGGAAAAGGAAAACCAGTGAGAGCCCCCAAAAACAGCAAACTCATAATGGCTTGTTGTTGCAACAGGGAGCAGAAAATAACCCAGAACGTGACTTGTGCAGAGCGTAATCCTCTGCTTGCCATTTGCAATGCGAGCAGAAGAATTTAACAGCGGCAGCAGAACAAGCTGTAAACAAACCACTGATACATTATCAGCGACCAAAGTTGTTGTGGTTTACATGTTGGCAAAGAGTCTAATTACACATCCTGCAGACATGGAGCAACATTAGCATTCATTTGGAGTCCATGGAGTTTTTGGCCACCTGATTAACGCAAGTGAAATATTCAGTCTCCTTTCAGCTCTGCTTTGGTCTCCTCTGATTTCTGGGGCTGGCTCATTAGCAGCTAAATGCTCCACTTTGTTCACTTGCAAGTCAGTAACTTTGTTTGTCTTTGTTGGGTGCTGGGCTTGTAGCGTTCAGTGGGTTTACAGGAGCTTTTTGGCTGAGAGTGAAAAGAAGTTGACGAGAGCGGTGAGAGCGAAGCAAAATATCAGAACTGTGAAAACAAAACATGAAGCTGAAAGAAGCGAAATCGCTCTGCGGAGATCTTTGGTGGTAATTCTCTGCGGGTTCATTATTATGAGCAACAACTGGCACATTAAACATATTAATTTTGCACCATTGTAAATATAAAAAGGGGCAGCTTTAAGCACCAGAATGCAGTGCAGCTTCTGAGTCTTGCTCAAAGAACCAGGACTTTTCCTATGTAGTCGTTTTTTGTCTGGAAAAATGCTCCAAACGCCACTCACTAAACATGTCTACGTAGAACACGACCTTTAGTTTTCGAGCTGAGGATACTTGAAACAACTCCTGCTTTACAACACCAGACGTTTGTCAGTCCACGGGCGGCTTGATAAAGCAAGATCAGCAGCGAGAACGTTCATTTGTGTGTTGGTGCTCTGCGTATGTGTGACCCCACTCACCTCAAAGCAGTAGTCCTGCCCGAGGATGCTGCTGTGAACGGGCTTGATGACAACCTCGTCCTCCATGCTTAGGTCCAAGGCTTCCACAGCACTACTGGGGCTGAGCAATGACTCATGGGAGCGAGACTCCTTCAGCCTTGGCATCAGATGAGATCTAAGAGTGGAAAAAGGGAGAGAACTGAGTCACCGTGCAGAGCCTGAGAAGAGGAAGTGAGAGGGAGGGAACATATGTACTGCACGTATTAGCAAGCGTTCATGGTGAGTGTGAAGCAAGAGAGTGTGAGGATGACGAAGAGAGGATGCTCCGCTCGCCTCAAAGTCAGCGAGTCCTCGGCATGACAAGCTCGCATACGGCTTCGAGACATGTTCACGCACCCACTTCTAAGTTCACTTGCTAATGAATGCCATCAATGAATGAATGAAGAAGCATGAAAGATTTGAGTCAAGCTGTGCGAACCGATGCAGTGGAACCACTATAAATAGGAAGCAATTCATATCATTGATTATCATTAATGGTGAGGCTTAGATAATTTCCATGATGTGATAATGCTCCGCAGTGATAAAGCGCTTGCTATCTGCTTTGTGGAGCTCCATTTAGTCGAGCCACACCACACAAACTCATAACCCGGTCAACTCTTCCCCATTGAATTATGGCAGGAGCTCAGAGTGCACTTTAGAAAGTTCAATATTCCAACAAAGACAGCCCTGAAGCACTATTCATGGCCATTATTTAGTCAGAGAGGATTAGGAGGCAAAGTAAATGCCTTTCCACTGTTTGCTGCGTTTGATGTCACCAGGAAAGAGCAAATGTGCGCCAGTGGCATATAAGATCGACATTACTGGGATTGATATTCAACCCAATGTTTATCTATTCCAACATTTGATGACAACCGGTTGTCTAAAGTGTTTAAACGTGATGTTATTCTCTTCAGTTACAAACATCAGGGCCTGGCGCTCGCCGCCATAAGAGGATGAAAAGATAAACAGGCTAGCGAGGGCAGTAAGCGGCGACAGGCGAGCAGCGCAAACATTTGACACTCAGACAATGGCAGGACGGGGAAGACAGAGGGTCAATTGCTAGTGTAATGAGTGCGAGCATTCTGTTAATAGTGCCCTCCACGGCTGGCTTACACGCTAATCCCATGTATGTGAGTAGGCCTGTGCGTGTGTGTGTGTGTGCTGTAAATCTCCTCTGTGGACTGAAGGAAGAGCTTTCCAGGAAAAATGCAGCACCCATAATGACAGATTAGCAACCGAATGCAGCCTTTTGTACAGTCGACCAGCTTTGTTGTCAAATCCACTGTCCAATGTGAAGTGGATAATGATCTGGGCTCTCTCTCCTTTTTTTTATCTCTTACACACACACACATGCTGCAGAGGCAAATTTCATCCTTTGAAATAAAAGCAAAAAAAACCCAAAAAACACGTGAGCGAACACGGCGAGCACTGCTTTGCATATGAGGATTCAGTTTTAGGAGCTTCTAGGCTTTTCCAAAGCACAGCTGCAGGGGAAGTGTGTTTGCACCTAGCTCTGCTTTGTGATTGGCTGCCTGGGTACCGGGCAGAACAGAGAGCGAGTCAAGGAAGCGGAGAGGAGGGGAAACAGGGGTTTTCTAGTGGGATGTGCCGTTAAAACAGGGAAGGGATGGAAACTCATTGTCCACAGTCCCAAAACCTGCACGATGGTGTTTTCATGTCTCACAAACACACTGAATGAAAGGAAAAACTCTAGCATACACATTTATAACATCAAACCACAACTAATAGGGAGCATGCAAGCATTTTTTCTGTGGATGGACCGGAACATGCAGCCAGTGCAGCTTGCCAAAAGCGAGATCCTCTGGAGGAATATTCTGCACGTTGTGCATCTTCAAAAAGAAATATATAATATTCTTCCATTATGATTTCCTTTTTCTGTCAGCATATCATATTAGAACATTAGTGTCAGTGGAAATGGTGGGAGACTGTATGAATTGATGAATAATAATGCAGCCTGTCATCTGCATGGCACTGTATTAAACGGCACTGTAACGTGTAGTTTACAGCCTATTGTCGGCCACTTTGTACTGACGACAATGACAGACTGTCTGGCGTGTGAAATCTGCTCATAACTTCTGCATCACCCAGTATGACACACTGTTCATGTCAGCCTCTGCAAATAACAACTGGTACTAAAAGCAGGGCCTGCTGTCCTCGTCTCATTTCTCTCCTCTTTGGTCCCCTTCCCCCAACAGTTGTCTATTCTCAGCAAACATCCTTCTTTGTCCTTGACAATCCTCCATGACTCTGCCTCCATTTCTCTGCCGTCCTGTCCTCCTCTCATGCAGTGTTTACCTGATAGTTTATGTTCTGAGGATTCTTCCAGACTCTCTGGTGGACATCTTTCCACCCCGCTCTCGTCTTCTTCCACTGTTCTGTTTATCTCTCTCGCTGTGTTTATCTCCCTTCTTGTCTCTTGGCCACAAATCAATCCAGCCCTCTTCGTCTTCTGGGCTTCATTCAAGCCATTTAAATATTCTAGACACTATGCAGGAGATATACAGGCAGTAGTTCAGAAACTTCCAGTATCTCCTATACACACAGATAGGACTATATAAAGTTGCTGGAGTAAAATGTATCGTTGAAAAGGTCAAGACATAAAGAACAGCCTTTGAAAAGACCTTGATGTTGCAAAGAGCACTGCTCATACTGTGCCTATAACACCTTGTGTTTGGATATATAACAGGATGAAGTGTTCGTATGAGAGCACACACACCTTGTATTTCTGCATAAAAAATAGCTATGACTCCATTGAAATGTTGCACAAGTTTTGAGGGGATTTTTAAAATCAAGCAGCAGTAGCTCTGCACATCCATTTGTGTTTTCTTAATGAATTTGTCTCCTCTGATCATCGTGTACCCTGTGGTGTTTTTATCAGACGCGATAGTGGTTGTGAGGCGAGTGAGGGACACTGTGGTTCTGCACACCCACGTTATTCTTTATTTTCTGGCCTTCTCTTCGAGTGGATGCAGGAAACGGCGAGTGGCAGCGTGGCATAAAAGCTTTTTCTGCAGCAGAAGAAGCAGAAGCAGGGACCAGAACATCAAAGTGTATTCAAAAACATCTGTTTCTGTCTGCCTTTAATGCGCCTTTGCTTTTTCTTTCCCCGCCGATGTGCCGACTTTTGCACCTCAGCTAAGTGTAGAAACTTCTTTGTGATATTTCCAGAAATGTTTCAGTTTTCTGGCAGTCAGCCTCGGGGTTTCTAAGCACAAGCTACACAGCACAGCAACACAGTTACACTAATTTTTTTCTGGTGCATCAGTTAGTGTTGCATCGGGCCAAAATCCTATCAGCGCAGTCTGACATCTAGCCGCACTGTGCAAGGTTAAGGTTCAATAGAAACTTGGTTAGCAGTCAGTACCGGGGAAAGGAGACCAGAGTAATGGATTCTGAGTGTGTCTGGGCTGCACCCACTGTGCTTTGTCTCCGCATCCTGTAGAAAGAGTTCATCTGATAGCCTGTCTGGGATCTGATATAGTCTGAAACCCCGAGCCTATATAGGCGTCAGAGCACTTAAGGCTTCTAACACACTCACTTGCTGGCTAGCTAGCTGCACCACAAGGGACTATGTTTATACTGATGGCTCAAGATAAGTGGAATTAACATACTGCAACTCCAAATAACAGCACACTGAAAGTCTACATCCTCGTGAGTTGCTTGAAGATTATGCATTGTTTTACCATAATTACACCTATTACGACAGCACGTTATAGCACATGTGAAGTGGTGTTAATCCTCACTTGGGAAATAACAACCTCTTTGTGTGTTGCTTCTTGTCACGTTACTGTAATAACCAACATGCAAAATGACCCTAATGATCAAAGCTCAGGGCTTCTGACATAACCTATAACAACAAATACTTTTCTCAAGAGAGGCCTCCAGTTAATGCTAGCGTTAAGCAGCCCGATGCTAAGCCTTCTTGCTAACAGTGTTTACTGTGGTTACCGCCCTGCACAGTGTTTGCACAGCATTTTGCTTTGCTGTCAGACCAGCATTTACAACAATCAATACGCTTTCCACTTGCAGACTGGCACAGCAATTACTTGTTAATAATGCTCTGTACCAAACAAACACGAGACCCGTGTGCCAGTGGGAATGCATATCAACAAGCAGAGCCAGGCAACGACGTGCAGGGTGACCAATTATGGCAGCTTCAATGTTTGACCCCCTCTAGCTGTCGTTGCGACTGTTGGAGAAAAGAATCAGCTAAAGAAATGTCGGGCAATGTTGAAGTAAAAAGATAAATATTATAAATGAAGCATTCCATACAGGCATGAGGGCTCACTGGTGGTTCGAGTATGAGAACGATGTGATTTATTAGCCCCAGTTTGCATCTCGTTACAGAGTGAAATATCAGTTTTGCCAAAAAATAAAAAAAATAAAAAATGAAATGGGTTGTTTTGAATGAAAAAATGAAATAATACAAAGTAACATGAACACAGACGCATGCAATATAACTGATAATCCCATCTTTTTTTAAATTTGGTTAATGTCCGACAAATTGAGCTAAGACATCAATTAGCTTGTGCTAACAGAGAGGGGTTATACCTGACTCAGGACAGGTTATTGTGCAACAGACAGAATAATTTTTTTCATCGAGATGATTTAAAGAGTCTTTGAGGATACCTTCAGAACAGAGGTAAATGTTGACAAAGACCTTCTGGGCATTTGGACATTTATTTTTCAGAGGATGTTTAGCCCTGTCCTGAACCAACACCTCACTAAGACCCTTTATATTATCTTTCCCTCCAGTGTCACCTACAGTATCGCTTTATTACAACATTTTAATATGTTGTCTATTATGAAAGCCAAACCATAACCATAAATACAATCTGACAGTGTCAGGGATGAAGCAGGGCAACCTCTAGTTGTGAAACCAGATGTGATGGTTTGGTAAGAACTACAGCAAAGTGATTAGATGAGTGGTTTGTAGCAGAGCACTTAAGGTGAGGTTGCAACACACACGCAGAGTTTTCATCATATTTACATCCCTGTACAGTCCCGAAATTCATCACTGCTCTTTGCAGCTGGCTTGGCTTGGAGATAGGGCACAAACCAGAAAAGCTCAGGCCAGCCAGCCACGCCAACCTCTCCACGAGACACCTGGGCCCTCACTCAAACATCAAAGCGGAAAAACACTGCGGTTAACGGAGAAGCATGTACTGCGCACACACAATCACACAGTAATCGCTGAGGCTTGATTATGAAACGCATGCACTGCAGAGAGAGGCAACCGGACAAATAAGCCATTATTCCTGCATCAAGCCTCGCACAATAAAGTGTCCATTATTCCCACTGCTTTGGCACTGACTCAGTGGAAAGGACCACAGGCCGTGATGAAACAATTACGTGTCTGTCACATTGCAGAGTACTCTGTCACGGGCCTGATCGCTCATTTGATCCAAGCAGATGTGGTTAGTCTTTCTCAGTGCTCGGCAAAAAGGGGAAGTTATACTCCTGCCACAGTCAGTTTCTGAATTTTTGGATGATTCATGTCTCTGTTTCGCATGTTAATCAGCAGTAAAATGCCTTTTATGTTTCAGGCAAACCTGTGAAAATGTATGCTTTTGTGCATCAACCTGCCATCTGTCGACTGTCGTCTGCACCGGAGTGAACAGTTAGGCGGTGGGTAGCAGGAGAATACAAACAATACAAACATCTCGCCCACAGCGAGAGACAGAAAGAAGAGTAGTCAAAAGGGGGCAAGGGAAAGAGGTGAGGGGGGCTCCTGTCAAATGCTGCTGGTGCAGAACGGTGGATGTGCGAGCTGAACCGCTGACAAGTAGCTACAGGCCTTGGAGCCCAAACACCAATCAAGGCGGCTAGAAGGGATCCAGTCAACAGAACGGCACAGCAAAGCTGGTTCGCTGTCGAAGTCGGACACGCCGCGGAGAAAGAACGATCTCTGGAGACGAAGACAGAGGTTGAGATGGTGAGTGAGTGAAGTGAGCTGGAGATGCAGCAGCTAATGTGACAGCCCCACTATAATTCCCTCTGCCAATAACCCTTAGAGGGAAATTTCCACACATCACATTCAGACTGACACTCGCAATCAAAAACACCCTTTCTGCTCATTCATCCGTGACCTCTTTGAGTCCTGATTGGCTGTGTCATGGATGGCTATGAATGCCATGATGACAGTGAAAGGGAAAACGCGAAAATGTACATTCAAACAGATGGGTAACATAGATGAGTGGGCACAGTGAAGTCTGAGCCGGTCCATATCCGGTGCATTAGTGCTTTGCAGCACCTGTGCTGCTCGACGGCGTCGGCTCTTTAGGCTCTTACAACGCCAGCGGTCTAATGCACGCAAGACAAAAGAGAGATTATGCTGGGAAGAGGGAAGAGAGAGACACTGCCCCAGGCATCACTGCGCCAAACAAGAGGGGATAAAAACTAAAGCTAAAGTATGGTGTGACCACTTTTGTGAAGAAAAAGCAGTTGGAGCTATAGATGGGAGCGCACATTATCTGAAAGTATAGAAGGAACAGCTCAGCACAAAGACGGCCTTTCATTTGCAGAGAGGAAGGAAGCTTTTAAAGGCAAGAATGAGACTCATGCAAACACACACACACCCCTTCCCACCGAACAAACACATGCAGGAAAGGAGGGAGTTAGCTTTAGCATTTAGTATCTCCTAAGTGATCGGCTCCTCGAGGCCCATTTTTAGGAGTCTGCGGGGATGCCTGACTCAGAGCGCTGGCAGATGTGCTAAAGCTTGGCTGGTAACTGAGATCAGGTGGCTGGAGAACAACTGTTGGGAGAGCTAAGGCAGCCACCGAGCCAGGCTGTCTGGTAACACACACACACACAGGCACACACGCCTCCACAGCTTGATTACAGTGAGAGCGTAGCCTCCCTGCTAGGCTGGGAGGTAACTCAGGGTAACATCTGCTAGGACACTCACTGCAGGAGACCAATGCGGGGCGATGAAGAGCTGCTCTGGCTCTGAGGTCATGCGCTGAGTGAAAGGGAACAGAACAGCTGGCTGCAAAGTACGACCACTGGACACGGTAGATCACACTAGCAGCTGCAGAACACAGCATGCCAATTACCTGTGATGATCTGTGAGGACTGTTTAGCTTTTTTTTTTAACATTTGTGGTGATTTCGTGAGAGCATTAATTCGTGCCAAGCTCTGCAGGATGTGACACGTGGTGAATTCTTCTTACTCATCCTATTTCTCTTCCCAGGCGAGCTTTAAGAGCCAAGAGTCCAAGGGTCATCGAAGCATATAATGTAGCTTCTACAAACACAATGGACTACAATTCCTCCACTGACAGGAGCATCTATGTGCGGTCGCCGCTCTATTCACAGTAATTACAGCAGGGGCTGAGGCAGAAGTAGGACAGCCAAAACACTGCAAGGACAATTAATAATGAGGTCAAAGGTCACACTAATGAGTAACTCCTTAAGTAGTGGCTACAGTCACAGGGCAAAGGACAAATGTCATTATGATGACTCATGGCCTTCTGGGAACTCACCAATGCGATATGATTGGTTTATTGATTAAATCATGCACTTTATGGGACGCGTCGGGGAAAATCATCATGACAGATGACTTGTTTTTTGTCCCGCAGCCCAGTGGAATAATCTAATTCATGACATCATGCTTGTCGCCTTGCATGTCTCGTCACCCACACGCATGTTGCATGCCCCGAACACTAACAACACACAAAGACGCTGCCAGAAAAGGGAGGAAGACTGCGGTTGATCAAAGTGTGCATCAATGTCTCAGCACTCAACACCGTCCAACACGACTGCAGTTCACTATTAATGGTTTCCTCAGCTGGACCAGTAGGCCAGTGGTCTGCAACCTCAAAAAAAAAAAACTTGTATAAACACAAATAAAAACAAAATGCAATCATTTGCTGTAATCACCTGTTGCTGCATCAAATTCTGAATAAGCATTTATTTACAAAAACCCATCCATCTTCTATACCCCCGACTATGCCTTTCAGGGTTGGGGGGGGCTGGAGCCTATCCCAGGTGTCAGTGGGCAAGAGGCGGGGTACACCCTGAGCTGGTCGCCAGGGCAACATAAACAGACAAACAACCATTCACGCTCACACCTAAGGACAATTTTAAGTCACCAATTAACCTAATGAGCATGTTTTTGGTCTGTGGGAGGAAGCCGGAGTGCCCGGAGTGAACATGCAAACTTCACACAGAAAGGCCCCGCCCAACCCGGGGATCGAACCAGCGACCTTCTTATTTACAAAAATCAATGAAGCTGATGATGTCAAACATTAAATATATTGTTTCAGTTGAGTATATGCCAGAAAGGATTTGCAGATGGTCCCACTCCGCCTTGTGTTTTAGACAGCGTCCCTTCTTCTCTGGAATCAGGGTTGTGTGTATTTATAGCATGACTTCACTGGTCCAACAGGGAAGTGGACAGGCTGTGCCAGCGTTTGCAAAAACACTCAGCGTTATAAACATTTTGTTGAACTTACACTATAAATAATAACTTGAGTGTTGGGACCGGTGAAGTCATGGGCCAAGAATTGATTATTTCATAAGCAGGCAAAATGAAATGGGCTAAAATCAATAGAATGTATCACCCTATTGATTTCTGCTTAATCTATATTATGTGTTATGTACTGTAAAAATGTGTGCCCCAAAATGCATTTCATAATGCACAGAAGCAAAATGCCTGCTAAACATTTGTGCTTATTGCGCTCACAGCTAGCTGATTTCTTTAAATCAGCACTACAGTCCACCTCTGCGTTCATCCACCCTGTGAGGCAATGAATCAGCTCCAAATGAATCAGGCACCTGGTAGAATATGTGCCAGATGATGCTTCCTGTTGAGTATGTATTTGTAAGAATTATAGGTGCGTTTGGAAACCAGCCAGCTCAACCCACTTTGAAACTGCCAACAAATAATCTCGACAGGTTGGGGCTGATTCATTATTTTAAACCTGAGAAAACAGCGCTCGCAACAAAAGAAGCAGACTTTTACTTTTTGCTCTGTAATTCAAAGTACATATGAGCACCATTTCCGCTTAACACACTCATTAATTCTGCTCTAAAATACCACAGCGGAGAGAAGAGTGGGGCAGCTGTGGAAGACGGAGGCAAAGATAATATAGTTATCACCGCTGTAAGACAGGGGATAGTGGAAACGCTCGCTTAATTGGGCCAATGTCTGCCCAATTAACGGACTTATTATGTGGCTTCGGGCCATCCAGCGATCCTTACTGTTAAACCCTGAAGGGCAGCGAGGTGTCGGAGCGGTTTGAGAGACTGTCCTTCAAAATTAGAGCCTGACCAGAGAAGAGCAGGAGAAAAGATGAGGTCCTGACATGAATCAGTGAAGTATTACACCATGAAATGCGATCATTGGTTATACAGTAATGTCATATCACTGATAAACCCCTCCGCCGGCAGAAACACACACGTGCAGAAAAATACACGTTTTCCACTTTGAGTTTAACATTTCCTATTTGTTATTCCTCATTAGCCATTATTGATTTGTCATTTAATGGTGGAAATATAAGTATTCTTTAACCACAACGCTCCACAGCGACGTTAATAGGCTATTAGTGGTCAGACATGCACATATCAGTGGGCATAACTCAGCCTTGGCCATGAGGCTGAGAATACTTAAGGCATGCCAAGGTCATGGAAATGGTCTGTGCATCTGTGCTGAAGGGTTTAAGTGCATGTGTGTATTCATGCAGGCTTGTAAGGCAAAGACAGACCAAACTCCATCCAAAAAATATACAATTGTCATTCTGTTTCTTTTGGCATGAGCTGAGGAAAATATAAATTAGCCACAAGAAGGTTCTTCTCTCTCAAACTCTTGCATAACTGTCAAATGCTCGGGGAGCTGATAACACCATGTGCAAAAGGGGGCAGAGGAGATGGGGAAGTGTGTTTTTCACTTCTTGACCTGAATATTCAAACATCCCTGTGGCATTGGACAAAGAAACAGGCAAACGCTCAAGTTCACAAGGAGAAAAAGAGGGCAGACCTTCTTCCCACGCAGCATGGCAAAAACAGTCCCGAGCCTATGATCTCTGCAAACACTACTTTTCCCACTTTCTTCTGCCTTTCATAGTTGCATTTTTATTAATACCAGATTTAGACAGGTGAAGTAACTTTAGCACATAATTGGCTCTAAATTGTAAAGCGCTGTCAATACCGAGATCTTATTTGCACTTTAAAGCCACAATTTGCCTCTGGCACTGAATAGTTGTTGTGTTCATGTCTAAACGTGTCCTTGTTTTCTCTCAGCGCCTTCCTCTCCGACAATTCAGATGTACAGCTCTTTTCCTCTTTTTTTTTAATTAATCATGTTCCTTTCATAATTCCTACAGACGGTACTTACTGGCATATGTGTAGCAAAAAATACTTAGCTGAAGCCACAGTGTGCAGTCCTGAGTGAACCGTGGGTGGATGCAGAGACAGAGGTTTCCAAAAAACCACAGTGTGCAGCTGTGCTGTAACCATCCACAGCAACAAGCACATCCGAGAATAAGGCATTAAAACAAAAGGACACTTACGATCTACTGAATATATGAAACATTGTCCAGCAGAAGCTCTCCGCACTGGATCCACAAAGCGTACAGCCTCAGTTTGGGTCGCATTCCTCACCAGCGGCTGGTCTCAGTGTTTTCCCGACTATTTTTGAGTCTCTGGGAACGTGGCGGGAGCCTCTGCCCTCTAAGTTACACCACACCGCTCCCAAAGGATGTCTGTTGCTACTAACACACCCCTCTCCACATCCCATTTAAAAAGACAGTGCTCTATTTAGGACAAGCCTTCCCATAGTCCAGTGAAACATTATATTCAGATGAAGTAATGCAGTAAACACCAGGCTCAGGAAGACACGGGGCCATCAGCTATCCTGTAGCAAACGAGTGCATTTGTAGCAACTTTGTTGAACTTTTTTGGTAGTTTTTTTTTTAATCTCCTTTGACATCACTGCAATTTTTCTTCCTGATTATTCTAGCTGTAGTATCTGCGTGATAATTATCTACAATTTCAGATGAAAACCTTGCCAAAATAAAGTCTCGCTATGCGTCTAAGGTACCGTAAAGGGCAGCGCTGACTCCCATTGTCTCTCTGCCTCAATAAAGCAAACCCAAAAAAGGGATGGAAAAGCTGACAGCCTGTTATGAATGATATTTAGCTGCTACTGTCTGAGAAATAGAGCAAAATCTATATTTTTCTAGCTGAAGTCAGTCCCTAGGAAACACAGTTCCTCCGTCATCATCAGATCTGTCTCCCCTGCTTTTTCTCACACTGACATAGACCCCGAGCTGGCAGCCAGGAAGTCAGCCTGCCTCCTCCCTCCCTGTTTCCCTGTAGCAGGAAACAATGGCTCAGCCTTCAGCACCACACTCTGTGGGAAAATACCGGGTCCTTGGCCCGGAGAGGGGGACTCCAGGAAAAGGGAGAAAAAAGAAAAAAAAAGACGAGGGGAAGGCACAAAAAGGGAAAGATGGAGCAAGAGAGGGAAGGAGAAAATGAGGCCAGCCAGGTTTAGGGAGGAGACGCACTGCCAGATGCATTGTATGCTTGTTTTTACATATCTGACGACCCAGTGAGGGAAGACTGATGTCACAGCTAAGACATGCTGTCAAGAGACGCTTCGATCCAAACTGATGTTTGAGCTCCAAATAAAGCCAGAGCCCCAGATATGCCAGTCATCTCCTGTGGAATAATTACACAGAAGCAGGTCCAGTTTGACATGGAACAGCGTCAGTATTTCTTATTAAAACGCTTTCTGAACAACGGGAGAACATTTCAGCTCAATCGTTCAACAGTGTGCAGACGTCATTATGTAAAAGAGACTAAAGAGAAACTACAGGAGCCCGTAGCAGCTGTCTACATCGACAACAATTCACTGTGAGCTGTGTAGCAGAAAAGGTCTTTCTAGGTGGACTGGTTCTCCAGCTCCAAAACAATTTAAGTATCATTTGGGAGGTGAAACTAGAGGAGGTTTCATGTGCTTGTTCCTCCCGATGCAGTGGATTAGAATTGCTCGCTCTTATCACAAGTAAACAGACCTGCATGCCTTGCTGTTTTGGAGAATGGTTGGGTAAAGGTTAACTACAAAGCCAAGGCAAAGCCTGGAGACTAAACACTCAGGGGATTTCCTCATTCTTCTGGTCTGGGTCATGATAATATCATACCTCATAGGGTTGTTTGGAGCGTGACTGCTCCCAAACATAATGTGGGACAGGGCAAGGCTACTCTATCTATAGACGTTTGTTTGTAATCACTGTGGCAGGAGAGAAATGCAGAAAATCTTCATTATTCATGGGAAAAAGTATTCTGAACAATATCCTTCTGAACTTAAGTGGATGTACAACGTTTATGTTTTGCATGTGCAGACAAGGTTTCTGTGAATGCCCACACACGGAAACAAACAAACGGAGAATGTATTTGTATTCCGAGTGATTTAGCAAGAAAAAAAAAATCCATGTCAAAGCGTGCTAAGGAGCGTGTGGGTGGGTACAGGCGAGGTCATGAGCCAAGTGCACAGAAGTAGACGGCAACAGGAAGGGGTCATGAGAGATGGTGGGAGGGACGGGGCTCTCAGCTAACTGTCTGTCTGTAGGCAGTCCCTGTGAGGCCTCGCCTCTGAGAGGTTATTCCCCTGCTAACCGCTAACCTGTTTAGTAGAGCACCACCTGCCTGCGCAAAGGTAAAGAGAGGGAAGGAGGGAGGTGGAGCAGAAAGAAACTCATCGGTGGATACAGTACGTTCCAGGCAAGCTTCCACAAGTCTGCATCGCAGAGAGGTGGGTGGTGGATGGAGAGAGGGTGAGACATGTTGGACAAGTATGTGCTGATAGAGGGCAGGGAAGAGGAAGGCAGACAGGGAGAGAAAGATGAAGACCAAGAGAAGAGCGAATCAGCATTCCAGTGACTCAAGTGGAGAGAATATGAAAATTACTGCAATAAGGAGGATGGTGAGACCGAGAATAATACCTCTTAATGCCACGGCGCTGAATCTGGGCTGCAAGTGGAGTTTAATTAGACGCTTTTGCTGTTAAATTTGGAAGGCAATCTCGCCCGTGTAGGAACTGGGTAATATGATGACATATATAGACAATATGTATGCTAACAGTTAACTAGCAGAGATTTGTTACAGCAGTTATACTGAGGTGACTGTCTCTTTCATATGACTGGCTGCATGAGACCATTGTTGGCAGTGTTGCCGAGTTTTGTTAAAAGATCAGCCTCATTCAACCACAGCGTCTTTCCGTCTTCTTCTCCAGAAGTTGGTACAGGGAGAGAAGTGAGAGGGAATGGTAAGCAGTCGAGGCATTACAGCTCCCTCCCTCTGTTCATCCCTCTGTAGCCTGGCCGCCGCTTCATTTTTGTAAAGCAGCTTACTGTGGAGAGACAGGCGCACTGATGAACCGGAGACTGGGGCAGTGACATCAGCTCTCCTGTGTGTTTGTTTGTGGAAGAGACAGAGATAAATAGCATGAGGGCGGAAGGACGGACAGAGGCCGGTACTGTAGGACTGATGCTCGAGAGCTCTCCTCTCACGTTGTTCCTATTGACTTTGCACTTCGGCCTTCAGGGCAGCAGAGAGCGAATGAGCGATTCAATTATTGACAGCGCACAATGCTGCCCCATCATGAGCATATGCTCCTCTTTCATCCTCTCTCAGCCAGGGTTGAGGAGATCCAGAATAATGTTTCTGAATATCTTTGGCTCAGCCTGCTCCGACCGTCTTTCATTCACATTCACGGCAAGACTGAAGACGATATTCTAACCTCCAATTTGCTGACGAGCATCGCACCTTTTAAAGCCACCGAATGCAAGCACATGGAAATCATGACATTTTTGTGCAAGGCCTGTCGTTCTCTCTTCCTTTCATGCTCTAAACCCTTTTCAGATTGATGATTTTGACTAAAACAAGCCTAAATGCTATCCGTGTGTTTGTGTGTGTTTATAATCTCCTCTAAATGTCTGAATCTTGTACACTTGAATGCAATCAGTGCATTCACTCATTTTATATGCTTCATTTGAATAAAGCATAGAAAAAGAGTAACACCATCTTGATGCCAGCTCCAACCTCCTCCTCCTCCAAAATAAAATTAAGAACGGGAAGTAGGGGCTCTTCCAATGCAAAACAACAACTGTTACAAAAAGGAAACTACAAACGTCTCATCTCATTTTACTATTACTGTCGCAAATATGAAACGTTGGGATGCTAAAAAAAACACAACATGCGATTATTGTTCATTAAACGTCGTTCCTGCCCTGTAAAAACCACGTACCTCCCAAAATGTCAGCTTTCCAATGAAAACAGCCCTGTTTTCAGCTTTGTGACAGAAACAATCCTTCAATTTTTCTAAACCACATTTCCATTCAATAGTCGGTGTTCCAGACAGTGACGTGCATTGGAAAATGGACAATTGCGTGAATTAGGTAACTATTTATCGACGATACACACAAACCAGCCCGAAGCAAAGCCCCGCGCCTCCTTGGATGTTCATGTTTGTGTGGTCGCGATTAAGTGTTGTTGATTGAGTGCTGAACTGTGGCTGCGTCCGCCCCCCGCTCCCTAAACCGCCAGCGGCTCAGACCTCTTGACCCCCAGTCGAGTGGCCCCTGGGCGCGGCGCTGACCCGCTCCTCCCTCCCTGTAAATGTGTCTGATCAAATGCTCTGCCCCACTTCATCAGCGCTCAGTAAATCAATGGACATCACAGAGACGGTCTATGACAGAGTAATTACACAGAGACAGGACACTCAGAGAATGACACGAAGAGACAGGAAGGAGTGGCGGAGAGACGCTGTGTGAAGCTAAGCTCTGCGTTTATTCCCTTTGATTTATTTCCCTGCAACGCAGACAAATCAAGGAAGTGAAATCCTGGAAGGTTCATAACAGGTTATAGAATAAGAATAGCACATAAAATACTGGAACGTAAACAACAGCAGAGCGTCCTCCCTCTCTGTCTTCATTTCAGTCCTCTTCTAGGATGCAATATTCTTGGATTGTTCGTCTTATCTCCATCTCTCACTCTCTCTGACCATCTCTCCCTCTTGCTCCGACTGCATGTTTAAGGCTGTGAAAATGTCTAACAGCTCTATTTCTCGCTCTGCCGTCCCTTGTTACTGGCTAGCCAGCTCTGACCTAAAATAGGATGGCTGGAACATACGAAGACGCGCAGCTGGAGCTGAAGACACATGCATATGTGCGCCCGGTATGAGCGCATACATAAATATGCGCGCAAACATTTGCTCATGCATGCAAACAGATACAGCGCTCCAGGCTGGGAGGAGGAAAGAAGAGCAGGAATCACACTGTTACTGCATGCAAACACAGACCGACACGAGTGCTTGTAGCCTAATACGTACAAGTCAAACTCGGTTTGCTTCTGGAGGGCTCAACGGCAGGCTACAATCAAGAGGACCACCAGCCGAGCTCTCACACTGAAACATATCTGAACGCTGCAGCACACAAGCGACAGAGCCATCAAATTGTCATTTATGTGTTTACTAAACCAAAGATGGCTTCCTCCCGTGAAGCCACCTCAGAGGAAGACAAATGTTTGCTTGAGCGCTGTTCTCCAGGAACTTCACTCTTCCTGCGTAACGTGGCGGCGAAGTTTGGCCGTGTTGAACAGCCGCTGATGACCTCTGTGTTTTAGCCGTCTTCTTAATGAGACAAATTAAAATGCAACAAGTCTAACTGGATGAATTAATGAAAGTTAATTACACTTGATGTGCGGCTGCTGGCTAACTCCACGCATATAAGTGGCGTGTACCGTGTGTTTCACGCCCACGTGATTGCTGCTGTGTACGGAGCATTAACTGAGCTGTGGATTTGAGGAAAAATCGGATCATTATCAGGAAATACATTTAAATCATCCATCCATAAAATGTAAATATATCCGGGGGTGTGGCTGATATGATCATTACTAATTGACTTAATTCCATCTTGTAAAATCACTTTGACTCTAATATAAGAATATGAGAGTGTAACAGATTTAAAACTGCCCAAAGCTCGACTTACCACCAAGAAGAGCTGTTCCACTCATCTTGCGCAGACATTACACTGTTTCGACGATGAAATGAGCTGTTGCTCTCTGAGAATCCCAAACTCTCTATCCTTGGGACACACGGCTCCCTTTAAACTGCTAATTGCCTCCAACGTACGACTTGGACTGAGAGCGCTGGCGAAAACCAGCGGCTGACCTCACAGCGTGGCCCAGTCATCTGATTTGTGTTAGCTGGCTGCCCTCCTTCACACAGGCCACCTCTGTGTGATGCTGCTACATTTAGGATGTGGTCACCACTCACCATCCAAAGCCCATCTCTGCATTATCATCTCTGGTGTTACGGCGCTAATAAATGCACTGTTCTGAATGAAACCCCTGTGGGACCTAAAAGCAATTATATAATTATGACTGAGTATCCTGGATGTACGCAGGATGTAGTAGAGAGTGTGTGTGTGTGCTCAGGAGAGCAGCCTCCCTTGCATTGTCACTGAGAGGGAGAGAGAAGCTAGGGGAGAAGAGGACAGCACAGCTGGAGTATAACCAGCACACAGAGGCAGAGGAGCGTAAACAGTCTCTATGAAGCATCCTCTACAGGCAAAGTGTACATTTGTATTCGTGGCCACGCATTCGCACACAGAAAACAACCTCCCGCTGCACGAAGCCGAGCAAACCAGCACACAAAGGAGGGCGAGTGACATGTGAAAAGCAGGATAACACTCACCAGGCATTGTCAGAATTCCACAGAACAATCAGAGGCAGGCGGAGAGAGAAACCGAGGCTGAGCCGGAACGAGAGGGGAGGAGAAAAAAAAAAAAAAAAAAGAAAAAGAAATGCAGGGATGGATGAGGGCAGAGGCGATTTCAAAGCTCCATTTTCCCCCCCTGCCACCGATGCAGGCTGCTGCTCGCCTCTTCGCTTCCTTACTTGTGGTTCTCTTCCTCCTTCTCTCCCTGACTCCTTCTCCTTCCTCCTCCTGCTGCTTTAAGACAAGGGGTGGAGAGTAAGCGCTACAATGCTCTCCCTCTCTTGCTGCTCCCTCTCCTCCTTTCTTTCTCCCACCCTCTCTCGCTCACCCTGTGCAGAGCATGCCCTACTTCCTGTGTTGTCTCTGAAATGGGACACACTCTCTTCTGTTTGTTTTCTTTCCCTCCGCATGAATGAATAGAAGGATGCCCCGGTCCTTGACTATGACTCGGCACTGATGATTTGAGCCCTTTTCCCCTCTGCTGTCTCTCCCCCCTCTCTCTAACTCCAGCTAAACCCTCTCCCTTTCACTGTCAGTGATTGACTGCACCTCCCATTTCTGTCTCCTTGCGCAGGGAGGAGCCTGCATATGGTGGTGGTGGTGGGGTGGCTGTCACATGTATGTGTGTGTGGTGCAGCCTAGATTGGCCCTGCCCCCCTTGTGTGGCTCCAGAGGGAGTGTGTGTGTGTGTGTGCTCTTTGTCCTGTCAACTCTGCTGCGAGGTGTGCTGCCTCCTCTGTCAGCCACTACTGCTGCTGCTGCCGCCACCGCTGTTGCTGGGACCGGGGGTGGTGGTGGTGGTGGTGGTGGTGTGGGGTGGGGGGGTTCGCATGTGCCGCCAACCTGCCCTGAGCATGGACTCGGCTCAGCTGGGAGACCAGAGCTCATGCTGGGGCTCAGACAGAAAAAACACTGTACATATGAGGCTGGAGCTCAGCTTTGGCAAAGTGACTTGGCCGACGGGGCCAGCCAAAGGGTTCGTAGTAGTGAGGCTGGAATGTGGGTGGGATGGTTTTGCCATGCTCAATTTGAGCAGGGATTGGTAGACTGGCAGAGGAGATAAGGCAGAGGCTATTTCTAGAGCTTACACACTGGCAGAGCCGGCACAGGGGGATAAAGGGCTGGGGCGGGACGCGGCGATAAGGCTGGACAGCTGTGGAGAGCTGGTTCAGAAGAGCCGTGGACAGTCATCTGCACTCCCTGCACGTCTGCGATGATGTCATCAAACATGACATCACCCTCACCCCTTACACGCACACACACAAACATGAGTGCACGTGTAAACCAAGTGACCACACAATAGGGGCGTGGAGGAGGGTACAAAGACTGAGCTCTGAGTTCACACCCATGCTAAACAAAAGCACCGGTGGCAGGCGCATTGTTGGGTGGAAAATGACCAAATCGAGGAGAGTCTCTCAGGCACTCACTCTGCTGACCACCTGTTTCCTCCTGAAGCGGACAAAGAGTTCTGCCTTGATCCTTCTGAGTCACAACTGATTCTTACTTCACTGTATTTCAATCGAAATGTGAGGTTAGAGTCTATTCTGAAGCACTGAGTATATGTATACAGTACACAGGATTTATTTGATGAATACAGCTTTGCACAGAAACATTGATTACAGGTTCATTAAACCCTGTCTCAGAAGACTTCTTACACATAAAAACGCTTCACTGTAACAGCATGTGTACTGGCCAAAGCTGATTTTGATCTAATCTCAGCATGGCCTGTTATGGATTATAGATTTATTGCTCTTTCTTATAGAGGGAGTGAGGTCAGTTGCAATCCTGTGCAATGAAAGGAGGGCACAGTTTGCTCTGCTTTTGTATTGTATGCAATACAAAATTTTTCTAAGATCTTTGATTAGTTTACTCCAGAAATAAAAATAAAGTGGAAACAGATTCGGCGTTTGTTCATTTGTTACTGTTTATAAAAAGTCAAACCTGTCAGCTCTGTTAGCTCAGGCTAGCTGCAGCTAATACGTTTTCCAACAAAACGCAGGTGTATCATTATTATTATTTCATATTTTCTGTACGCTTTCTTGTCTAGACATGTTATCTAAGTCTCAGCTGCTGCCTTCAAATCATATATAAAGATTCCGGCCTTATTATGAAGCGCTCTAATTATTATGCATTACTATTTTCCAGACACCTGTGAAGGTAATATTACCTTCAGCAGCCAGTCTAACAACACACTCTAATTCTGCACAACTGCAATCATGAGCATAAAAGAGAAACTTCTGTGGTTTAACTTACAAAACTTAAAATGTTTCACGTGCAATGCTGCAAAGAGCAACACATTTGCAAACAATGACAAAAGTCTGTGGCGGTGTCATTTGAAAAATATGCAGCGTCTTCGGATCGGACAGAAGTGCAGTCTGAGTGCACAAAGATATTTCAGAGGGTTTGCAAATGCACAGTGACAAGCTGAATGTCTGACCCAGAGACAATTTTTTTTAAAGTGATACTGCCATCCGTCTGGCGCTATCTCATCTCTCCCGCACTTCAGTTTTTGTGCGCCCGTATTTACGATTCTCCACGCAGCGCGCATGCAATGCAGCGCAACAGCATGCAATCAGCAAAGCATGCAACAGAGGGAATCAGACTCCAGCAATGAGCCTAATAGATGGTGACTGATTCCAGAGCGTACTGTGAAATGTGATGCACCTTTGATTTTAGCGGTAGCCCATCCATGTGCTCAGAGGAGGTGCTGCGAGCAGCAGAGAGGTAAACAGGCAGCGCCGACACCTTAAATGTTTGTTTCTAACTAGGTCAGACTGCACCAGTGGAGCTGTGCTGCTGTTACGCCACATTTACCAGTCTCTCTCTTGAGTTTGATTCAGCTGGAGCATTGTGAGATAAACATTAGAGCAACAGTATTTTATCAATAGAGCACAAAAAGTGGGTGTTTCTCAAAAAGAATGATAAATAACAAGAACAGTTCCCATATCATTGAACGTTAGTTGAGTGCGATCTACCAGACGTGTGATCGTCCTATAAATGCATTCAGAAGAAGTTGAGGCTGAAAAATTCATTTAAGACTTAAACACTAAAACAAGGCAGAAACATCCATATCATAAAGAATATAAAACGCCAACGTGGAGTAGAGTGAATACAGGAGTGCTAGTGGAGCTTAACCCAGCCTGTGCTTCTTTTCCATCAATGCATTTACTTCATAAAGACGTGGGTTGCAGTGGTCGAGCCTTAACGCAGACACATCCGTATACCACGCCGGTCTGACCTTGATGAGGCAGCGTCTGGAGGAGGCACGGCGAGTAGTGGATAGAGAGGCACACCGCGAGCCCTTTGAGCTTCATCACCGCTGAATCGAAGTCTGAAGTGCTCTATCGCACCAAGGATTCTCGACACTCAGACACTTCATTTACAAAAATGTAAAGTAGAAAGAACAGCAGTCATGTGCAATTTGAGAAAGTTAAAAACTGAAAATTGTTGATGTGGTCAAAGAGATTGATGTCAGAAGACAGCAGAAAGACACTGATTTTATGCCTATAAGTAACTGGAGGCTGGAGAGCTGGCTTTGATTAGGTGACGCAGTACGACAGGTGGTCAGGTGTTCCTTCATCTTTGCAGGCCAGTTTGCACACACAGCTGAGAGCTATGTACATTCACAGCATTCTGAAAGGCTCACCTGCCAGGGAACAAAACTGCTAACAATCCCACAATGCACTGCACTTACACTTCATTGATGCTGCAAAATGTGCTGCATGTCTGCCGCACTGAGAGTCGTGAACGAGTGAACGAGGGAGTCATTTTCGGACACAGCCTGAGTTTAGTTGCCGGAGACGTGAGCCACCTGTGACTTGAATCAATCCACGCAAAGTCAGACGGACCAATCAAAAATCTGGATGGAGGGCCAGCTTGCCAGATTACTGCTGGCTTGCATTACAAACAGGAACAGAAGTGAGGAAGGATGATGCTCATCAGACTGCTGAAACTTGAAAAGAGGTTTGCCTTTTGCAAATTATCTAAACATACTGTCTAGACAGATGGCAGCTGACAACTTCACTCCTGCAAGAGCTGGAACTTCGGTAAGTTAGGAAGCAGTGCATATTTTCACCTTACTCTCTCCTCATTTCACCCTTTACCACATGCATAGTCATCAGAGTGCAACCACACCTATAGGCTGAAGCAGTCTGAGGAGTGCCTGACATCACCACCTCCGCACTGAATCATATCTGCTCTCCTACACTGAGTCTTGATCAGCAGCTTCGTTTCTGACCTTATGAATCCTGCCGCGGCACTAAGGTTCATTACCATCACTTAACTGTAATGATAAGCCCGTTTGGATAAAATTCATCCCACAGTATGTCAAATGCGAACACACACACACACAGAAAGAGTCCTGTTTCCATCTGTTCCCGGGCACCTACTCTAACCTTAACCCGAGTCTAACCCCCCTAAAATTTAATGATTTACATTATGGGGACTCGCGTTTTGTTCCCATAAAGAAGACAAGTCTCCATAATGTGACAGTGTTATGTAATACGTGTCCACACATACGCACAAACACACGCACACACACTACAAAAATGAGTGAAAGGCGCAGTGAGCAGTAAAGTGGCAGAGAGGCCTGTTAGTGAAGTGAAAGTGGTGAAAAACCATCCAGCGTCATCACTATGATAATTCAGTGGGTCTATAAGAGCCGCTGAGCACCATCTGGACTGACAGTGCCTCTGAACTCTTTTATGTGTCTGCCTGCGTGTGTGTGGTTAGTCAATATATAGAACTTACTGGATGTCCTATCAAAAAAAGAGTTTTCTCTGGTCAAAAAGTTTTTTTGGGGGGATTTTTCAATTTGTGCACGAATGACTTCAGCTGAAAAGTGGAGGCTGCAACGTGTAATCTTTAAATGTAGACAATGACTACGTTTACATGCAGTCAATAACCCTTTCATAACCCGGAATATCAGCAATAACCCGGCTGTGCACGGCCATGTAAACACCAATAACCCTTCTGAAAAATCCAAATATGAGCCCTGGGTTACTCCTTCTCTAACCCGAATATTTGGTCATGTATACGCCTATCAGGATATCCCCATCGAACGGATCATTAATTTGTGTTCTGCGTGTGTTCTATTTGCAAGGAATCTTGGTCTTTTGAGTGCAGGAACTACTTGTTGAAAACATGGCGAACATGGTGACACCACACTTTTGGAGCGAGGAGGAGACAAGTCACCTCGTAAGTGTGGTGAAAGACATGAATATCATGTCTTTTGTAGACGGTAGAAAGTACCGCGATAGCGAGATATACAAGAAGGTGAGTGAAAAGTTACGCAAAGCAGGGTTTGTGCGAACGCCAGAGCAGATCAAACGCCGCTGGAAGACGCTGAGATGTTGTCCGTGCGACGCTGTTTTGATCGGGATATCCCAATTGATTACAATTACCATGTATACAGGAATAGCCCTGTTTGCTCACGCATGTGAACAGGTTATTCCGAATGTTTCAGAAACCCGAATATTGACAGCATGTAAACATAGTCAGTGATGCATCAAGTAGGGAACAAAGTTTTATGTGTGATATTGGTGCATGATAAATACCTGAAAACTCCGCGACAGAAGAGAGGAATGAATGAGTAAATGAGTGTTTGCATGCGTGCCGAGCAGTTGTTTAAAGGGATGCGCCGGGCGCTGCTTTGATGGGGCCCTCAGTATTCCTGTCACGCCCGAGGCCCTATCCATTACAGCTCATTACCCGGGGAGAGAATGAAAGAGAGGAGACCCTTGGCCATGCTTGCCCAGGCTCACAGAAGACCCAGCAGGGTTAAACATCAACCGACCCACCAAAAACCTACCAGCTGGGCAGGTGTCAACACCGCTAGGATTGCTCTGGGGATGATTCTGCGACAAATTATACAGATGGTGAAGTGATCAGAGAAGAAATATACAGCACAGCTCGCTGGAATACACTGAACTAAGACCAGACTCATTTGGTTCAATGTAAATCTCACACAATCTGTGCCTTAGCTATAGGGATGAGGGACGCAGACTTCGCTTCAAGGAAGTAAATTACATGAAACAGCGCCGAGCCGAGAAGTGGAACCAAGGTAATGTGAGATCTAATTGTTCATGAGCTTATCATAATGGGACCTTTACTTGAATAGCTTTCTTGAATCCGTTTGAGGGACTGAGCTCAGGGCTGACTCTGAAAAGGTCTGTAGATGTTCTGGAGGGTACAACTTGCGCTGAATGCTCAGTTTTCTGTACAAACAAGACTTCATTTCAGCACATAATGGCATAAATAAGCTGCCAGTGCACGACCTCCTGGCCTCTCAGCGGTGGTAGGTGTCCACTTTAAAGTCACTGAATTCAATCTTTTAGGCAGATTGAGAACACTTATCAAATTTCTGGACTTCTACAGAGGTTTTCATCTAAAAAACGCTCACAAGCATCTCCTTCCTCAGTGTTTGAGGGAATGATTTTCAGTAAGTTGGTGCTGATGGTCTTTGTCTGTGAGAGCATGAGCAGAAATCGAAGCCAGTCTCATTCAGAAGAGTTTATCTTAGTTAATGTAATTAAGCTACTTTGGGTACCAGAGGGTCTTACCTATAGGTATCAAATTACAAAACTGCTTCTGTTTGACTCTGAAAGAACACTGAGACAGAAAAACAGGCACATTTAGCCCGGCTGCTAAAGCTAGAGCTTCATAACTGAAAAGCCATCTCTATCCTTGAACCAAGTGAAGAGCACTCGGTTTATAAAAACAGGACAAATCAACCTTTTCAAAAACACCCACCTCTACCTCAGCACCAAAACAACACAGCATTACTCGTGCATTAATAAAATCCTCATTACAATCTCGAATGGAAAGAGATAATGCCACGAAGCCTGATAAGCATCACCGAATTAGAGGCATTAAAGTTTCGAGATGCTATTGATGGGTTCATTGAATCCATCCTACTCTGCACGGGATAGAGCTTAATCATGCACAGTGGTAGGTGAAACCTGCTCTGTACAACACATTATTACCCTGAGAGCTCTGTTTCATCTCCACCAAATCATGCTGATGCATCGCAAATGAGGTGGCGAGAGGGGTAGGACGCCAAAGAGAGGAGGAGAGGGATGCACTCTTCCTCTGGCTAATTAAGCCGCTGCAATGAACATAATGAGAGCACTGCTGTTGTTTTTCTTCAGATTGGCAAAAAATCTGTAACTGGGCATTTGATTATTGTCACTACTAAGGGAAGTACTTCTCTGGGCAGCGTGCAGGCCCGCAGCCTCACTGTGTGCGCAGTAATCACCACCAATAAAATCAACATTTGAGAAGATCATGCAGCGAATGAATTATATGAATGAGTTAAGCCAGAACGAATCGATGCACAATGCATCACTTCTGTTACTGAAATATGAGAGAAAAAGAGAGAGCGTGTGTGTGTGCGTGACTGTGTGTTGTAGGAGTTTGTATGCACGTGTGATCAACGAGCATGTGATCTTCAGCATCAGAGGAGTGGGACTGATGGAATGACTGGAATGATGAGTTGGCAAAGGAGACATTTTATTCCCAAAAATTGAGAAGAGATAAGAGGGCTGGGAGTAAGCAAAGGATGACAAACATGAACAAGAGGAAAGGCAAGGAGGAGGAGGAGGATGTTGGTGCAGTGGCTTGAAATGAAGAAGAGGAGAGAGGGGGGTCCAGGGACGAGTCTGTGAGCGCCGGTTTGGGTGTAATGAAGCAGAAATCCACCAGTGAACCGCAGCTTCAAACAACAGCTCCAAACATAACTATTAGCATGAACGGAGCCGAGAGGAGAGGACCAAAGCGACAAACGATAGGAGGGGAAGAAGAAATGGACGCAAGAGCGAGAGGAGGAAGTCGAATGGGAAAAGAGGCTGGGGTGTATAACATGAAGGCTTGGTAGGTGCTGGAAGAGCTAAAAGTGAATGTCAGTCAGTAAGTGAGTGAGATGTGGAGGGAGGTGGGATGTCGGGAAGGAGGGAGGGAGCAATAGAAAAAGGTTGGATATTACAGTGGAACCACCTGGGGAATGTTTACAGAATTTAATAACTCTAAATGGCATCACTTTATTGGATTTATGGGTGGATGTCTCTCACTCCCTCCCCACGCCGCTCTCTTTCTATCTTCCCCACACACACACACACACACACGCACCGTCCGATACCCCCACCTGCAACTATTACCATGGTGCCCACTGGTGCGTCTTTATGGAAAACGACAGGGAGGGGCGTTGTTTGAAGGGCTCTTGAATCCTGTTACAGGCGGCCACTCAGGGTTACAGGCTAAAGCTTCTTACAACTCGCACGCTGACACCGCTGCTTCACTACCTTATATGGTCATTAAAAATCTGTCAATCAAAGCAACATAAACAAACAACCTCAAATCAATACTAACACCAATAATGAGTTCATGTATTTGTATATATGTTTAGAAGACAGCAATGGTTGCAGGAAGAGGCTCCCATCATCTCAGAATGCCATCCCGCCATGGACAGTAGGTGCTTTTGAAGCTTTGAAACAGCATTTACACCATCAAGTACAGTAAGGAGGTAAAATTTATAGTTAATAAAAGGAGAAATTAATAAGTGGTAACACTGACGCTGTGTTACAGTCTAACAAGTCTTCTTTATCTACTTTCCCTGTGCTTTATGCTGGTGTTATTATGCCTTTGTTGCGTCTTCTGTGCGTTAAATTGCATGCATTCACTTTCTATACGTCTCTCCCAGCATGCATCCATAACACCGCTCTGCATACGGTGTGCCATTCTATAACGTAATTAAACCATATGCTGAGCGAGACAGGCGGCAGAAGCAGGACGAGGAATACGGGTGTAATAAATCGGTTCAGCCATTTTATCCATCTGCTGATATTCAGAGCTGTGAGTGACGGCAAGAAAAGCCTTCCTGCTGTGTTATAGAAGCAGTCTTTCCATAAAACTCATGAGTCATTGGTGCCCACAGTGCTGAGAGCTGCAGTTACCCAAACACACACACGCAGATACGCATGCGATTACAGACAGAGGATCACAAACACATAACTACAATTAGTCAGGGGAGCTGTGGAGAGACACGGGAGCACTTAAATGTGGGTGTGTGCATGCAAACATGTGTTTATGAAGAGGGCGAGGTGTGGCAGAGCCGGGCAGGAGACCAGCGCTGCCAGTCAAGATCCAACACACACACTGAAGCGCTGCTCGCCTGTGTGCTTATTGAGTAAAACAGTACGTAAGTGACCATGACCAGCAACATCTGGCATGATGCAACGGGGAGGAAAGCGGCAACATGGAGAGGAAGGGGTGAAGGAAACACGAACCTGGATAGTGTTCATGTTTTTCAGGGAGGTCTTCTTGCCTTTATTAGATCTGAAGAGAGGATCATTCAGTTCAGTGTGCATCAACACTATTGTGTTTATTTAATACAGGTGTTGACTGCACGTCCTTGCACATTAGACTTTTTCAAGTGTTTTTTAAAAAATTTTAAATCCTGAATTGCTAACATTCATGTTTATCAATGCTTCTATTGGCACGCTGCGACACTTAAAGTGCAGCTAGTGCGACACCAAAACTATGTCCTTTATATAAATATAATCCTAAAATAATATCCGTTATGTCCTTATTGAGAGAACAGGGTGAAATCAACCCCGCCATATGCTGCGCTGTCTAACCGAGGCGCTCTGCTGTCGCTAAAGAGTCTCAAAGCCGAAACGCTGCAACAGCTAAGATACTCATCAGTGTGTCTACAGGGTTCAAGCAAGGTCAGTGTCGATCAGATCAGGGGACGTAGGCGGGCAGGGTCAGATAGTCTCTGAGATACAAACAAAACAGATCAGAGCAGCAGAGAACAACACATCACGTACTGCTTCAGTAAGAGGAAGTAACTGCGTGATGCAGAGTTTGTGACTGCGGCCTAAAATCAGCATATAGAAAAATGAATAATGACTTATTGTGATTTATTTGCCACAGTGAAAGCGACCCTGTCACGATCTCCACATCACACAACGCATCTGGACACGCTGCGAAAAAACAACCTGATCACATTTTAAAGGTGGGTTCAGTGTAATTAAGTGTAAATATGAGCACAATGATCCAATCGTTTGTTTGTGTGTGCGGCGCCGCTGCGTGCGCCCACACGTTGTTGCGCTTCTGCTCGGCTAAAGATAGGACTGTTCGGCGAGTGTCCTGCCTCTGATTAACACAGATGAATATTTCATTTCAGAAGTCCAGCTGCTCCTCATCTGCAGGTCACTCTCCTGAGACCGCCTCAGGCTACAAGGCCTAACAATGTCGTCACGGCTCGCGCACGCACACACACACTCCGAAACTGTGTGTGCGTTTGTGGCCATACGATGCTGTGTGCTCGCTCTCAAATATTCATAATAAAAACATGTGCAAATACACATCTGTGGAATGTTACAGAATATACTATGATTACTGTGAAAATAATGAGGGGAATACAGCACGTAGCATGACGCCCAGTGTATGCTAAATAGAGCGTTTGAGATGTACAGTGAATATTAAATGTTCCCTGTATGCGCTGCATCTCTCACATTTAAGCCTGCACATCTGCACACCAGGGAGTTTTCAGGGTATAGGACCCCCCCCCCCAACCCACCCACCCNAAACGACAGGGAGGGGCGTTGTTTGAAGGGCTCTTGAATCCTGTTACAGGCGGCCACTCAGGGTTACAGGCTAAAGCTTCTTACAACTCGCACGCTGACACCGCTGCTTCACTACCTTATATGGTCATTAAAAATCTGTCAATCAAAGCAACATAAACAAACAACCTCAAATCAATACTAACACCAATAATGAGTTCATGTATTTGTATATATGTTTAGAAGACAGCAATGGTTGCAGGAAGAGGCTCCCATCATCTCAGAATGCCATCCCGCCATGGACAGTAGGTGCTTTTGAAGCTTTGAAACAGCATTTACACCATCAAGTACAGTAAGGAGGTAAAATTTATAGTTAATAAAAGGAGAAATTAATAAGTGGTAACACTGACGCTGTGTTACAGTCTAACAAGTCTTCTTTATCTACTTTCCCTGTGCTTAATGCTGGTGTTATTATGCCTTTGTTGCGTCTTCTGTGTGTTAAATTGCATCCATCCACTTTCTATACGTCTCTCCCAGCATGCATCCATAACACCGCTCTGCATACGGTGTGCCATTCTATAACGTAATTAAACCATATGCTGAGCGAGACAGGCGGCAGAAGCAGGACGAGGAATACGGGTGTAATAAATCGGTTCAGCCATTTTATCCATCTGCTGATATTCAGAGCTGTGAGTGACGGCAAGAAAAGCCTTCCTGCTGTGTTATAGAAGCAGTCTTTCCATACAACTCATGAGTCATTGGTGCCCACAGTGCTGAGAGCTGCAGTTACCCAAACACACACGCGCAGATACGCATGCGATTACAGACAGAGGATCACAAACACATAACTACAATTAGTCAGGGGAGCTGTGGAGAGACACGGGAGCACTTAAATGTGGGTGTGTGCATGCAAACATGTGTTTATGAAGAGGGCGAGGTGTGGCAGAGCCGGGCAGGAGACCAGCGCTGCCAGTCAAGATCCAACACACACACTGAAGCGCTGCTCGCCTGTGTGCTTATTGAGTAAAACAGTACGTAAGTGACCATGACCAGCAACATCTGGCATGATGCAACGGGGAGGAAAGCGGCAACATGGAGAGGAAGGGGTGAAGGAAACACGAACCTGGATAGTGTTCATGTTTTTCAGGGAGGTCTTCTTGCCTTTATTAGATCTGAAGAGAGGATCATTCAGTTCAGTGTGCATCAACACTATTGTGTTTATTTAATACAGGTGTTGACTGCACGTCCTTGCACATTAGACTTTTTCAAGTGTTTTTTAAAAAATTTTAAATCCTGAATTGTTAACATTCATGTTTATCAATGCTTCTATTGGCACGCTGCGACACTTAAAGTGCAGCTAGTGCGACACCAAAACTATGTCCTTTATATAAATATAATCCTAAAATAATATCCGTTATGTCCTTATTGAGAGAACAGGGTGAAATCAACCCCGCCATATGCTGCGCTGTCTAACCGAGGCGCTCTGCTGTCGCTAAAGAGTCTCAAAGCCGAAACGCTGCAACAGCTAAGATACTCATCAGTGTGTCTACAGGGTTCAAGCAAGGTCAGTGTCGATCAGATCAGGGGACGTAGGCGGGCAGGGTCAGATAGTCTCTGAGATACAAACAAAACAGATCAGAGCAGCAGAGAACAACACATCACGTACTGCTTCAGTAAGAGGAAGTAACTGCGTGATGCAGAGTTTGTGACTGCGGCCTAAAATCAGCATATAGAAAAATGAATAATGACTTATTGTGATTTATTTGCCACAGTGAAAGCGACCCTGTCACGATCTCCACATCACACAACGCATCTGGACACGCTGCGAAAAAACAACCTGATCACATTTTAAAGGTGGGTTCAGTGTAATTAAGTGTAAATATGAGCACAATGATCCAATCGTTTGTTTGTGTGTGCGGCGCCGCTGCGTGCGCCCACACGTTGTTGCGCTTCTGCTCGGCTAAAGATAGGACTGTTCGGCGAGTGTCCTGCCTCTGATTAACACAGATGAATATTTCATTTCAGAAGTCCAGCTGCTCCTCATCTGCAGGTCACTCTCCTGAGACCGCCTCAGGCTACAAGGCCTAACAATGTCGTCACGGCTCGCGCACGCACACACACACTCCGAAACTGTGTGTGCGTTTGTGGCCATACGATGCTGTGTGCTCGCTCTCAAATATTCATAATAAAAACATGTGCAAATACACATCTGTGGAATGTTACAGAATATACTATGATTACTGTGAAAATAATGAGGGGAATACAGCACGTAGCATGACGCCCAGTGTATGCTAAATAGAGCGTTTGAGATGTACAGTGAATATTAAATGTTCCCTGTATGCGCTGCATCTCTCACATTTAAGCCTGCACATCTGCACACCAGGGAGTTTTCAGGGTATAGGACCCCCCCCCCCAACCCACCCACCC